>JAESUZ010002028.1:0-39178 GCA_017311185.1 Proteles cristata cristata | reverse complement strand
AGCGTCCGACTTTCGCTTAGGTCATGATCTCGCGGTTCGTGGGTTTGAGCCCCGCGTCCGGCTCTGTGCTGACTGCCAGCTCAGAGCCTGAGCCTGTTTCAGTCTGTGACTCCCTCTCTCTCTGACCCTCCCCTGCTCACGCTGTCTCTTTCTCTGTCTCCTAGAAATAAATTAAAAAAAAAAAACATAAAAAAAGAGATAGTACCCAAAATAGGTTTAAAAAAATCCTATACACCTCAACATCTAAAAAACTGAACAATCCAATTAAAAATGTGCAGAGGGCATGAATAGACATTTTTCCAAAGAAGACATCCAGATGGCCAACAGACACATAAAAAGATGCTGAAATTGACCATCATCAGGGAAATACAAACCAACACTACAATGAGCTATCACGTTACACCAAGTCAGAGTGGCTAAAGTCAACAACATAAGAAATAATAGGTGTTGGTGAGGATGTGTACAAAGGTGAACTCTGTGACACTGCTGGTAGGAATGCAAAATGGTACAGCCACTCTGGAAAACAGTATGGCATGTCCTCAAAACGTTAAACACCTGAGAGAATGAACACCTCTAGAAACGTGGTTCATACAATCACACCAGGTTTAAATTGAATTGACATTTGGTTAAGTTTTGTTGTTGTTGTTTTTCGCTTTGATTTTTTGTCGTCATATTTTTTTTCTTGAATAGTTTATTGTCAAGTTGGTTTCCGTATAACACCTAGTGCTCATCCCAACAAGTGCCCTCCTCCATGCCCATCACCCCCTTCCCCTCTCCCCCACCCCTATCAGCCCTCAGTTTGTTCTCAGCTTCAAGAGTCTCTCAAGGTTTGCCTCCCTCCTTGATCCTTTCGTCAGTTGATGGACATTTAGGCTCTTCCCATGTTTTGGCTATTGTTGAGAGTGCTGCTATGAACATTGGGGTCCATGTGCCCCTATGCATCAGCACTCCTGTATCCCTTGGGTAAATTCCTAGCAGTGTTATTGCTGGGTCATAGGGGAGTTCTAGTGTTAATTTTTGGAGGGACCTCCACACTGTTTTCCAGAGGGGCTGCACCGGTTTACCTTCCCACCAACAGTGTAGGAGGGTGCCCGTTTCTCCACATCCTCGCCAGCATCTAGAGTCTCCTGATTCCTTCATTTTAGCCACTCTGACTGGCGTGAGGTGGTATCTCAGTGTGGTTTTGATTTGTATTTCCGTGATGATGAGGGACGCTGAGCATCATTTCATGTGTCTGTTGGCCATCTGGATGTCCTCTTTGGAGAAGTGTCTGTTCATATCTTCTGCCCATTTCTTCACTGGGTTGTTTGTTTTTCGGGCGTGTAGTTTGGTGAGTTCCTTGTAGATTTTGGATATCAACCCTTTATCTGATATGTCATTTGCAACTATCTTTTCCCATTCCGTCAGTTGTCTATTAGTTTTATGGATTGTTTCCTTTGCTGTGCAGAAGCTTTTAATCTTGATGAGGTCCTAATAGTTCATTTTTGCTCTTGATTCCCTTGCGTTTGGGGATGTGTCAAGTAAGAAATTGCTGCGGTGGAGGTCAAGGAGGTTGTTTCCTGCTTTCTCCTCTAGGATTTTGATGGTTTCCTGTCTCACATTCAGGTCCTTTATCCATTTTGAATTTATTTTTGTGAATGGTGTGAGAAAATGATCTAGTTTCATCTTCTGCATGTTGCTGTCCAGTTCTCCCAGCACCCTCTGTTAAAGAGGCTGTCTTTTTTCCATTGGATACTCTTTCCTGCTTTGTCAAAGATTAGTTGGCCATACATTTTTGGGTCCAATTCTGAGTTCTCAGCATTTGGTTAAGTTTTTCCCCACTATCTAGTACACAGGGGTTTGGGTGAAATAGAAGATTACTTACAGTCAAATAAATAAATTAAATCTCTGTGCAAAAAAAAAAAACAAAGTTACACAGAGAACTACCTTACAATCCAGCAATCTCACTACTAGGTATTTACCCCCAAAATACAAAAATATTAATTGAAAAGGATACATGCACCTGGTGTTTATAGTAGCATTATCTACAAGAGCCAAATTATGGAAAGAGCGCCAATCTCCATCAACCAATGAATGGGTAAAGAATATGTGGTATATATATCCAATGGACTGTTATTCATCCATAAATAAGACTGAAATCTTGCCAGTTGCAAGGGCATGGGTGGAGCTAGAAAGTATAATGCTAAACTAAGTAAATCAGAGAAAGACAAACACCATGGTTGCACTCAAATGTGGTATTGAAAGAAGCAAAACAAACAACCATGAGCGGGGGGAAGAGAGGAAAACCAAGAAGCAGTCTCTCTCTCTTTTTTTTTAATATATTTTTAAGTTTATTTGATTACAACAGAAAGACAGACTGAAGTAAAACATAATTCTTATTATAACAGAGTATAGTTTTTATAATCTGATGACCATCCTCCCCTTGACCCCCAAATTTAAGGAAATTAAACAGAAGAAACGTTTTGTTAGGAAACCAAGTCAAAAGCTGAAATAAGCTTACAACACCTGTGATCAAGTTCATTATAGAGAACAAACTGATGATTACCATAAGGGAGATTGGTGGAGAGATATGCTAAATAGGTGGTGGGGATTAAGGAATGCACTTGTGATGATCACTGGGTGATTATGGAAGTGTTGAATCACTATATTGTACACTTGAAACTATTATTACACTGTATTTTAACTTACTGGAATTTAAATTAAAACTTTAAATAGAAGATGTGAAGTATATATATGCATATATATAATATACAATGGACTATTAGTCAGCCATAAAAAAAGAGTGAAATCTTGCCATTTGCAACAACATGGATGGAGCTAAAGAGTATAATGGTAAGCAAACTAATTTATTAAGAAAAGAAAGACAAATACCATATATTTTCACTCATATGTGGAATTTAAGAAACAAAACAAATGAGTAAAGGCAAAAAAGAGAGAGAGAGAGAGACAAATAACAAATTTTTAAGTATAGAGAACAAACCGATGGTTATTAGAGGGGAGGTGGGTGAGAAGATGGGTTCAATAGGTGAGGGGATTAAGTAGTGCACTTGTCATGATGAGCACCAGTTAATGTATGGAATTGTTAAATCACTATATTTTACACCTGAAACTTACACAACTTAGCTAACTGGAATTTAAAACTTTTTAAAAATGCAAATAAATCTGTTAGACACAATAAAGAGTTTAGGAAGGTCTTGCTTTTCACTTGGACTTATACCATGGCTGACTGACCCTGCAGCATCCCAGCTTTGCTGCTGCCTAAGAAAAGCTACTAAATTTTTTGGCATCCTAATTTGGTATTCACAGATCCTAATTGCCTGGACCTAACTCTCAACTGAATCTTCATGTGGTCTACTGTATAGACTGTTTCCACCTCAGCACCAGATGTACTGAACTGAAAGTAAGCACAGCCTAAACAAACCCTAAATGAACAAAATGAACTTTAAATGAACTCAGATAATTGCAGATTTGGGTCACCCCTCCTCTGGGGCTCTAAATTTGTGAAACTATCCTGGGTTCTGGCTGGACCATTTGGGCAGTTGCTGATATCCACGGGGAAAGGCTTGTTCTCTGATTGGACCATCTGAAATTGATCTGCTAAGTGCCTCTATATGTCTGATACAGAAAGTGATTGCACTCTTGTGATTTCTGCAAAAGCTACAAATTGGGGGAGGGCGCATCACAGGAAATGTGACCACTCCCCCACTACTGACATATTGGAATCTCAACACCTTGGGACTGTGTCACGCTGTTGGTGGTTGTATTTGGCTTTCCAGATTAGTGCCAGTTTACAAAAATATATTGATAACTCAGCTGCCCTCAGCTTTCTCCTGATGCACAAGCCTTAGTAAGGCAGTTTGCTTATTAAATGCAGCTGTCCCCAGAAAGAGAGTGATCTTTTCTAGGCTGCTCACTGCATAAGTGATTGGGACAAAAGTGGTGAGAGGCACAAAAATCCATTTTTAAATATTTGAAAATTCAGAATTTCATCTTGACCAAATCCTGGACGTGATATGTCTTTCTGGTTAAGCTGTATAATAATGTTTGCCTACAAAAAGGCTCTTAAACTTCCTGCATAAAACTCTTCCAGACAAAATATTGGGATGGAAGGAGGAGAAGATTATAAAACTCTGGTTGCTAAATGAGACATACAGGTTTTGTAACAGTGGAGAAAAAACAAAATCCTGACACCTGAAGAGGCATGGGTAAAGGACAAGGGCATTAATCATTGATTTTTAGGACTATTCCTGGAAGTATTCCTCTCCTTCCTAATAAAAGCACATATTGTCTTCCCTGCTGCCAACAGTGCTTTGAATTCAAACTGACTGCTGAGTCTAAGGTCACTTCTGACCAAAATGACTAGGAGATAGCCGGATGTGGCCACAGCTCCCACATCTTCTACTCAGAACACCTCCCAATATCCTGCACATTCACAAAGTAGATTAGCTGATGTCATGAACAAACAAAACTGTTTGGATCCAACTCCCTTCAGGAGATACTCCCACTGAAATCAAAGAATGAACTTTTTGTACTGGACTAGAAACCCTAGGATAGGAGGCCTGCAGTGGGAGACCACATTGGAGATCATGTTCACCTAAACTGCCTGATTAATGTATGTGATGCCCTAGCATTTGTAAATTCTTTTTGTCCAAGAGTACTGTGTACGCCCTCTGGAATTGTACTTGTGTGTGAGCCCTGACTATCCTGGCACTGCCTCAGCCTTGGAAGGCATTAAGGTCAGCTTCAATATACAGGCCAGGCTTGGGTTGTGCTTGGACTGATCCCTCAAGCCAGAAAGAAAAAAGGTTAATACAGAAACTTAAGGAGGAACCTACCTGGCTGTTGAAGAGACATAATTATAGTAATTGTTAGTTCTGTCTGGCTAAATCTAAAACCCCTGTGGGCATAACTGAGGATTACACTACAGATTGGGGTTCATTTTCTGCACGGGGACCTACTGACAAAGACACCTTGGCCAAGAGCCAATAGGATGGATTGTGCAGAAAAAGTTCACGTGACAGGCCTTAGAATGCATTCCTAGAAAGAATTGATTGTATGTTTGACCCTTACATGGCATCTGAAGACCTGGATTTTGAGAGGGTTCCACCATCCTCTTAAGGATAACAGTGGTTTGGTGCTGGGAGAACTGGATAGCAACATGCAGAAGAATGAAACTAGATCATTTTCTCACACCATACACAAACATAAACTCAAAATGGATAAAGGACCTGAATGTGAGACAGGAAACCATCAAAACCCTAGAGGAGAAAACAGGAAACAACCTCCTTGACCTCCACCGCAGCAACTTCTTACTTGACACATCCCCAAAAGCAAGGGAATCAAGAGGAAAAAATAAATGATTGGGACCTCATCAAGATTAAAAGCTTCTGCACAGCAAAGGAAACAACCCACAAAACTAATAGGCAACCAACAGAATGGGAAAAGATAGTTGCAAATGACATAGCAGATAAAGGGTTAATATCCAAAATCTATAAGGAACTCACCAAATTCCACACCCGAAAAACAAACAACCCAGCGAAAAAATGGGCAGAAGATATGAACAGACACTTCTCCAAAGAGGACATCCAGATGGCCAACAGATACATGAAATGATGCTCAGCATCCCTCCTCATCAGGGAAATACAAATCAAAACCACACTGAGATACCACCTTACGCCAGTCAGAGCGGCTAAAATGAGCCAATCAGAGAACTCTAGGTGCTGGTGAGGATGTGGAGAAACAGGCACCCTCCTACACTGTTGGTGGAATGTAAACTGGTGCAGCCCCTCTGGAAAACAGTGTGGAGGTTCCTCAGGAAACTAACAATAGAACTCCCCTATGACCCAGCAATAGCACTGCTAGAATTTACCCAAGGGATACAGAAATGCTGATGCATAGGAGCACATGTACCCCAATGTTCATAGCAGCACTCTCCACAATAGCTAAAACCTGGAAAGAGCCTAAGTGTCCATCAACAGATGAATGGATCAAGAAGATGTGGTTTATCTATACCATGGAATACTACATGGCAATGAGAAACAATGAAATCTGGCCACGTGTAGCAACATGGATGGACCTTGAGGGTGTTATGCTGAGCGAAATAAGTCAGGCAGAGAAGGACAAATATCATATGTTTGCACATATAGGAGGATTAGGAGGAACTTAACGGAGGACCAAGGGGGAGAAGAAGGGGGGAAATGGTGGGGGAAAGGGAGAGACGCAAACCATGAGAGACTCTTGAATACTGAGAACAAACTGAGAACTGATGGGTGTGGGGGGGAGGGGGGAGATGTGCATGGATGAGGGCACTTGTGGGGATGAGTACAGGGTGTTATATGGAAACGTACTTGACAATAAACTATTTGTAAAAAAAATTTACTAACAAGGTAAATAAAGACTTTAAAGGGTATATAAGAAAAAAGAATCATATGAGAAAAAAAGGATAACCGTGGTTTGCTGTGTGTCTAAACTGTACAAATAGTATGGCTTATGCTTGAATACCCGCTTTCCTTTTGAGAGCCTGCAGTTTGGGTATGTACTGTGCAGAGGATGCCTATGTGACCAGCCACTAATAAAAACATTGAGTCTAATGAACATCCTTGGTAGACAACATTTCACCCGTATTGTCATATTTTGATGCTGGAGAAATTATGTATGTGCTATGTGACTGCACTGGGAGAGGAATCTTAGATGCTTGTGCCTGGTTTCCTCTGGACTTTGCACCATGTGCCTTTTTTCTTTGCTGTTTTTGCTTTGTATCATTTTGATTTCATAAACCTGAGCCATTTATACAGCTACATAGTGAGTTTTGGGAATCCTAGTGAATCACCAAACCTGGAGATAGTCTATTGGACCTCAAGCACAACAAGAATGTTCATAGGAGCTTTATTTATAATAACCAAAATCTGGACGAGAGGCAGGAAATCTCGAGTGTCCGTCAACAAGTGAATGGAGAAGTGATATATCCATACACTGGAATAGTATACAGCAATGAAAACAAATGAACTAATTCTACATACACCTTATCGATGAATCTCATAGACATATTGTTAAGTGAAAGAAACTAGATGCAAAAAAGTACATTTTGTATTATTTTATTAATATAAAACAAAAATGGACTACTTATTTATGGTGATTGAAGTTTGAATGGTGGTTAACTTTGGGAGCTGGGGGATATTAATAACTGGGAAGGGGCACACGGGGGGCATCTCAGTGCTGATAATGTTCCATATCTTGATTTGGGTTGTGTGTTTACTTTGTAAAAACTTACCAACTTTTACATTTAAGATTAGCATACTTCATGTATATTATACTATAAGAAATTACCAAAGAAAATACTCTAATGTCCATTGATTGATGAAAAGGTAAACTTAATGTGATGTGTACATACAAAGGAAATTTTTTCAGCTTTGATAAAGAATAAATTCTGACACAGAGTACAAAATGGATAAACCTTGAAGACATTATTCCAAGTGGAATAAACCAGTCACAAAAGGACAAATATTGTATGAGTCCACATATATGAGGTACCAAGAGTAAAAAAATTTACAGACACAGAAATAATGTTGATTTCCAGGGACTGACAAGAGGAGAACATGGGGAGTTATTGTTTAATGAGTACAGTTTTGGTTTGGGAAGATGGTAAGGTTCTGGAGATGTGTGGTGGTGATAGTTGCACAAAATTGTGAATGTGCTTAATGCCACTGAACAATTAAAAATGGTTAAATTAAAAATGGTAAATTTTAGGTTATGTATATTTTACTACAATAAAATAAAAGAAACAAAATGGAAGGAACAGTAGATAAACCTAGTTGTAATATCAATGTCAGTTAAATCCTGGAATATGACCAAGGCATTGACAGCTCTCTGGTTCTGTCCCTAAAAGTGAAGCAACACTAAAAAGGTGGCATATTTGATAAGTTTCATACTTAGGTTAAAGCAGAGTCAAAAATAAAATCCCCAAGAAAAATGAGTTCCGAAAAATAAAAAAGTAGTACTGACATGAAATGATACTCACTATTCACTTTGGAGAAAAAGAGGATGATTAGAAGCTCTTAGTGTATAGTGCTATCCTTTGTTATACAATATATCCTATGTTATAAAAGGGGGGAAAGTGTGAATATGTGAACTGTTTCCTCATTGTAGGAGGTATTAATGTCTTTTCAGAGACAAAAAAATTCAACTACATGTAACATAGATATCAATGATCAGATTCTATTTTCAAAATGCTAACCTATAAAAAAGAAGACTTACTCAGGGAATAAAGCAGATGTGCGTATACATACATACATACATACATATACATAATATTTGTAGAAAGATGTGCATATTTATGTAAATATTCACTAAAACTACACCTTGCGGTGCCTGGGTGGCTCAGTCGGTTGAGTGGCCGACTTCAGCTCAGGTCATGATCTCACAGTTTGTGAATTCTTGAGTTTGAGCCTCACATCAGGCTCCATGCTGTCAGCAGTGGAGCCTGCTTGGGATTCTCTCTCTCTCAAAAATAAATAAACATTTTAAAAATAAAAAGTAAATAAAATTACACTTTTTGTAGCTCTCTGATAGTTCAAGTCTTCCCCTGTCTTAAGTTTTCAAAAATATTTCTCTGTCAAGTGAATTTTACTGTATGTATAAGGTCTCACAAAATTTCCTATCAGATATAATAATATTTTGACTTATTTGGATAAAATGTGTTGTTCTATTGAATTAAAATTTGTCACTACTATGCAATTGAAGGAGTCCAAGTAAATTCATTTCAGTTTTCAGTTTAGTATGCCATCTTTAAGCTGATGAGGTTTTGTTCAGCTTTATTGAAGCATAGTTTACATTGATAAGTTTGTAGTCCATATAGCTTTTGCAGTTTTCATGAGATTTAAGGAAATTCAGCATATAAATGTCAGTAATAGAATTCTATCATTTGTAGAACTATCAATTTTCATGTGCATTCTTTTCTCTCATATGTAGATTATGTGACTTCTTTAAGAACAGAGATAAATGCATACTCTATTTCTTGGAGAGCCCTACAGTACTTAAGTATGGCCTTGTACATGACACAGATAGTAACTTTGAGACACAGAATTTCGTTTGTTGTATTAGGAAGTTTAAATCTAATATAAAAAATGTTTACTGATTGGATTTGTGCCCTAGAAAGATCTTGAGCATTTTTTAATTCTGTCTTAGGATGCAACAGTAGAATGAAACTTAGTGGAAGACCCTATAGGCACATGGGAGTCCTTGGAACTTCAAAACTCTATGACATTCGGAAAACTATCTTTACCTTCACTCCACAGGTAAGTGGAATAAGATTTAGATGCACTGAGATGAATGGAAGTAAGACAAAAGTACAGAAATAAAGCATTTACTAGAGTTAGGACAGGTGTCAGAGTTCATGCCGCCTTGCACATATGAAGTTGCTCAATAAATATTTTTTGAGTTGGACTAAACTGAGCTTGTGGCACAGAGCTATGCCAAGTGATTGTGGCTACCAAGAGTAGTCCTGTGTGTTGCAGAAACAGTGACTAGAGATTTTATAAATGTTAGAGTACATTTAAAAAGAATTCCTTTTAAATGTTAAAAAATAAGATTCTATTTATCCTTTATACACAAAGGACGACTTTTATTCAGTTACTAAATTGTGTTCTCTTTGTTTTTGGCAGGGGCCCTTTTTATGTTGATGTTCTCTTCTAAACAAAAATTTCAGTACTGTTTCATCCGTGATTATACACATTGTTAGCCTGATATTTGTCACATTATAGTAGTAAGCCCAATTATACATGTGTATAGGAGGAGAAAATATTTTCTAGAAAGAAAGCCTAAACTCCCCATTTGTTGCCTTACATCTGAAATTGTGCAGCTGAGGTATAGACAAAAGAGTAATGGACCATAGATTCTATTTCTGACCTTGCCATTTGCTAGCCATATGACTTTGTTAATCCACTTAGTGTCTCTGCCTTATTTATATCTACTAAAAGAAGAAAAGCCCTCACTCATTTGTTATATAAATAAATAAAATTATACACTTGAAAACACTTCATAAACTAGAGTATACTGTAAAAATTTCAAAAATTATATGTACCAATGGACTATCAGATTCTTTGGAAAGAGTTAGGCACCAAATGGGGTGCCTGGGTGGCTCAGTCAGTTAAGCATCCGACTTTGGCTCAGGTCATGGTCTCATGGTTCGTGAGTTCAAGCCCCACATCAGGCTCTGTGCTGACAGCCATCTCAGAGCCTGGAGCCTGCTTCAGATTCTGTATCTCCCTCTCTCTCTGACCCTTCCCTGCTAATGCTGTCTCTCTTTCTCTCTCTCAGAAATAAATAAAACATTAACATTTTTTTTAAAAAAAAGAGGCACTAAAGTTGCCTCTGTGGTGTGTTATATACCCTTGTGAATATGTGAGTACTTTAAAATATTATTTGACAGTTATAAGAGTAAGTTATTCCAAGCTGTTATTTTTTTATTTTTATTTTTATTTTTATTTTTATTTTTTTATTTTTTTATTTTTTACAAATAGTTTATTGTCAAATTAGTTTCCACATAACACCCAGTGCTCATCCCCACAAGTGTCCTCCTCCATGCCCACCCCTCCTCCCCCCCATATCCACCAGTCCTCAGTTTTTGTCAGCATTCAAGAGTCTCTCATGGTTTGCCTCTCCCCCTTTCCCCCACCATTTCCGCCCTTCTTCTCCCCTTGGTCCTCTGTTAAGCTCCTCCTAATCCTCCTATACGTGCACACATATGATATTTGTCTTTCTCTGCCTGACTTATTTCGCTCAGCATAACACCCTCAAGGTCCATCCATGTTGCTACACATGGCCAGATTTCATTGTTTCTCATTGCCATGTAGTATTCCATGGTATAGATAAACCACATCTTCTTGATCCATTCATCTGTTGATGGACACTTAGGCTCTTTCCAGGTTTTAAATGTTCATAGCAGCACTCTCCAAGCTGTTATTTTTATCCTTCTTTTTCTCAGTTTATAGACCAGCAACAGTTCTACCTGGCTCTGGACAACAAGATGATAGTAGAGATGCTTAGAACAGACCTCTCCTACCTGTGTAGCCGCTGGAGGATGACAGGCCAGCCCACCATCACGTTCCCCATCTCACACACCATGCTTGGTAAGGTTGTATGAGGCACAGAACTAATGTGTTTAGGGACTGAATCATGTGGTTAGCCCTTCAAAGTCTTAGAGTCACTGGAAAGCTGCTCATTATCATTTATTCTTTCAGCAGTTATTTCTTAGCTCCTATTTTTGTGCCAGACATTTATCTACACACTTGCCCTGCATCAGGCAAATAAGGCAGATGAGGAGATAGAATTCTACTCAAATGGAGCTTATGTTTTAGAATAAATATGTAAATATGTAACAAATGAACCAGTGCTCAAGAATATTTCAAATGGTTTGAGGGCTATAATTCAAAAAATGTAATAGAATAACTTGTGAGCTACTATGGGGCTAATTAGTTTTTAGGTCCATTTGCAGAAACTTTTTTAATATAATTCATTTTAAAGACAGTAATAATACATTCTGCATCTGTCTTACCCCAGTGGAGCATCAAGATTTTATAGATAAGTTCCCGCACTTATCCTTCCAAGGCTTGCCTAACTGAATCAGTAAAATCTAACAAGGAGAAGTGAAAAGGCTTTCAGTTTATCTTTCCTTTACTGGCTGGGCTTCCTAACATTTCTTATTTGAAACTAGGTGAAAGGCTTTATTATTCTCTCAGTTCCTGGAGGACTAGAGCCAATACTGAAGCACTGCTTCCTTTTTGTGTCTCTGCTATTGCTTCCAAAAGCCTGTTTATACTGCCAAAGGAAATAGAATTCCTTTCCATTAGAGAAGAATCCTTTGTCATAAATCATTCAGTGTCCAGACCGGCTGCTAGGGATTTTGCTCACATATCTAAAGTGCTTCAAAAGCATAAGAATTGAGGAAGTAGGGTAGTCTTTCTTCTTTTTGCCTTTATTTAAGACAACAAGTTCCTGATTAATAAACACTGTTCCCAGACTTGCCTTCAGAAAGTATAAAGTCTAATTGGAGAGGCAAAGCTGATTCACAAAAAGAATAGAAGTAATCAAAGACAGTATATAAAGAAGTACCAAAGCATTGGATTCGTATTTTAAAGTGAAAGCATTCAAGTTGTTAAAGAGAATCTCTTGACTGAGGTGGGACTTATTAAGACTTTTTGAGATGGGTAGAATTCATATAGGAGGAGAGAAGAAGGAAAGGCACTTTAAGTGGAAAATACCATGAATGAGACCCAGAGATAGGGATGAGCTTGACTAGTGAGTGGACAGTAGAGAGGCCAACCTGCAGAGAGTGGCTTTGCATGTTAGAGTATAATTATCAACAAAATTGGATAAGTAAGGTGGGGCCAGATTATGAAGACACTGAAAATAAGCAGCGATATTTAACCGGAGTTTCTCAGAAGTCTAAAATTTAAAAAGTTTTTGAGCAAGAAGTGACACGATGAAAGTGATGTTTACAGAATATGGATTTGATGACAGTATACATTGTAGCAGGGAGAACTTGATATCAAAGAAACTAATCCAGGTATGAGATGATGAGAAGATACATTGGATTGATGGTAATAACAATAGAGTGGGAGAGAAGAAGGCAAGAGTCATTTTAAACACCTGTAAGTCAGATGTTGACTAACTAGGTATGAGATATGAATCAAGGTGATGCCAAGATTTACAGACTAAGTAAATAATGCTACCATTGATAGAAGCAGAGAAATTCCATAGGAAGATGCCAGTTGTAAAGGGACATGTTGAATTTATGGTGACAAGGAGATTCTGAAATTGAAATATCCAATAGTTGGGGTGAGATACACAGCCCTAGCTTGGGGAGAAGAATAACATTTAAGTTCTAGGTTTATATCACAAAGTTTTGATACTTATTACTTGGTCACAGAACAAAAATAGCAGTAACAATAGCAGTAATAACTGCAATATTTATTGAACATTTTCTCTGTGCTAGGCCCAGAACTAAGTGCTTTCAATGAATTATTTTGAAATCTTTACAACCCTATTCAGATAGGTAATATTAATAGCTCAATTTTATAGGTGAGGAAGGTGACTCATTTTCCATAGTCACAATGCTTGTGACAGGATCAGGCCTCTAACAAGGTCTGTCAATCCCCAAAGCCTACATTACCAACAACTGTGTGTTTTTGTCAGTGAAACTGTGTGCTGGTGAAATGATAATGAATGTACTAGTGATCACATTAAAATATGAATTAGTTAAATTATCATTTTAAAGATAAAGATTTCCAGAATACATAAAAGAGCAAATTCCGGCTAGATGCTATTCACAGAAGATATCCCTAAAATAAGGTTATATAGAAAAAATGGAAAATAAAGGAGTATATAAAGATAAATCATGTAAAATCTAACAAAAAGAAATCAATGGTGGCAACGTTAATATCAAAAATAGTAAATACAATTGAAGGTAAAAGTCAGTAAAAAGGACAGGAAGGATATTTTAGATCGGTAAGAGTTACACAGACAAAAAGTAGAATCAGATCTATAAATACAGAGAACAAATTGATGGTTGCTGGAGGGGAGGAGCTTGGGGGATTAGATAAAATGGGTAAAGGGGAGGGGGAGATGCGGGCTTCCAGTGAAGGAGTGACTAAAAGGCACAGCGTAAGGAATACAATCAGTGACATTGTAATAGGGATATAATGGGACAGATGATAGCTACACTTGTGGTGAACATAGTATAATGTATAATCTTGTCAAATCAGTAAGTTGTACACATGATACTAATGTAACATTGTGTGTCAACTGTACTTAAAAAGAGGGTTACAGTATAACAAGATGATATAACAGTTATAAACTTTTATCTACAGAATAGTATCAGTGAAATGTATAAAGCAGATATTTAGGAAAACTTAGGGCAATATGATAAAACCATTGTATAATCATAGTGGGGCACTATAGCACACCTCTATCAGAATGTCACAGATCAATTATAAAAAAGTAATTAAAGATATAGAAGGATTAACAAACCTGACTTTTGTATTTATGGGTACATATAAAACTATACCCAAATAGAATACACAAAGAATGTTTATCTTTTAGAAAGTAGAAGTCATACAGATGATATTGCCAGAATATGACATAAAACTAATAACACACATGTAATAAAAAATATGACCATGACGGAGTTAAATTTTATAAATAATTCTTAAACAGGACATCAAATCTGAAATTAGATAGTGTTGTAAAAAAAAAAAAGGTGATTCTACTACTTATCAAAATGTAAGAGATGTGGCCAGAGTCCTATTTGGAAATTTTCATATCCTTAAATACTTTCATTTTGGGGAGAAAAAAAAAAGAGTTCCAGTTTCCAGACTAAATGGAGTAGATGCACTTCTCCTCCTGCTAAGTACAGTTTAAAAGTCTGGACATTATCTATAAAACAAACTTAAGAAAATTCTGAAAGTCAGAAAAAAGAAGGGAGATAGGCTATGGACTTTGCACCTGAGAAATGACACAGCAGTGAATATACTGGGTTTTCCTTCTGTCTCACCTATTCTCAACTGGATGCTGGAGAAGTTTTTATCTCATAAACACAAATGGGTACAGATTTAAAAAGCCCAAGAAAAAACTTTTCCTTCTAGCCAGAGTAACAGGAGAGGGGCAGCCTAGCCAGATGGAAAACTTCCAGACAGTAACTATTCTACTCTGGCCAAACACCACAGAAAAACTGCAGCTCCATTCCCAGTCCTATAAGCAAAAGCTGAGTGGGGACCTTAGACTTCTACCTTCACATAGCTGTGAAGAAGCACCTTTCTTTTTCCTTAGGGGTAGTGTCTGAGAAGCACCTGTGGGGAGCTTAGACTTTTGTCCTTGCCCAGAAATAAAGGAACTTCCTTCCATACCCACTAGCAGTAACAAGGCAGTCCTCCCTTCCCTGCCACACTGTATCAGAAGAGGCCTGCTGAATCAGAAGATTCAGTAAGATCCAAAGTCTCATAAGATGATACCCTATATTTCCAGAATACAACAGAAGTCACTTATACCAATATCCAGGAAAATGAGAACTTCAATGAGAAAAATTGATCAGCAGACACCAATACCAAGATAACAAAGATGTTGGAGTTGTGACAAAGATTTTAAGACAGTCATCATAAAAATATTTTAACAAGAAATTATGACCACACTTGAAATTTGGAAGTGAGAAGTCTCAGCAAAGAAATAGAAATCTTCAGCAAGGAAATTGAAGATATAGGAGCACCTGGGTGACTCAGTTAGTTAAGTGTCCAACTCTTGATTTCAGGGCTCAGGGTTTGTGGGATCAAGCCCCACGTTAGGCTCAATACTGGCAGCACAAAACCTGTTTGGGATTCTCTCTCTCCCTCTCTCTCTCTGCCTCTCCCCAGTTTCTCTCTCTCGCTCTCTGTCTCTCTCTCTCTGTCTCTCTCTCTCTCCCCCTCTCTCTCTGAAAATAAACTTTTTCTCTCTCTCTGAAAATAAACTTTAAAAAAGAAAAGAAATTGAAGCTATAAAGAACCGAATGAAAGATTTAGAACTGAAAGCTACAATAACTAAAGTCTAAAACTCACTAGATAGACTCAATAGCAGAATAGAGATGACAGAGTGAACGTGGAGATAGAACTGTAGAAATTACCCATTCTAAGCAAGAGCAAAAATAGACTGAAGAACTATGAACAGAGCCTATGGAACCTGTGAGACTAATACCAAAAGATCTAACATTCACATAATAAGAGTCCCAGAAGGAGAAGAATAAGAAGACTATGGGACTGAAAAAAAAAAAAAAAGAATATCCCAACTAATAATGGCTGAAAAATTGGCAAAAGGTATAAACCTATAGATTCAAACAGCTGAGAAAGTCCCAAACCAGATAAACCCAAAGAAAACCCATGCCAAAACACAGAGTAGTAATCAACTCCTGAAAGTTAAAGAAAAATAAAAAATCTAGAAAGCAATGAGAGAAATGATACCTTGCCTATATGGGAAAAACAATTAGGATGACATCGAATTTCTCATTAAAAACCATGGAGAACAGAGGGAAGTGGCACAACATTTTTCAGGTGCTCAAAATTATAAACAGAATTCTGTATCCAACAAAACTGTACTTCAAGAACAAAGCAGGGAAAAGATATTCTCAGATAAAGGAAAGCTAAATGAAATTTCTCTGCTAGAGATTGGCCCTGAAAGAATGGCTTAAAGGAAGTTCTTGAAATGAAAAGGGAATAAGATGGAATGTTGGAACATCAAAAAAGAAAAAAGAACAGTGGAATGATTAAGAATATGGGTAAACACAATAGATTTTCTGCACTTTAGTTTTCTAAAGTGGCTGAAGGAAAAATCATAACACTGTTTGATGTGGTTCCCAAAATATGTAGAGGAAATCTTAAAGGCAATTACATGATAAGTGGGGGAAAGGTAAATGACTGAAAGGGAGGTAAGATTTCTACCCATCACTCTTAACTAATAAAATGTTGACACTATTACACAATGGTATATGTATAATCCATGTTTGTATGTGTAATGTAATAACTAGAGTAATCACTAAGAAATCTATACAAGGAGATACAGTCAAAAACACTATATATAAGTTGAAATGAAATTCTTGTACGTATTTTTTTTCTTGTACATATTTTTAAGTCAGGAAGAAGAGGGACGCCAGGGTGGCTCAATCAGTTAGGCGTCTGACTTCAGGTCAGATCATGATCTCACGATTCCTGGGTTCGACCTCTGTGTCAGGCTCTGTGATGACAGCTCGGAGCATAAAGCCTGCTTCAGATCCTGTCTCTGTCTCTCTGCCCCTCCCCTGCTATCTCTCTCTTTGTCTCTCTTTCTCTCGCTCTCAAAGATAAAATTTTTAAAAAGATATTTTTTTTTATTTTTTTGTGTATACACATTTTCTTTTTTAAAAAAATAGTTCATTGTTAAGTTGGTTTCCATATAACACCCTGTGCTCATCCCAACAAGCGCCCTCCTCCATTCCCATCACTCCCCTTCACCTCTCCCCCACCCCCATCAGCTCTCAGTTTGTTCCTAGCATTCAAGAGTCTCTCATGGTTCGCTTCCCTCCCTATCCCCCACTATTTTTCCCCTTCTTCTCCCCCATTATAAGTTCCTCCTAATCCTCCTATATGGTATCTGTCCTACTCTGCCTGACTTAGTTCGCTCAGCATAACACCCTCAAGTTCCATCCATGATGCTACACATGGCCAGATTTCATTCTTTCTCTATGCCATGTAGTATTCCATCATATAGATAAACCACATCTTCTTGATCCATTCATCCATTGAAGGACACTTAGGCTCTTTCCATGTTTTGGCTATTGTTGAGAGTGCTGCTATGAACATTTGGGTCCATGTGACCCTATGCATCAGCACTCCTGTATCCCTTGGGTAAATTCCTAGTAGTGCTACTTCTGGGTCATAGGGGAGTTCTAGTGTTAATTTTTTGAGGAACCTCCACAGTTTTCCAGAGGGGCTGCACCAGTTTACATTCCCACCAACAGTGTAGGAGGGTGCCTGTTTCTCCACATCCTTGCCAGCATCTAGAGTTCTCTGATTTGCTCATTTTAGCCACTCTGAGCGGCGTGAGGTGGTATCTCAGTGTGGTTTTGATTTGTATTTCCCTGATGAGGAGGGATGCTGAGCATCATTTCATGTGTCTGTTGGCCATCTGGATGTCCTCTTTGGAGAAGTGTCTGTTCATATCTTCTGCCCATTTCTTCACTGGATTGTTAGTTTTTTGGGTGTGGAGTTTGGTGAGTTCCTTATAGATTTTGGATACTAGCCCCTTATCTGCTATGTCATTTGCAACTATCTTTTCCCATTCCGTCAGTTGCGTATTAGTTTTATGGATTGTTTCCTTTGCTGTGCAGAAGCTTTTAATCTTGATGAGGTACCAAAAGTTCATTTTTACTCTTGATTCCCTTGCCTTTGAGGATGTGTCATGTAAGAAATTGCTGTTGTGGAGGTCAAGGAAGTTGTTTCCTGCTTTCTTCTCTAGGGTTTTGATGGGTTCCTGTCTCACATTCAGGTCCTTTATCCATTTTGAGTTTATGTTTGTGTATGGTGTGAGAAAATGATCTAGTTTAATTCTTCTGTATTTTGCTGTCCAGTTCTCCCAGCACTATCTGTTAAAGAGGCTGTCTTTTCCATTGGATTCTCTTTCCTGCTTTGTCAAAGATTAGTTGACTGTACATTTTGGGGTCCAATTCTGAGTTCTCTCTTCTATTCCATTGGTCTATGTGTCTGTTTTTGTGCCAGTACCATACTGTCTTGATGATGACACCTTTGTAGTAGAGGCTAAAGTCTGGGATGGTGATACCTCCCATTTTGGTTTTCTTCTTCAATATTACTTTGGCTATTCGGGATCTTTTGTGGTTCCATACAAATTTTAGGACAGTTTGTTCTAGTTTTGAGAAGAATGCTGGTGCAATTTTGATTGGGATTGCATTCAATGTGTAGATTGCTTTGGGTAGTAATGACATTTTAACTATATTTATTCTTCCAAACAATGAGCATGAAATGTTTTTCCATTTCTTTGTGTCTTCTTCAATTTCCTTCATAAGTTTCTATACTTTTCATCATACAGATCTCTTATATCTTTGGTTAGGTTTTTCATAAGTATTTTACTGGTTTTGTGCAATTTTGAATGGGAAAGTTTCTTGATTTCTCTTTCTGTTGCTTCATTGTTGGTGTATCAAAATGCAACAGATTTTTGTACGTTGATTTTTTACCCTGAAATTTTGCTGAATTCATGGATCAGTTCTAGGAGGCTTCTGGTGGAGTCTGTCGGGTTTTTCTATGTAGAGTATCATGTCGTCTGCGAAAAACGAAAGTTTGACTTCTTTACCAATTCTGATGCCTCTTACTTCCTTTTGTTGTCTGATGGTTGGTGCTAGGACTTCCAGCACTATGTGAAACAACAGTGGTGAGAGTGGACATCCCTGTCGTGTTCCTTATCTCAGGGGGAAAGCTCTCAGTTTTTCCCCATGGAGGATGATGTTAGCTGAGGGCTTCTCATACATGACTTTTATGATGTTTAAGTAAGTTCCTTCTATCCCGACTTTCTCGAGGGTCTTTATTAAGAAGGGATGTTCTATTTTGTCAAATGCTTTTTTTGCATCATACGGTTTTTATCTTTTCTTTTGTTGAAGTGATGTATCACATTGATTGATTTGTGAATATTGAACCAGCCCTTTAATCCGGAATGAATCCCACATGATCATGGTGGATGATTCTTTTTATGGGATGTTGGATTCGATTTCCAAGTATCGTGTTGAGGATTTTTGTATCTGTATTCATCAAGGATATTGGCCTGTAGTTCTGTTTTTTGACTGGGTCTCTAATGGGCTTGGGAATCAAAGTGATCCTTGCTTCATAAATTGAGTCTGCAAGGTTTCCTTCGATTTCTTTCTTTTCTTTTCTTTCTTTCTTTCTTTCTTTCTTTTTTTTTTTTTTTTTGGAAAAGCTTGAGAAGAATGGGTATTAATTCTGTTTTAAATGTCTGGTAGAATTCCCCAGGGAAGCCATCTGGCCCTGAACTCTTATTTGTTGGTAGAGATTTGATAACTGATTCGATTTCTTCAGTAGTTATGGGTCTCTTCAGATTTTCTATCTCTTCCTATGTGAATTTTGGTAGTGACTGTGTGTTTAGGAATTTGTCCATTTCTTCTAGTTTGTCCAGTTTGTTGGCATATACTTTTTCATAGTATTCCCTGATAATTGTTTGTATTCCTGAGGGATTGGTTGTAATAAGTCCATTTTAATTCATGATTTTGTCTGTTTTAATCCTCTCACTTTTCTTTTTGAGAAGCCTGGCTGGAGTTTTGTCAATTTTGTTTCTTTAAAAAACAAAAACAAAAACAACCCTTGGTTTCATTAATATGTTCAACTGTGTGTTTGGTTTCTATATTGTTTATTTCTGCCCTGATTTTTATTATTTTTCTTCTCCTACTGGGTTTGGGGTGCTCCTGTTGCTCTCCCTCTAGTTCCTTTAGGTGCGCTGTTAGATTTTGCACTTGCACTTTTTCTCATTTCTTGAAATAGGCCTGGAGTGCAATGTACTTTCCTCTTAGGACTGCCTTTGCTGCATTCCATAGAGTTTGGATTGTTGTATTTTCATTTTCATGTGTTTCCATATATTTTAAAATTTCTTCTTCAATTGCTTGATTATCCCATTGGTTCTTTATTAGGGTGTTCGTTAACCTCCATGTTTTTGGAGCTTTTCCAGACTTCTTCTTGTGATGATTTCAAGTTTCATAGCTTTGGGATCTGAAAGTGTGCATGGTATGATCTCAATTCTTTTATATTTATTGAGGGCTGCTTTATGTACCAGTATGTGATCTGTCTTGGAGAATGTGCCATGCACACTTGAGAAGAAAGTGAATTCCATAGCCTCAGGATGTAGAGTTCTAAATATATCTGTCAAATCCATCTGGTCCCATATGTCATTTAAGTCCATTGTGTCTTTAGTGATTTTCTGTCTAGTTGATATATCCGTTGCTGTAAGTGGAATATTAAAGTTCCCTGCTATTAGCACATTCTTATCCATAAGAGTGTTTCTGTTTGTGATTGTTTTATATATTTAGGTACTTCCATATTTGGTGCTTAGACATTAATAATTGTTAGCTCTTCCTGATGGCTAGACCCTGTAATCGTTATACAATGCCCTTCTTCATCCTTTATTACTGTCTTTACTTTAAAGTCCAGTTTGTCTGATGTAAGTATAGCTACTCCAGTTTTCTTTTGACTTCCAGTAGCATGATAGATATTTCTCTATCCCCTTACTTTCAATCTGAAGGTGTCCTCCAGTCTAAAATGAATTTTTCATAGACAGCAAATAGATGGGTTTTGGGTTTTTTTTGTCCATTCTACTACCCTATATCTTTTGATTGGGGCATTTAGTCCATTTACATTCAGTGTTATTATTGAAATATATGGGTTTAGAGTCATCGTGTTTTTTGTGGGATTTATGCTTGTGGTGGTGTCTCTCGTCTTGCGTTCCTTGCAACATTTCCCTCAGAGAGTCCCCGTCAGGATTTCTTGTAGGGCTGGTTTAGTGGTGATGAATTCTTTCAATTTTTGTTTATTTGGAAATACCTTTATCTCTCCTTCTATTCTGAATGACAGGCTACTGGATACAGGATTCTTGGCTGCCTATTTTTTCTGTTCATCACATTGAAGATTTCCTGTCATTCCTTTCTGGCCTGCCAAATTTCACTAGATAGGTCTCTCACCACTCTGATAGGTATCCCTTTGTATGTTAAGGCCCTTTGATCCCTAGCTGCTTTCAGAATTCTCTCTTTGTCCTTATATTTTGCCAGTTTCACTATGATATGTCGTGCAGAAGATTGATTCAAGTTACGTCTGAGGGGAGTTCTCTGTGCCTCTTGGATTTCAATGTCTGTTTCATTCTCCAGATTGGGGAAGGTCTCAGCTATAATTTGTTCAAGGACACCTTCAGCACCTTTCCCTCTTTCTTCCTCTTCTGGAATTCCTATGATACAGATATTATTCCGTTTGATTGTATCGCTGAGCTCTCGAACTCTCCTTTTGTGTTCCTGTATCAGTTTATCTCTTTTTTTCTCAGCTTCCTCTTTTTCTATAATTGTGTCTTCTAAAGCACTTCTTCTCCTTTCTGCCTCTTCTATCCATGCATTGGACGCCTCCATTTTATTATGCATCTCATTTATAGCATTTTTTAATTAATCACAACTTTTTTTGAGCTCCATAGTGTTTGTAGCAATAGTTTCTCTGATATCTTCCATGCTTTTTTTTTTTAATGTTTTATTTATCTCTAGGAGAGAGAGAGAGAGACAGCATGAGCAGGGGAGGGTCAGAGAGAGAGGGAGTCACAGACTGAAACAGGCTCCAGGCTCTGAGCTGGCAGTCAGCACAGAGCCCGACGCGGGGCTCAAACCCACGAGCTGCGAGATCATGACCTAAACGAAAGTCGGACACTCAACTGACTAAGCCACCCAGGTGCCCCTTCCATGTCTTTTTCAAGCCCAGCCATTAATTTTATGACTATTGTTCTAAATTCTTGTTCAGTTATGTTGCTTGTATCTGTTTTGAGCAGTTCTTTAGCTGTCAGTTCTTTCTGGAATTTCTTTGGAGGAGAGTTCTTCTGTTTCATCATCTTTGTTAGCTTTCTATCTCTTGTTAGTTTTAAAAGCTTGTTATGCACTCTGTACCTGTGAGTGCTGCTGTACCAAAGAAGGCTCTTTGACTGTCCAGGGCCTGTCCATTCAGGAAGTGTACTTTGAATGGTGTCTCTTGGTCTCTCTTGTTGAGACCTTGGTTATTTTATTTTCCTACTTGTAGTGGTATTTGGACTTTCCACCCTGTGTACTTTGGCTTGTTTCTCGAGGTAGCCCTAGAAAAGAAAACAGACAGACAAACACACAGGGAACAAAGGCACACAAACGCACAGACAAATCCAGCAAACATGCAAACTGAAAGGGAAAAAGGAAAAGAAAAAAGGAGGGGACACATACAAAAAGAAAAAGAAAAACAAAAGAAAAGAGGGAGGAGAGAAGACGAGTAATAAAAATAAAAATACATAAAAAAGAGAAAAAGAAGAAAAGAAAAGAAAAGAAAAAAAATCCAATAGACAAGGGATAGTCTAAAGCATAGAACCAGAATTCCCAGCTACAAATAAATAGCCGGATGTATGCAGTGCTGTTGGAAGAGCATATACAAAGAGAGAAAAGACAGGGCGAGGAAGAAGCAATATTGGAAATGAAATGAGAAGGCAGAAAGACTAAGAGGCTTACTTCAAAGAGGGAAAGAGGGGAATATGGTTGGAGTGAAGGTGAAAGAAATGATGATAATGCTACTCAGAGAAACTATATAATCTCATTACTCCAGAGAGAAAGAGATAAAAAGGTAGTGGTGGAGGTGTGTAATTTACATCTAGAAAATGGATTAAATGTGACCGTTTAAGCAAGCCAGTGACCAGAATTACTCAGGGTAGTGCTTCCATGTTGGTCTTGCCCCAGCTCCGGTTAAAAAAAAAAGAAGAAGAAGAAGAAGAAGAGGGCAGCTCTCTAGTGGGGATGGACATGGTTTGGTCCAGTGCATCCTGCAGGGGTTCTGCCTTGGTGGTTGTGGGGTGAAAAGTGGTGGCGCCCCAGTCCCTTCTCGAACCAAGCATTGCAACTCACTCTTTTGGGTGTGATCTCCCTGTGCAGGGGTGTAGCCAGGGTGGGCTATGCTCTATATCCCAAGCCAGGCCTTGTTTCCAGATCTCAGTCCACGTGCCCCGTTGATATTGCCCGAAATATAAACTCGCAGGCGAGTCCCTCAGAGCAGTTTCAAGCATCTCGCCTTCCCCCTGGGGATCAAGCCAGAAGCCGCTGCTCCCGTCTCCTTCAGGTCAGGCTGGCAAGTGAGGAGCACTTTCACCCAGGGTCACCTTGGAAGAATGCGTCTCGCCTAGGGTCGGTCACCTGGACAGCAGGAAACCGGTTGTTGTCCGAGCGGAGGTTTTTCTCTTCTCCAGCGACAGGTACAGTGTCTTGAGCAGTTTCGGCCACTCTTTCTTCTTTCCCCTAGACTCACCATGGCTCCCCACAAAGGGGGATCCCCCCTCCCTCTGTGTCTCTAGTCCCAGCCCGGTTTTATCTTCCCCAGTTCCCACTCACTCTATAAGGCTTTTCAGCAGACTCTGTCTCCTTTTCCTCCCAAACTCCTGGATTCTGTAAGGGTTCCTATGGCTTCAGGCCTTCTCTGTTTGAGAGATGGGGGTGAGTGAAATGTACAGAGCTCCGTACTTCTCTGCCATCTTGCCTCCTTTCAAAAAAAAATTTTTTTTAAAGAACTCAGGAAGAAAAAAATAAGGAAATGAAGAAGAGAGGAGCAAACAGAAAACAATAATTAACATAGGTTTAACCCTATCATTAATTACATTACCTGTAAATAGCCTAAGTATACTAATTAAAAGGCTGGGGTTGACAGAGTGGATTTTTTAAAAATAACCATATGTATGCTGTATCCATGAAATGCACTCATATAAAAAATATAGGTAGACTGAAAGGAAAAAAATGGGAAAAATTACACTATATAAAATTAATCTTAAAAAATCAGAAGCGGCTGCATTAATATCTGGTAAAATAGACATCAGAGTAAAGAGAAAAAACAGATAATAAAAACATTAGGAATGAGAAAGAGGATATAGCAACAAAAATGGAGGAGACCTTTAAATTATAAAGAGACCTGTGTCATCTGCCATCTTGTGTGAAGCGAGGTGGCTTCCACATTTCCTGAGTATCTTCTCTGCTTCCACCTCAATTGCCCCTTGATCACAGACACTTCTTAGGATCAGTTCCAGAGCTATGGCAGTATCACTGGCAGCTTCCACTGTTGTAGAGGAAGTGGTGGTCAGGGTGACCTCCACAACTTCCACTCCCTGCTGCATTACCTGAGCCTCAGTCAGAACTGTGGACCTTTGGAGCCCAGCCTGGACCAGGGTGGCATCAAGCCCCCAATCCCACCACTGTCTCCACACCAGCAATAGCAGCAGCCACAAATGAGGCCACTGCCACCACAGTAACTGCTGCTGCCAGCACAGGACTTGTCCAAGCCCGTTGTTTCTCAGGGGCCTGGCCCAGCTCCCAGAGTAGGCAGTGCTCCAGCAGCCTCCAGCTGGGCACTACTCACCACTTCCCCAATCTCTCCCCACAGAGCCAGGCCACACCCACACCCTCCTGCCACTTGTCACCTCTGTGCTCCCTTTGATTCCCCTAACCTCATTGTCAAGCAGCAGAGTCATCACTGTTCCCTCAGGCTGGAGGCCCACTGCCTCCACCCACAAGCTGCCTCAAAGGTGGCAAAGTGCAGGCAGGCCTAAGCCCTGTGGTGGCCTGGGCCTGTGTACTCAAGGGCACCCCAAGCTCCCCACCAAGGTGGTAGGGAGCCCTGCAGAGGATTGCCGCACCACTCATCCTACCAACAGCAGCACCACCAGGATCCCCCATCCAGTGGGCCCGGTGGCTGCAGCAAGGAGATATCTCACTTGGGGGAGTTTAAAGCCAACTTATCTCTCTTGAAGAAGCATGAAGGGAAACTTACACTCAGCATTGTTGGTTGTTGGAAATCTATCTGCACATATCATGGAGGATGAATTCAACAGACTAAATAGGGAGAACCAGGAGAAAGAAAAGATTTAGACTTATTAAACTTGAATCTAGAGCATTGGCTGAAATTGCCAAAGCTGACCTTGATGGTACACCCATGAGAGTTTTCAACCCAACTTTGAGTTCACTTTGCCATATGTGCTGCTGCCTTTTCCATTCAGAATTTTAATCTTATGTTTTCAGTGAACTGTTGGAAGAAATGTTTTGCCACTTTGGTCCTATTGAAAGGGCTATTGTAATTGTGGATGATCACAGAAAACCTGTAGAGAAAGGCATTGTTGAATTTCTACTAAGCCAGCAACAAGAAAAGCACCTGAAAGATGCTGTGAGAGTGTTTTTCTTACTGACAACAACTCCTTGTCCAGTCGTTGTGGAACCACCCAAACAATTAGGTGATGAAGATGGTCTTCCTGAAGAACTTGCAAAGAAGAATACAGTGTATCAAAATTGGAAGAGAAACCCCTCCTCATTTTGCCCAGCATGGCACATTTGAGTATGAATATTTTCAACAGTGGAAGCCCCTGGATTAAATGGAAAAAGAGCAAAGGAAACAAATCAACAAAAACATGAAAGATACACAAGACAAATTGGAAAGTGAAATGGAAGATGCCTATCATGAGCATCAAGCAATTATTTTGCATGAAGATTTGATGACACACGAGGAGAAATTAAGACACATGGAAGAACTTCACAATCAAGAAATGAAGATACATAAAGAGATGCAAGTAAAGCAAGAGAGATAATGATGTAGAAGGGAAAAAGAGATGAAAACTGGTCAACGTGAGATGGAAGAATAAACGAGACACCAAGGAGAGGAAAGTTATAGCAGATGGGCTGGAGGGATCCAAGAGAAAGAGACAGAATGGATGGTAGAGGGGCAAAGAACAGGGGAGAGTCCTATGGTTTAGGAAGCCAGAAATTTCTACCTCTAGGTGGTGGTGGCATTGGTTATGAAGCTAATCCTGGAGTTCCACCAGCAACCATGAGTCATTCCATGATTGGAAGTATATATTGAGAGTCCATTGAACATCCTACTCTTGATTTTGGCTCAGGTCATGATCTCAGGATTCGTACGATTGAGCCCCATGTTGGGCTCTGCACTGACATTGCAGAGTCGGCTTGGGATTTCTTTCTCTCCCTCTCTATCTGCCCTCTTCCCCGAATACACACGTTCTCTCTCTCTCTCTCTCTCTCTCTCAAAATAAATAAACTTTAATGAAATAAATTTCATATGGAAGAGAAGTATACAAGAATAACCAGATTTTTAAAAAACTGAAAACAATGAGAGAAGACAGATTTATCATAATTAAAATAGTGATAAAGATTACAATCCAAATAGAGGCAAAAGAACATTATCAACAGTAGCCAAATTATGGAAAGAGACCAAATGACCATCGACTGATGAACAGATAAAGTTGTATATATACACAATGGGCTATTACCCAGAAGAAAAGAATGAAGTCTTGCCATTTGCATTGACATGGATGGAGCTAGAGAGTATTATGCTAAGCAAAATAAGTCAGCGTAAGACAAATGCCATATGATCTGACTCATATGTGGAATTTTAGGAACAAAACAAACAAACATGGTGGGGTTCTGGGGAGAAAGGAAAACCAAGAAACATACTCTTAACTATAGAGAACAAACTGATGGTTGCCAGAAGAGAGGTGACCAGGTTAAATAGGTGATGGGGGCTAAGGAGGGCACTTGTGGTGAACACCAGGTGTTATATGTAAGTGACAAATCACTAAATTCTACACCTGAAACTAATATTACACTGTAGGTTAACTAACTAGAATTGAAATAAAAATATGAGGAAAAAAAGAATATAAATAAATACATCTAGGAAAATCATTCATTTAGGCCTGCCACTTTACATTTTATGCAAACCTGAATTCTAAGTAGATTAAAATCTAAGTATAAATGAATAAACCTGTAAAAATATTAAAAGGAAATATGGGAGAATGTTTTTCTGACCCTGAGCTAAAGAAAACTGTTCTTTGCAAGACACACACACCAAAAAGGAAAAATTGGCCAATTCAAAAACATGAAAATTTAAATCTTTTATATAAAAATGAACTGTTTGAGGTTGAAAGACAAATAACAAAGTAGGGAAAGTATTTTTCATACATATGGTAGAGAAAAGGGTAATATTCTCTTTATATTTTGTATAAAGAGCCCTTGAAAGTTAATTTTAAAAAAAGATAAACTACTTAATAGAAACATGGAAAAAGGTTATGAACAGGCAAATCATAAAAGAAATGCAAATAGCCAGTATATACACGAAAACATGCTCAATCTTACTAGTAATAAAATTAAAACTGTTTCTTTTAAGTATTTTATAAACAAAGATTTAAAAAGATGATTATTAAGGATGTGTTGAAACAGTCGCTTTCTATACTGATGGTGTAAATATAATTGGCACAACCATTTTAGTGGACAATTGAGCAGTCTTTATAAAGTTGTTAGTAAGTATTCCCTTTGTCCTAACAGTTTTACTTATTAGAATTTATCCTAAGGAAATCACAGAATAAGGGCACAAAAATGTAGGTACAAAGATCACCACAATGTTGCTTATAATTAGAAAAGAACAGTTTAAATGTCTGCTATGGCACTCTCCACAATAGCTAAAACCTGGAAAGAGCCTAAGTGTCCATCAACAGATGAATGGATCAAGAAGATGTGGTTTATCTATACCATGGAATACTACATGGCAATGAGAAACAATGAAATCTGGCCATGTGTAGCAACATGGATGGACCTTGAGGGTGTTATGCTGAGCTAAATAAGTCAGGCAGAGAAGGACAAATATCATATGTGTGCACGTATAGGAGGATTAGGAGGAACTTAACAGAGGACCAAGGGGGAGAAGAAGGGCGGAAATGGTGGGGGAAAGGGAGAGAGGCAAACCATGAGAGACTCTTGAATGCTGACAAAAACTGAGGACTGGTGGATGTGGGGAGGAGGAGGGATGGGCATGGAGGAGGACACTTGTGGGGATGAGCACTGGGTGTTATGTGGAAACTAATTTGACAATAAACTATTTGTAAAATAAATAAATAAATAAATAAATGTCTGCTATGGAATCTTATATAGCTTTTACAAAGGATAAGTTAGAAAAAGTAGATCACAAAAGAGTATGTATAGTATGACCCCCTTCACATAGAGTCAGATAATTATTAGCCTTCTTTATTTTGTATGCCCCCCTCCACAAACACATACCAAAGATAAAGCTCCTTACATGAGATAATATATAAAATGTTTTAGCACAGTGTCTGACACATAACACTAAACAAATGGTTGCTGTTATTAGTGTTAGCTTTCAGTATCAATTACGTAGTCTGCCATCAGGCACTGTGCGAGGTGCTTATGATAAATAAGACACTGTCTTTGAGAAACGCTGTCTATTGGTAATCATCCCTTACCACGTGCCCATTCTGCAGTGTTGTTGGCTCTCAATCAGTTGTTGAAATACAGAGTGGATAATGAGGAGTGTCTCATTTGTACAATCAGGATGTTGATTTTAAATCATTGAAATAGGGGCGCCTGGGTGGCTCAGTCGGTTAAGCGTCTGTCTTCAGATCAGGTCATGGTCTCACAGTTTGTGAGTCCGAACCCCGTGTCAGGCTCTGTGCTGACAGCTCAGACCCTGGAGCCTGCTTCGGATTCTGTGTCTCCCTCTCTCTCTGCCCCTCCCCTGCTCACACTGTCTCTCTCTGTCTCTCAAAAATGAATAAACATTAACAAATTTTTTAATGAAATAGTTAAAATAGACCCCTTATTTCAAAGTTAACACCACAAAAATTGTTTTTAAAATTCTCTAGATGAAGATGGAATCAGCTTGAATTCAAGTATCCTAGCAGCACTCCGAAAAATGCAGGATGGCTATTTTGGTGGAGCAAGGTAAGTGACCTATGTGCACTCTTTAGTGAAACAAAATGAAATTTGGAAGCTGGCTATAGTAATGGTAAACTTGTGATGCCTTTCTGTGTGTCTTTAACAATATAGTCCCATCCTATTTAAAGGAACTTATTTTTTTATAGATCAAATGAAAGAATTAAATGTTATAGAGAAAGGTTGGTGGGAATGTAAACTGGTGCAGCCCCTCTGGAAAACAGAGGTTCCTCAAAAAATTAATAGAACTCCCCTATGACCCAGCAATAGCACTGCTAGGAATTTACCCAAGGGGTATAGAAATGCTGATGCATAGGAGCACATGTACCCCAATGTTCATAGCAGCACTCTCCACAATAGCCAAAACATGGAACGAGCCTAAGTGTCCATCAACGGACAAATGGATCAAGAAGATGTGGTTCCTCTATACGATGGAATACTACATGGCAATGAGAAAGAATGCAATCTGGCCATGTGTAGCAACATGGATGGACCTTGAGGGTGTTATGCTGAGAGAAGTAAGTCAGGCAGAGAAGGACAAATACCATATGTTTGCACGTATAGGAGGATTAGGAGGAACTTAACGGAGGACCATGGGGGAGAAGAAGGGGGGAAATGGTGGGGGAGAGGAGAGAGGTAAACCATGAGAGACTCTTGAATGCTGAGAACAAACTGAGGACTGATGGGTGTGGGGGGGAGGGGAGATGGGCATGGAGGAGGGCACTTGTGGGGATGAGCACTGGGTGTTATATGGAAACCAACTTGACAATAAACTATTTGTAAAAAAAAAAAAAAAGAAGAAGAAGAAGAAGAAGAAGCAGCAGCAGCAGCAGCTGATGAAAGAAATAAAAGACCTAAATAATGAAGAGACAAAAAAAATGTTATAGAGAAGGGTTGGAAAATTTCCCCACCCTGTTCTTTGCCCAAACCTCATCAATTCAGTGGACCAGAAAAGTTATTCTTTCAAAAGCAAAAAAAGTTACTGAAGTATTTAATTCTGGCTGCTCTTCTTTTTTTCTTTTCCCTATGTTTTTATTTTGAAAACTTTCACGCTTATAGAAAAGTATAAGAATAGAATTGAACACCATATATCTTTGCTCAGGATTCCCTGTTGTTAACATGTGTCTCACTTGTACACTCTTTCTCCCTCCTCTTCCTTCCCCTCCTCTAGCTCATCCTTCCCTTCTTCTCTTCTTCCATACCCTCCTCCCTCTCTCACACATACGTATGTGTGCACATGTGCACGTACGCATACACACACACACACACACACACACACATACCTTAATTGCTGAAGTTTGAGAGTTAGCCAGAGACAGCACGATCTTCAACCCTAAATATTTCAATTTGTCTTATAAGAACAAGAGTTTTCTTGCAGCCCCTCTGGAAAACAGTGTGGAGGTTCCTCAGGAAACTAACAATAGAACTCCCTTATGACCCAGCAATAGCACTGCTAAGAATTTACCCAAGGGATACAGAAATGCTGAGGCATAAGAGCACATGTACCCCAATGTTCATAGCAGCACTCTCCACAATAACTAAAACATGGAAAGAGCCTAAGTGTCCATCAACAGATGAATGGATCAAGAAGATGTGGTTTATCTATACCATGGAATACTACATGGCAATGAGAAACAATGAAATATGACCATGTGTAGCCCCATGGATGGACCTTGAGGGTGTTATGCTGAGCGAAATAAGTCAGGCAGAGAAGGACAAATATCACATGTTTGCATGTATAGGACGATTAGGAGGAACTTAACTGAGGACCATGGGGGAGAAGAAGGGGGGAAATGGTGGGGGGAAAGGAGAGAGGCAAACCATGAGAGACTCTTGAATGCTGAGAACAAACTGAGGCCTGATGGGTGTGTATGTGTGGGGGGGGAGATGGGCATGGAGGAGGGCACTTGTGGGGATGAGCACTGGGTGTTATATGGAAACCAATTTGACAATAAACTATTTGTAAAAAAAAAAAAGAAAAAGAACAAGGGTTTTCTCACACATGGCTGATATATAATCATCACACTTCACAAAATTTAATATTGATACAGTACTCTTGCCTAATATAGCATCCATATTCAAAATTACCCAATTGTCCTAATAATGTTTTTTTCCCATAGCTTTTTCCCCCCGCTCTAGGATGCAATCAAAGATCACATATTGGCATTTAGTTATTATATCTCCTTGATGTCTTTTAATCTAGAATAATTCCCCAGCCTTTTGTGGATATTTCATGACAGTTTCAACACAATTTTAAAGACGGAAGGTCAGTTTATATTGCAGAATGCCTTTTAATTTGATTAAAGCATTATCTGCTAAGTTTCTCCTATCCTTTCTATGACAGTCTTTAACCAAACACTCTTATCTTACATTGCTGAATGTCACTACTAGTCGGGTTTTAAAGTGATGATTCTGTGTTTCTATCATTCTGTGCATATTTATTAATTAGAATCCTTCTGTTTAAATAAAGAGCTTTCTTGGGGTGCCTGGGTGGCTCAGTTGGTAAATCTTCTGACTCAGAAGCTCAGGTTATGATCTCATGGTCTGTGAGTTCAAGCCCCACATCCGGCTCTGTGCTGACAGCTCAGAGCCTGAAGCCTGCTTCAGATTGTGTCTCCCTCTCTTTCTGCACCTCCCCACCCTTGTGCACTCTCTCTCTCTCTGTCTCAAAATAAATAAACATTTAAAAATTAAAAATTATAAAAGAGCTTTCTGCGGTGCCAGGATGACTCAGTTGGTTAAGCGACCAACTCTTGATTTTGGCTCAGGTCATAATCCCAGAGTCATGGGATCAAGCCCCGTGTCAGGCTCCATGTTAAGCTCTCTCCCTCTCCCTCTGCCCCTCTTCTGCTCATGCGTGTGTGCACACACTCTCTCACTCTTTCAAAAAAATTTTTTTCAGATGAAATTTTAAAAAGAGCTTCCCCTTATCCCCTTTTATTTTGTAATTTTAGTGTCAGCATAGATTCATTAATTCTGATATTATTCAATATGCCATGCTCCATTCCTGTCATTGCTTGTTTCGGTATTCAAATTATCCAAGATCTGGCCATTGGGAGCCCCATCAAACTGGCTTTTTTTTTCTTTTTTTACATCTATTTTGAATAATGGCCTTTATTGAGCACTGTCCATCAATTCTACTTTGAGTGGGTTTTTCACTTGAGCAGCAATGTGACTCACTTCACTGAAGGCAGAAGGCCAGCCTCTCCAGTCTGTGAAGGGAAGAGGAAAATGTGTCACTGCTCTTCAGTGAGAAGATAACATCCTTTCTCTGAAAAAACAGCCAGGGTCAGTCCTTACACTAGCTTCCTCAGTTGATTTTGTCCTGGAATACGTACAGGTTGTTGGTGGTAGCCTCAGGTGGTCCCAAGCTGTGTTTTTTAGAAAATCAGTACTAATGACTTTCCCTTCAGGTTTTGCAATTGGTTTTGTAGACAGGGGAGGATATGGCCTACAATTCTCCATAATTCATAAAATTCTCAAATACCCTCTTTGATTTTCAAAATGATCTTTAGGGGCATTTGGGTGGCTCAATTGGTTGAGCATCTGACCCTTGGTTTTGGCTCAGGTCATAATCTCATGGTTTTTGAGTTCAAGCCCCGCATCAGGTCTCTACTGACAGTGTGGAGCGTAGTTGGGGTTTCTTTCTCCCACACTCTCTGCCCCTCTCCAGCTTCCTCCCTGTCTCAAAACTAAATAAAGCAACATTTGGGGGCACTTGGGTGGCTTGATTGGTTAAGTGTCCGACTTCAGCTCAGGTCATGATCTCACGGTTCATGGGTTCGAGCCCCGCACCGGCCTCTGTGCTGACAGCTAGCACAGAGCCTGGAGCCTGTTTCGGATTCTGTGTCTCCCTCTCTCTCTGACCCTCCCCTGTTCATGCTCTTTCTCTCTCTCCCTCTCAGAAATAAATAAAACATAAAAAAATTAAAAAAAGAAACATTTAAAAAATTTAATGATCTTTGATCTCTCTAGAATGTATTATGCTAAACAAAATAAGTCAGTCAGAGAAAGACGGATACTATGATTTCACTCATATGTGGAATTTGGAAAACACAACAGATGATCATAGGGGAAGGGAAGGAAAAGCAAGATAAGATAATAAGAGGGAGGCAAACCATAAGAGACTCTTAAATATAGAGAACAAACAGGGTTGCTGGAGGGAAAGAGGGGGTGTGGTCTAAATGGCTGATGGGCATTAATGGCTAAATGGCTGGAGGGCACTTTTTGGGATGAGCACTGGATGTTATATGTAAGAGATGAATCACTGGCTTCTACTCCTGAAGACAAGACTACACTGTATGTCAACTAACTTGAATTTAAAGCTTAAAAAAACATACTAAGGAAAATAAAAAATTAAAATTAAAAATTTTTTTAAATGATCTTTGAATCCTTTTTTTAAATTATGTGATAGATTTATGATGATTTCTCTTCATTCTGTCCCAGATTCTCTGTAGCCAATAGAAATTTTGGCCAGATACTTGACATCATTAGCAGCATAGTATATGGCAGTGAAAGAGAACAAACTGATCTGCTGATAGATTGTGAACCCATAACTGTAGTTTTTATTAACACAGTACCCTAACCGACACTACACCATGCCTAGGAGTGCTATGAAATTTCATATTGACAAAATTTATACTATTATATAAACATTATGAGTCCTCCAACCAAACAGTCTAGGTAGCTTTTTTTTTTTTTTTAAACTGAAATGTGTTGTTTTAAAAAGATTTCCTCTGGTTTTCTGTTTTCTGTTTGCCCTGTAATTATCAGGATTCAAACAGGTAAATTGTCAGAGTTTCTGACAACATCTTGCTGCACACATTTGAGCTTCATGGATCCTGGACCTGAGGGTAAGCTGTACAGTGAAGATTATGACGATAACTATAATGAGCTGGAACCTGGTGACTGGATGAATGGCTACGGTTCAACCAGTAATGGTAAGGAAGCTTCATAAAGGCAGTGGCCTTGCTGGGCCAAGAATACAAAGTATTGTTGAGCATCCTCCTTAATATTTCTCACTACCAGCAGCCTCACACCTATTTAATACACCTAGGTTTCTACTTCTGTTTGGCTTCACTCTTTATCCTTCTACTTACCTTTGGTTCCTGATCTAATATCCCTGTGGTGATTATGGAGAATGGATTTTGACTATCTCTTACTAAGGTTAGGGAAGACTTTTCTCCTGGGTATAAAAAATGGCTGGTGATTTCAAAATGAAAGGAAACAGTGGTGAGTGAGAGTTATTTAATTAAGCATATATAAGGATAATTATACAGTACTGCTTTTTTTTAATGTTTTATTTTTATTATTTCTATGAGAGAGAGAGCGAGAGAGACAGCGTGAGCAGGGGAGGGTCAGAGAGAGAGAGGGAGTCACAGACTCTGAAACAGGCTCCAGGCTCTGAGCTGGCATTTAGCACAGAGCCCGACGTGGGGCTCAAACCCACGAACCGCGAGATCATGACCTAAGCGAAAGTCGGACGCTTAACCGATTAAGCCACCCAGGCGCCCCTATACAGTACTGCTTTTTGATACTTAAAAGCATAAAACTAAGAATCTCAGAGTACTTTTTATGTATAATGTTATTGGGGCACAGAATCTCTGGGGAGGTCTGCATAGCTTGAAAAAAAAACCTATTCAGTGTGCCTATTGCTTTCATATTACAAACTAGACAAATAAAGCACAACAAAACTGACTGGCTGCTAGGAATACAAAGATGCTATAGTGAGAAAACATCATGGTGGCATATATTTAAAATAGCTGAGAAACACCCTAACGTGTTAAAATGCTAACCTAGGCGGGGCCAGAATTACATTGTTTGAATCCCAAAGAGAGAAGGGCCAATATTAGCAAATTGTTCTTCTATCTAAAATATGGTTTGCCTGCTTTCATTGTCTGTATCTTTGACTGTTAGCCTGTATCTTCAGGCATCCAGTTTCTTTATTCTAAGAGTGGTGTGTTAGAGAAAAGAAAATAATAAATTGGCTTTCCTTAGTGAGGTAGAAAACATTATCTCATGTGCAATAGACCAACATATGCAACACATCAGCAGTCAGGATGATTTCTTGTTTGGGCTCAACATTTACTCACCTAAGTACCATTGAATTCACTCTGCATTTGTTTTTGTAAGATCTAAAATAGTGTGAATTTCTTCCTTAGAAAAATACATTAATACAAGGTTATTTCCTGTTATTAATAATTACCAAAGTCATGATATCTATCTTGGCATAAACAAATACTTTGAAAACCAGACAAGAATAATCATATATTGAGGTTGTTTGCTATTCTATGGGTAGTTGGGACTTTCATCTGTAGCACTCATTCTCTTAGATTACTTTCTAAAACACAACTTTTTAATGATATATATATTACTAAATTTGATATTGTGCATTCTAAGTCACTTTGTCCTCTCTGGATTTACTCATAGGTGGTCTCACAAAGTTTATCGTGTTTATCACTTGGCAGCTCTTCCATGTCAAGAACACTTCCCTCCATATTCTACATAATCCTCCACTCAAGTATCTATATCGTATTCAAGGTTATATAATATTTGTCATTAGGATGTCACTGAAATGAGTTCCATTTTTACAGCTTTGCTCTTTTTCATTGATCACATCATAAGACAGAAAAACATCTGGGGAGATCACTGAAGATGCTCAAAAACCAGATGATGGATAACTGACCTAGCAGATTTTAGTATGAATCCAAATACTGTGCTTTTCCTACTATAAATGTTGTGAATATTCATGCGAAGTCTGAAACGTTAGGATCCATGAGGTCTGTGTATGTGTTTTGTTTTCATTATCCATAGTTAGGAATAATGTTATAGGAGGTGAGTGGGAGAAAGAGAGCCCAAGAGGATAGGGACCGTATCTGCCTCCTTCACCACTGAAACCTCGGCAGCTAGTATACCACCTAGTACTGAGTAGGCAAGAAATATTTGGTGAATATATGAATATGGTGACTGAAAGGACCAATATGTGACCAGTAGTCCTTTTGACACCAGTGCCACATGGAAGTTGTTTTTTCCTTAGCAATTTTTGCTGCCACTTATGTAATTTGTCTGTTTTCAGTGAGGCTCGGTGTCTAGTGGAAGATTTTTGCTTTTTCTCACAAAAGTTTCCTCATACCAGTGAGACTCCAAGGGCCCCCATTCCGCTCCTCTTCCACCACCACTACCACACCACTACCATCATGTTGACATATACGTGTGAACACAAGGATTATGAAATCCTTGCTCCACCTGTCCTTAAAAAAGCTAATACTGCTTTCAGAGGTCCTAATATTGTCTAAGCAAAGTTGAAGAACAGGTGGGTCCCGGTAAATGGCCATAGTTTCTAAATGGTAAAGCTATGAGATTGTAAAATGACCACAAGCTTCCCCCCACCCCCGCCCCTGCCATGATCTAAAACAACCTACTTCTGATGCTGTGTTATGGGCACAGGAGCCAATCATTCTCGTTGGTAGGGTAGATTGTGAAGTAACTAAAATGTTCATTTTTTTTCTCTTCCCCCTACCCCCACTAACCTTGCAGCTCGCTGTGGTGATGAAGTTGCTCACTATTTAGATCACCTTTTGGTGCACACTGCTCCCCATCCTAAACTAGCTCTCACCTCACAGAAGGGAGGGCTAGATCGGTTCCGAGCTGCTGTGCAAACAACCTGCGATTTAATGTCCTTGGTGACCAAGGCCAAGGAGCTGCATGTACAGAGTGAGTAATGCCATGACTCACTGGAGTCAGGCACAGGATTGACGTGAAGCCCAGGATTGGGGCGGAGAGTTTATTAGCAGTGCAAGCAGGAACTCTGTTTTGTTCACTGCTTTATCCCCAGCACTTTAGACAGATGGAACATATTAGACACTAAAATATTTGTAAATTTAGTAAATTGCGTATAGTTTTGCCATTGATGGTGCTGTGTGGTCTGGTTTAACCATTACATAGTGAGAAGAGGCAGAACAGGAGACTTGGAGAATTTTAACATCAGTATTAAAGTGATGAAAAGACTTTTTTCCTTTGAAAAGCTACTCCTTTGGGAGCTCTTTTATTTAAAGAGAAAGCTCTACGAGCAATTACAAGATAACCTGGAAATGGAGAGGGAGATATATGCCCTTAAGTAAGCTGTATCTAGTTCCCTTACGTCAGCTGTGACATTTACAGTCAGTTGTTCCAGCAGCGTAAGAGTTGTGTTTGTTTCTCAACTGCAGTACTCCCTATTCACCACTGTCATTGTCCTCCCCATGACCACTACCTCCAATATGTGCAGTGAAGCGTGTCGCCAATCACCCATTGCTAGGAGGAGTCATGGTTCCTAATAGTACTCAGTGTCTCTGTGGTAGCTGCATCTGAAGGGACAGAAGGGCTCCTTGGCCACACCAAAGGGACTTAAATGGTAACATTTTACAGATGATGAGAATTATTGAGGTGCATGTTTTTGCTGTCTAAAACCTTATTGACTATTACTAACCAAAGATATTAAACATGAATCATTTAACAATCAGAAGAGAGAAAAGCTTAGCATACCCTTTGAGTATGCTTCTTTGACCAAGGGATCATGTGAAGAGATCAACTCTCCTAAGTTCTACTTCTAGATTGTGAACCAGGAAACTTGAGCTTAATTCCCAGCTCTGCTACTTACTTGCTTGAACAGTTATTTGAGCTCTGTATCTCTCTTTCTATACCTGTAAAATGGTGAAAGTGGCAAGATAGCTCTCCTTTGAGGTTATGGTAAGTATTTGGACTATAAATTAAAATATTAGGAATATCTCAAAGTAGGTCAGCCACTACATTTTTTTTATTCCCTACATAGGGTTAAACATCCGTTTCCCAATGCTCAAGGAAATTCAACTGCTGACAGCCAGGTATTTTCCCAGGATAGTCCAGAAAATAAAAAATAGCACTGAGTTCGTTCTGTTATATATGGTATTTGATCAAAGTGTCAGTGATAGAACCATTTTGGTATGGATTACATTCATAGAATTTAATATCTTAAATGTCCATTTAATGCTACAATTCTAGGCATTCCATGGAAAATATGGTTGATTGAACAATCTTTAAATTATCTGATATTCATTTCTTTTCTTTGATATTAGTGAGAAATGATAAATTTCTCACTCTTGTTCTATAAAGAACAACTCCTATGTAACTTGATTTTGAGGGCAACTGTGAATTGTTTTCTAGTCTCCTAAGTTATCTAACCTTTCCCATAAATGTCAACCTCTTGCAGATGTTCACATGTATCTTCCTACAAAGATATTTCAGGCTTCCCGGCCTTCATTGAGCTTACTTGACTCTCCTCATTGCCCACGAGAGGACCAGGTAAACTTGCATATGAGGTATTTCTGTCAGCTCTTTGCAAAACTGCCATTTGTATGACAAATAACAGAACTACCCCTTATGGTTTCTGCTAATAACTGGTGGTAGGCAAAATGCTACCCTGGTGAAGATATACTCCTTTTTAGGTCGCTTTTAAAATAAGCAAGCTTTGGGGTGCCTGGGTGGCTCAGTCAGTTAAGCATCTGACTTCGGCTCATGTCGTGATCTCCTAGTTCATGAGTTCAAGCTCCACCTCTGGCTTTGTGATGACAGCTCAGAGCCTGGAGCCTGCTTTGGATTCTATGTCTCCCTCTCTCTCTGCCCCTCCCCTACTCGCATCCTCTCTCTCTCTCTCTCTCTCTCTCTTTCAAAAATAAATAAACATTAAAAAATAAATAAAATAAAATGAACAAGAGTTTCCTAGCCAGGCTCTAAGAAAACGAAATTGCTATATCATTCGTGTTGAAGATTTCATTGCTTTTGTTTTACTTTCTATCAAAATGTAAGGAATTCCTATGGAAAAGGTTTAGAGGTGATCAGATCGACACTCTAGGGCATTATTTAAGTTGAGCACTTGTGGACTTAAGTTTTTCTGTCCTTTCTCGAACTAAAGGTTCCCTCTGTTCGTGTAGAAATACACCTTCCTAGAGACCAATCTGGGGAGGTGGACTTCAAAGCACTCGTTTTACAGTTGAAGGAAACCTCCAGCTTACAGGAGCAAGCTGACATCCTTTGCATGCTGTATACTATGAAGTAAGTGATAGATATTATCAATCTACTTTAATGTTCATGTAGAGAGGATGTATAACATAGTAAATACAG
>JAESUZ010002027.1:0-444694 GCA_017311185.1 Proteles cristata cristata | reverse complement strand
CGGTTAAGCGTCCGATTTTTGCTTAGGTCATGGTCTCGCGGTTTGTGGGTTCGAGCCCCGCGTCGGGCTCTGTGCTGGCTGCCAGCTCAGAGCCTGGAGCCTGTTTCAGGGTCTGTATCTCCCTCTCTCTCCCTCCCCTGCTCACGCTGTCTCTCTCTCTCCTAGAAATAAATAAAAATATTTAATAAAATAAAAAAAATAAATAAACATTAAAAAAAATATATAAATGTAACTAATTTGTTATTTAAAATAATGAAGCCATGGGGCGCCTGGGTGGCTCAGTGTCTTAAGTGTTTGACTCTTGATTTCAGCTCAGGTCATGATCTCGAGGTTCTCGTGAGTTCCAGCCCTGCATCAGGTTCTGCACTGACAGTGCCGAGCCTGCTTGGGATTCACCCTCTCGCCCTCTCTTTCTCGGCCCCTCCCCCACTCTCGCTCCGTCTCTCTCAAAATAAATAAACTTTAAAATAAAATGATGAAGTTGTTTTTAGTACAAGGAGGGTTTGAGGTAGGCAGGAAAGTGATTGGGAGCCTGGAGGGCTTTCAAGAGGAAGGGATGCATGAGGTGGGGAGTGATGTGCAATTAACTAGCACCAGAGGCCGGGGTGGGGAAGGCAGTGCTGATGGAAGACACAGCTGGTACAAAGGCACTGTGGCAGGGGAGAACCCAGTACGTGGGGCAGCAGAAAGGAGGCATTGGCTGCAGCTGGGTAAGCGAGGGGGCCAACTGGGGGGTGAGGTGGATGGAGGGCCAGGGATGTGAAGTGCTTGTCTCTTTGGGAATGACCCCTGTTTCCTCTCATTTCAGAAGGAGCTGAGCCTGCCACGCCGGGGACGTGGGTGAGTTCACCTAAGGCCAGTGGTCCTGGGCACAGATATTTCAGCAGCAGCCTCCAGATTGTGAATTTATTTAATAATTATAACAAAGCGGCTCACCCTGATCCTTTCACCCCAGTGTTTGCAAAGTGCTTTGGAAGTGTTTCACTTAGCTCACACCAGCCGGGAGGCCCGTGCCAGTTTGCAAATGTGGAAATTGAAGCGCCGTAGGGTTGCACCACTGGCACAAGGGCATCCAGAGTGGAAAAGGAACCCTTGTCTAACGTCTAGAGTCCAAATTACAGAATTGCAGCCAAGTATCCTGGAGCCAGGTTGCATGCCTCCCATGATGGGGAGCTCACTATCAGGGGACACCAGTAGAGAATTGTATCCTTCAGGGTCACGTTAGCGTTTTTCTGTAGGTTGGCATTTTTGGATCCCAAAGCTCACAGGACGTTTTGTTCCGTGCCTTTGCTGGTTTGCAGATGGGAAACCAAAGGCCAGGACGGGGAGGGTTTTGCGTTGCGCCGGGGGCCTGGAGGTCCGTGAGTGGAGACACCCCCTCTTTGGGGGCTGTGTTTGCCTAAGGGGTGGGAATTCTCTTGCCCCGCAGTGAAATCACCCAGTTAACAAACTTTGAGTGCCTGCTGTGTATCAGGCCCTGTTCCAGGCCTAGGGGACACAGAGACAAGTCGAGACTGGTCCCTGCCCATGGAGCTCACACTCTCTTGGGGAGCGTTATGGTGAAGAGATGTTGTGTAGGGGAGAAATTAAAGAGAGACAGAGGGGCTGCAGAGCGGCTTTAGCCCTCTTGGAGAAGGTAACATTTGAGCCTAGATCTAGAAGAGGAAGAAGAGGCGAGGGGGGAAGGTGTGAGGGTAAGAGCATTCCAGCTAGAGAGAACAGCATGGGCAAAGGTCCTGGTAGGAGACCGGCTTGGTTTGGAAGAACATCATGGAGACAGCAGTAGCTGGAGAACAGAGCACAGGGCGGATGGAGGGAGAGAAGAGGGAAGTCCTGGGGTTTGGATGAGAGTTTTGAAATCTGGTGGTGGGGATGGGTCAGACGGCCCCCCGAGCCCTGACCATCTGTTCTTGAGGCGCTGGGGAGAGTGCAGCTGGTGGGGAGGAGTCTGAGGGGCCCGTAGGGGCGGGGCTCGGGCATTGACCCGGAAGGTGGCCACTGTCCCTGGCCTTTGCTCAGGCTTGGGCCGGGGTGGGGGGACCGGAATCAGTCAGAACCACGCAGGACAAAGTCCTGGGCCACAGAGCAAGTTGAGGACAGACTCCCGGAGAGTTGTCTACTTTCTGCTACCTATCGCGTTATTGGCTGGGCCCAAGCGGGTGTCAAGGGGGGCAGAGCCAGACCCAACCCCGGACTCTTGGCACCTGGGCTGGGACTCTTGGGCTGGGGCAACGGGAGGGTGGGACTCGGGGCGCCACGGGTCGTGTGTAGAGACGGCTCCGCAGAAGAGGGGCCCGGGGGACCGAACTCGGATGTGGGTGAGGGGGACGACGGTCCTGACGGGAGGAACCCGGTGAAGCAAAGGCCTGGAGGCGTGGACCGGCCTCTGGCGTGCGTTGGGGTACCGGGACCCGCCGCGAGGGGCCCCGAACGCTGAATAGGGGTGGGACGCGCTCTGATCCGGGGTCCGGGAGACACCCCGCCGGGGGCGGGGCGAGGGCAGAGACCGGCCGCAGCCGGGAAGGGGCGGGGCCAGACGATGGAGCAATAATACCAATCGAGGAGGCAGTGACCGCCCTTCCTTTCCGGCCGCGCAGCCCGGGGGCTCAAGCCCCCGCAGCCCCGGCGACGTCCGTTTCCAGGAGCGGGTGGCACCTGCCACTCCAGCCTCCTGCAACCCGACTTTTCCTGCTGGGCTGGGCCTGCGCGCAGGTGCGGGGCCCCGAGCCCCGCCCTGAGGCGGAGAGAGCCCGCCCCCCGCGCCCCCAGCGGCCCAGCCTCCCGCGCCGCGTCCGTCCCCACGTCCGCGTCCGCGGGTCTGGCCGATCGCGCCGCCGTCAGGGCTTGGGAGCCACGGAGAGGGCTTTGGCACCCAGCCGCGTAGACGCAGCCCCGGCCTCAGCATGAAGTCTCGCAGGGACAAGCTTCACATCCCGGCGCTGACCCTCGAGTGAGTGCTTGGGGAAGAAGGAGGGGAAATGGGGTGGGAGGAAGAGAGGCAGACAGACAACCACCCTGCCCCCGCGTCTCTTCTTAAGTCGCCCGGAGTCGCACCGCCGCCTCCGGGGAGCCCTCCCGGGTCATCGGTCAGGCCCCACCCTCGCGACCTTGGTGAGACCCAGAATCCCGGGCCTTGGGGCCCCTTTGTCCCTAGGGGAACCCAAGTCCTGATCTGAATTCAGAGTCGGCCACTCGCAGGGGCCACCACCAGGTTCACCGTCCCCGGCCTCTTTCTTTGCAGTCTATCTCCGAGCAGCCAGAGCCTATCTTTGCTGAGCGCCAGCAGCCCCAGCAGCCCTTGCAGCCCCTCACTGGGCCTGCACCCCTGGAGGTAAGTGACAGCACATGGGGGCGGGGCTCGGACCCTGCCCTGGAGCCTCAGAGCCTTGGAAGCCACCTAGACCCAGCTTCCTCACCAAGGTACTGTGGGCTGGTGACACCACCTCTCTGGGCCTCAGTTTACCCCGCCATAAAATGAGATGCGTATTCACATTAGGGCCTTGATAGGGAAATTCCATTTTCAACCATAGCCAACAGGTCCTCCATCTGACAGGTGGTCAGGGTGAGGCTAGAACATGAGCTGTGGCCCAAGGACGTGCTTGGGACAGGTGCTGGGTTCCCAGCCTGCTCTGGGCCCTCCCTGCTGAATCAGCCTGGCCTTTCAGGCTGTGACTTCCAGGACCCTCCCCACACCCAGCTCAGCTGGCCAGAAAGCTCCTCCCTCTGAACGTACACACACACACACACACAAACACACATCTGAGAGTTCACCATTAGAGCCCCAGGCGCTGTACCAGGCAAAGTGGGGTAGGGAGGAAAGAGCCAGCTTGACTGAGTGCCAGCTCTGTACCCAATACCTTCTGTTTCCTCCACAAGCCTGGCAGGGAGGTACCCTTCCTGACCCCATTTCTCAGCTGAGGAAACTGAGGCGGAGGGGAGACACCACTTCTCCTGGTTCCATATGTCCGGGAACCAAGCATCAGGGCCAGCTTGATGAGTCTGTTGAGGGGTTGAGCCACCCTCTATGACTGGCGCATCTCAGGGTTTTGCCCTCTGTCTAGAAGGGAATCTCAAGGTTATCATGGGCTCTTCACACAGCTTGGGAAAAGTTCAGGGAGGTGACAGATGGGTGAATCAGTGATGACTAGAATTTGATGGCCCATCAATCATTTATACCTTAGTATGAATGAACTGATTAGATTCTTTCCGTAGAGAGAACAGTTTGAGGCCCTCATTGAGTGGTGGGCAACAGACAGTTACCTTCATTAAGTAGGTACCTACTATGTGCCAGGTGCTAAGGGCATGCTGTGAGCAAGATAATCCTTCCCTCATGTGCCTCTCAGTCAGATCTCTGGGGATGGGCAATGAACAAGTAAGTAGACAAACAAGCTCCATTCAGATAATGACCTCTTGGGGGAGGTGGTGTTTTAGCCAAGGTCTAGGCAGAGCTGAGGGAAGATTCATACCAGGCAATGAGAACTGCACAATCGAAGGTCCTGAGGCAGGACCAAGAATTTAAAAGCCTCTGTGGCTGCCTTGGGAAGAAAGGTCTGCTGAGGACAAGTGATAGGGATGGAGGTGGCAGAGACAGGGAGGTGGCTAGGACAACATCTGGGTAGAAGATGGTGGGGCCTGGACCAGGCCGGGGAACCCAGTGGGGTCTGCTGTACCCCCCATTTCGGGGAAGAGGAAACTCGGGACCTCAGAGCATGTTGTGCAGAGGCACCCTGGGAAAGAGTGTCAGGCCACATCTGACACCGACTCCTTGGCCTCAACTACCAGTGAGGACAGGATGAGGGGAGGGATCATTTGTGAACAGCTGAGCCAGTTTTACCAGGAGGAGTAAAGGAGGCAGAGTTCGGGGCTCTGAGCACAAAAGCCTCCTCACTGGCCACCAGAGGGCAGCAGAATCCCATCACCTTGGGCCAGGCAAGGAAATGGGTCCCTGCCTCCCAGGTTCTAAGTACCCAAGGAATAAGCCCAGGCTGCTTCCCTCAGCCTCCAAGGGCCCTTGAGTCTGGCCCCTGCAACCTCCCATCTCCCCCTCGTCTGTCTCCCCATCTGGCTCACCATACTCTAGCCCTGAGGCTTCCTGGGCTCCTAGCATATAAACTGGTCCAGCCTCAGGGCCTTTGTATTTGCTACTCCTCTACCCACAGCTTCCTTTCCTCCTTTTCTCTGTCAAGTCTCTATCGAGCCCTCAGATAGGAAGCTGTTTCTAATGTTTTTGTTGTTGTTTTTAATTTCTGAGAGAGAGAGAGAGATAGTATGAGCAGGGGAGGGTCAGAGAAAGAGGGAGACACAGAATCTGAAGCAGGCTCCAGGCTCTGAGCACAGAGCCCAACACGGGGCTCGAACCCACGAACTGTGAGATTATGACCTGAGCCAAAGTTGGACGCTTAGCCGACTGAGCCACCCAGGTGCCCCAAGAAGCTGTTTTTAAACACAGCCCCCGTCAGGGCCTCCCAAGCCCCAGACACATTTCGTTTTGCCTGTCTGTTTCCCTCAATGAGACTGCATCATGGGTGTGATTTCCACATTTTCTTGTGTGATTCTGGGGTTATTTTTCTCACCCAGAGGTTTGGGAGCCCCTTGAGAGCCAGACCTGAATCTGCCCTCAATTCCAGGCCAGGGCCTGGTATACAGCAAGTGCTCCATTAATGCTTATGGCACAGACAAATGGGAAGACAGTGAGAGGGCTCTACCTGTGGCGTTGAGTAGGAGGCAATTGAAGAAGGTCACAAGTTTGGTCAAAGGGGCAACAAAAAGCATTGTTAGAAGTCTCTGTTCCCTCAGGGGCCTTGAATGCCAAGGACAGAAAGAGCTTGTATTTTTCTATCCTGGGAACTAAGAACCATACAGAGTATAGGGCTGGGAGGGGTGTGGACAGTGCATGGGCAGGTGGGAAGGGCTGGGGTGGTCAGACCAGGGAAGGGTTGGGGGTAGGGTTCCATATGCTCACTGGGGCTTTGCCATTTACGTAGTCACTAGTACAAGCAGAGGCAGGCAGACCCTGAGTTACAGACAGGGTTAGGATCTGAGACCTAGGAGAGGGATTCACCCAGAAGTGTGGTTTTGCTGTTACAGCATTGAGGAGCCACGGAGGGTGTGTGAGTTGGGGAGGGACATAATCTGGTAGGCAGTGGGCTGACACCAGAGATCAGTGGCTTCGTTGTCCCTTCACGGAAGGCCTTTGCCATGGCCACAGGCGTTCTGGAGTGTCAGCTGCTCTGGATTGTTCTGCAGAGGAGGAAACTGAGGCCAGCTGGGTGTGGAGGAAGTGGCTGCTGGGGACGCCAGCACAGTGGGTGTAATGGGGGGCAAGTAGGCAGTGCAGGGTGTGGCCACAGTGGGGACCGAGGAGTACTTCCTTTATAACTGTGCAGAAGTGTCCCTGGCACACATGTGGGGAGGGTTTGTGGGCACAGCCTGTTAGCGTATGGTGACACAAGACCACGACTCTGTCTCTACTTGGGTCCCCGGATCTGCGGGACCTTACATTCCCCCGCGCAGGAGGCTCTGTCCCTGGCATGTGGCTCAGACTGGATATCTCAGGGTCATAAGTGACCACCTCCATCTTCATCTTCACCCTCAGCAGGGCCCATCCATTGGCCTCAAAACAAGTCCAGAGTCTACCCACTTGTCTTTGCAGCCTCATCCTGATCCTGTGTCCTCCTCCCAGACCCTGTCATAGCCTCTCACCAGCCTCCCGCTACCTGCATTCCAGGCCCTGCCAGCTCCTGTCGCCCATGGCAGACAGAGGCAGGGAGGGTTGATGTACAATTCAGACCATGTCCCTTCCCTGCTTACACATCCTCCGTGGCTCCCCATTGCGTCTACTGTACAACTGCAATGCTAGCATGTTAAGTCCCCCTGGCATCTCCCCGTCAGTCTTGTCTCAGGACCTTTGCACAAGCTGTGCTCTCTCTTCGGAACACTTGCCATAGCTGGCTCCTCTTCCTTCTCAGTGTCTCAGCCGGCTATAGCGTCACCTCCTCAGAGAGGCCTCCTGGCTAAAATCGTCCTTTGCTATTGTTACCTCTGTTCTTTCCCTTCCTTGACTAATGGTGTTTGAAATTGTCTTGATCATTTAGTGGCTTGTGGTTTATTCTCTGCCTCCCCCACCGGACTCGGCGACTCTGAGGGCTGGGTACTCAGGGTTTAGCGCAGGGTCAGGCATACAGTAGTTACTCAATAAATGTTGGGTGAGCGAATGGCCAGCTCTGGGTGTTTGAGACCCAAGCCCAGGAGACCTGGAGAGCGTTCTGGAGGACAAACCCAGTAGCTACCTGAGGGTGACACCGGCCATGGAGAAGACAGGATGGGGAGTCTCTTGAGAAACCCAAGAAGCAAAATTGGTGGCCAGAAAGTTGGGAAGAGTTAGGATTACACGCCAGAGGAGCCCCTCTCCGTGACTTCTCTTCTCAGTCATGGGGTCTGATCCTCAGCATCAGGCCTGGATTGGTTCCCAAAGTATCATGTGAAGAGGCTACCCTCAGGGTGACACTGACCCTGACTTCTGGGGCTATCGTGATAGGAAGAAGCATTAATTCACTACCCATTCCTAATCCCATGGTGAACGTGTGCTGTATTCACAGCACATTCTGTACCTCCGATTCCGTTCCATTTTCCTGATGGGACATTTGTAGAGGGAGAAACAGAGGCCTGATGCTGATGACATTTATCCACCATTTATCAGGAACTGTTGTGGATGCCACCTTACATCGAATTCATGTTCTCCTCCTGTCAGCCCAATTTCCCTCCCATTTTACAGTTGAGAAGACAGGCCTGAGAAGTTAAATCAGGTATCCCCTGAGTCCTGTAGCCGAGTTGATGGCCTTTCCATCACATAGACAGGCAAAGCGTGTCAGATGCCCTGACTATTTGCTCAATACGTCCTTTCTGCCAGTCCAGTGCTGAGAGATGCTGGGTCCTCAAGGAGCCCAACCCCGGGGAAATCAGAACCAGACAGACGAGAAAAGGCTTCCTGGAAGAGGGGACGGTGGGTTTTGTCAGGCGGAAAGGACATTCCAAGAGGTGGAGCCACCGTGGGCGCGGTAGCATGAGCCAGGCCAGGGCCTTGGATGGGTCTCAAGAGCCACACTCAGAAGGGGTTAGCGCTGGGGAGAGAGGGAAAAGAAGACGTGAGCACATTTACATTTTGAGCTAAGGGGGCGAAGTTCCACGGCCTAACCTAACAGGCGCCAACGCCCCGCCCCCGCTGCCCGCAGCCCTGGCAACGCTCCGCCCCTCCGCCCGCGGCCCTGGCAACGCCCAGCCCACTAGCCAGCACGCGGGCCCGCCGGCCTCGCTTCCGCGTCGCTCGCTCCGCCCCGTGAGGCCCCGCCCCCGCGAGGCCCCGCCCCCGCGCTCGCCTGGGCGGGTTCCCGGCCGCGTTCCGGGGCGCGCGCTTCCTCCTCTCCCCCTACCCCGAGCCCCGCGGCGCGCACCCCCTGCCCCGCTCCGCGGGGCTCCCGGGGCCAATCCCGCCGCGGAGGCTCGTGCCCCGCCGCCGCCGCTGCGCCCCCGCGCCTCCCGGGTCTCGGGCGGCGGCGGCGGCACAAAGAGAAGCAGCATGTCCGACCCCAGCTACTGGACGGCGGTGGCTGCGCCAGGCCACCGGAGCCGCCTTGCCAAGGGCGCGCTGCTGCAGCGCTCCAAGAGGTAGGGGGCACCGTGCGGGCAAAGGCGCGGCGCCGACCGAGCAAACACGAGTTGCCAGAAGTATATCCCGGCGGCGTGGCGTGGGCCACTGTGTGCGGCGGTAGGGGGCTGGGGGGGACGCTTTGGGATCGAGGTATCTTCTAGGGTCCCAAATATACCTCCTTTCGCCCGTCGTTACCCGGAGTGGGGTGTCTACCCGCCCGGGTCACAGCTAAGATGGTAACAGAGGGCAGCAGGGACTTGGGGCCGAGTCAGGATTCGAACCCGGGTCTCTAGGCCTGGGCGACCTGGGGAGGAGCTTCTTGGAAAAACTGAGGCTAGTCCGTCCCTGGGGCTCAGTCAGCGGAAATATTGTTTCAGAAGCAAATATTTCCTGCACGAGGTTGGCATGCAGGTGGTGTGTCAGGAGTCGGCTCACTCGGGTAAAATACTGTGTTTAACCGCAGCGAAGCCTGGCTTCTCTTGGAGTCTGTTCCCCTTCTGAAAAGCAAAGGCCAGAGAAGGGCTGTGGACTTTACAGGACTTGGGTTCAAATGCCTGCTCAGCCACTGGCTGGCTGTGTGACCTCAGGCAGCTCCTTAGCCTCTCTGTTCTTAGATGTTTCACTGGTGCTGGGTTGGGGCATTCCTAGAGGGGAGCATCGGCCCTGAGACCAGCTGCTGAAGGACCTCGAATACTAGGTTCGGGGCTTAGACTCTTCTTCCAGACCCTGTGCAGCTACCGAGGGCTTATGGGCACCTCACGGAGCAGTTACAGGAAACTGGCCTCAGTTTTAACTGGCCAGTGTTTTCTGTCATATTCTCACTCTGTGTTGTCCCACTTGGGTGTATCTTGAATGGCCAGGCAGAGCTTCTCAGGCTCCTGGGCCTTCTCCAGGGCGGGCAGAGCAAATAGTGGACCCTTGACAGATGCCTGGTTCCCCTTTGAGACCTCAAACATGGCTGTGTTTTCTTTTCAAGGAGGCCCCGCCTGACACCGAGAGGGAGGTGGCCGTGTTTTTCCCCAAAGGCTGCTGTTAGTGATAAATGATGCAGTGGGGTGCAGCGTGGAGCTGAGGACCCAGATGAGGGTTGGGAGAGGATGTGGGACTGGCAGGGGGGTGGGTGTGTGTGTATGGGGGCGGGGCGCAGGAAGTCTTGCAGGAACCTGTGGGTTTCACTTTTGCTTCTGTACCTCAGACTAAAGGACAGTTCCTTGCGGCTGTGGACATCTGTGGCCTCAGTTTCCTGGGCCGGGAAATGGGTGCAACTGCAAATGGGTTTGTCAGGATTGGCCAATGGTGACTCAAGTCACTGGGGAGGCATTGCCTGCCGTGAGCACTAGGTCCCCCCAGGAGTTGTGGGGAGAAAGATGGCACTGTGCATGCCTGCCGCCATCGACCCAGCGCTGGGGCCCAGAGCTGAACGCTGTGTACGTAGTTCATCTTCCCAGCACCTTGCAAGGTGTACAGCTGGGGAAACAAGCTCAGAAAGGCAGCTGCACATGGAGTCGTGGACAGGCTGGATCCCTTCTCCCTGCCTGTCTCGTTGCCTGGGTCAGTTGCTGATCACACGCTCCCGTGTCTTAGCCTGCTCTGTGCCTTCTGCCTGGGACACCATTCCTGGCCCCGTAAGGCCCTGAGCTTTCATCTCTCCCTCCCCGCGCCACCGAGCTGCGTTGGCGGCTCAGAGTATGTGGGCTGATGCACTTGTCGAGCAAGCGGAGCCGTTGCTGGGCGACTGCACTGGGGAAGGTGGGGAGACGGTTTGCTCTCAATTTCCCTCTACCAGGGCGGGAGGCTGGGGCCAGGGCCCAGGTGGGAGGGGCTGGGCAAGCGTGGGCGTGGCCTGGGCCAGGGGTCTGGAAGCCAGAAGACACCTGGGATGGAGGGAGGGAAACATGTGGGCCAAAGTTTGGTAGAACCGGAAGGACAGGACCTAATGTGCAAGATGCTGGTTTTAGGGTTTTTTTAAGGATCAGATTGGCGTTGTGGGGGGATCTTGGGGAGGAAGGTCGCCAGGAAGAGTGGGGCCGTGGGCCAGGGAAGGTGTGCGTGGAATAAAATGGGGAACCTTACCTCAATTCACCAGTGAGCTCCAGGCTCCTCTCCGCCCCCTGCCTTATTTGTCAGCGCTCTTGACTGTGGGCATGATGGAGGCAAGGGGGTGGGGGTGGGGTAGTGAACACAGAAACGTGAGAAGGCTCACGGGGCGGGGGGGCTGTTCCTGGCCGTCTCCAGGGTCCACCAGGAGTCTGGAAGTGCTTCGTGCCACCACTGATAATAATAACAGTTTTAACAGCAGGTCATGTTGGTTAAAAACGACCACCCCAGACCTCAAAGGCTGAGCTAAGGCCATGCAGGCGGCCAATTGGGGGCAGAGTGGCAGTGGTCACACCTAGCTTCCCATCCTGCCCCGGAGCTGGCCACATGTGTGCTCTGGCTTGGGCACGTGGTCCTCTGAGCCCTGAGGCCTGGGCCAGGGCCTGACCTTGTCCCCACCTCCCTGACAGCTGCCGCAGCGGGAACCGCAAAAGCCTGGTGGTAGGAACGCCCTCACCAACCCTGTCCCGGCCCCTGTCTCCACTCTCGGTTCCCACAGGTGAGTGTGGGAGCAAGCCAGCGAGGGTGGTGTCCCGTCTCCACCCCCTCTGACTCAGTTTCCCCCGCCTGCCTCTTCCTCAGCAGGCAACAGCCCTCTGGACAGTCCTCGGAACTTCTCTGCCGCGTCCGCTGTGAACTTCCCCTTTGCCCGAAGGTGAGTGGTCGCCGATTTTGAGGGATGACGTCAGCACAGCTGGTGAGGGGACAGGCAGGGGCATGCGCTTGGTGGTTGGCCCTGCCTCTTCATTCGCCTTCTCCCCTCCCCTGTCCCCTGCCCTGTGACGGTCTCTCCCTCTGGCTTCCGCCCCCCTGGCAAATACGTGGCCTTCAGCAGCCACATCTCGCGCGTGGACAGGTAATTTCAGGGAGCCCTTGGGGAGGAGGAAGGCACGCCATCCGGTCTAAAATCACTAATTCACTAAACACCACTAACTAATAAGAGCTGACAAAGGACCTGTTGTGGACCAGGCATTTAAATGTTACTCATTTACTCATTCACTTGTTAACATTTATCGAGCACCTGTCATGTACCCTATGCCAGGGGCCGAGGAAGGGGAGGCTGGACTTTGATCCTTAGGGAGTCCTCGGTCTGGTGGGGGTGACCAGCACATACCCCAGCAGCTGCAACTCACAGAGGTCAGGGCTTTGATGTGGGATGCGCTGGCAGCTGGGTCAAGGAGGACTTCCTGGAGGAGGTGTCAGAAGGACAGGGAGAAGATACACGGTGGCTCGGTTCATCGTGAACCTCCGTTCTCAGCCTTTTCAGACGATCCTTCCTCCAACGGGGCCAGAATCTGCCAGCCGCGATCTCCGTCCTTAGTCCCCACAAACCATGGGCGCCCTGCCTCCTTCTCAACTCTTCTGGTTCTCCCTTCTAGGGCTGACGGCAGAAGATGGTCCCTTGCGTCCCTCCCATCTTCTGGCTATGGAACCAACACGCCCAGCTCCACCGTCTCGGTACCCACAGCCCCACCTTGGCCAGCAGGCAGGCGGGTGCGAGGTGGGGCGGGACACGTCTTTGGTTTCTATCGAGGTGTTGGATAGTTATCCAGTCAGCAAACATCGCAGCTGCCCCCTCTGTGCCCCGTTCTGGGCAATGCATGGGTCCCCAAAAAGACCCAGCCTCGATCCCTAGGAGTCCCCAGTCTGGAGGACACAGACGTCCCCATCCTGTGGGGTTAGGGCCCAGCCAGAGGGAGTCTTGGGGTTGCTTAAGGAGCAGGCGGGGAGGTTGCCGGAGGAGGGGGCATCAGAGATGGACTTTTGAGGAATGCGTAGGAGGCAGGCAGGAGAGTAATGACCAGCAGGCAGCCTAGGCCTTGACGGGTAATGTTGGGGTTCTGGCTTTGGCGCTGACCGTGAACCCGTGGCCCTGATACCCCCTCCTGCCAGTCGAGCTCATCCTCCCGGGAGCGCCTCCACCAGCTTCCTTTCCAGCCGACACCGGATGAACTATGCTTCCTGTCCAAGCATTTCCGCAGCTCAGAGAGCGTGGCTGATGAGGAGGGCGGCCGCTCACCCCACCTTCGACCCCGTTCCCGCAGCCTCAGGTGGGCCTTGACCTCTAACCCCAGCCCCTCCCTGGGCCGCCTTTGGGATCCCCTCCTCCACCGCTGGCCCTAACCCTGCCCAAACCTGGCCTCTGATCCTTGACCCTCCCCTGGACTGGATTTCTGGTCCCACGTCCCAAGCTGACTGTTCCCCGCCGCCCTCCCCTTCCCCTGCAGCCCGGGACGCACATCAGGGAACTTCGACAATGAAATCGTCATGATGAATCATGTGTACCGGGAGAGGTTCCCCAAGGTGGGCAGTGCCGGGCCGCTGGACCGGCCCAGGCTCCCCTCTTGGCTCTGTCCCCCCATCTCTCCGTTTCCTTCTGTGCCTGTGTCTCTGTCTCAATCTCCCTCCGCCAACTTAGGCATGTTGCTTCCCCTCCCCGCCCCAGTTCTCCAGCCCGTCGTCCCCATCATCACAGTCTCCTCGCAGTCCTGCCCCCACCTGTGTGTATTGCCCTCGCCCCCCGCCCCCCCCCCCAGCCCTGGGCCCCGTCCAGTGAGCGGGTTGTCGCATCTGCCCTGCCCAGGCCACGGCACAGATGGAAGGCCGCCTGCAGGAGTTCCTTGCCACCTTCGCACCCGGCGCCCGGCTGGCACTGGCCGACGGCGTCCTGGGCTTCATCCACCACCAGATCATCGAGCTGGCCCGCGACTGCCTGGCCAAGTCCGGAGAGGCGCTCGTCACCTCCCGCTACTTCATGGAGATGCAGGAGAAGCTGGAGAGGCTGCTACAAGATGTGCGCGTGGTGGGGGCGAGGGGGTGGGTTTAGGGGGGTCCTTAGGTGGGGGCGGGGCCAAGGGCCTGCAGGTGACGCCCGCCGCCCCCCTGCTCCCTAGGCTCACGAGCGCTCGGACAGCGAGGAGGTCGGCTTCATCGTCCAGCTCGTCCGGAAGCTGCTCATCATCATCTCGAGGCCCGCAAGGCTCCTTGAGTGCCTGGTGAGTCCTGCACCCATCCGGCCTCAGGGCCCCGCCGTTGAGCCTGGGCCCCTCCCGGTCCTGCTGAGATACAAGAAAGAGACACTTCCCCCTGGGTAGGGCTTGGGGACCAGCATGGGGTGCCTCCGGGCGGGGGCGGGCTGCTTTCCCCTGGAAGGGCCAGGAGCTGACATTTGGAGGGGACACTTGGAGCCACCGCTAAAGCTGCTCTAGAAGGAGGGAACCGCAGGTACTGAGGCCTGGGGGTGGGACCGAGCCCGGCTCACCAGCCCCCCTCGCCCCCAGGAGTTCGATCCTGAGGAGTTTTATCACCTGCTCGAGGCTGCCGAGGGCCAGGCCCGAGACGGCCAGGGCATCAAGACGGACCTGCCCCAGTACATCATTGGGCAGCTGGGCCTGGCTAAGGACCCCCTCGAGGGTAAGCTGACGGGAGCAGGAGGGAGAGAGAAATCCAAGGGGAGGCCGGGGCAGCGCTGTGATTCGAACCTAGAGCTGCCATATGTCGTTCGTCTCTCTGTGGCTCTGCTAGGGCCACCTGCGGGGCCCACTGTGGGAAAGTGCCTGGGGTGCCTGGGTCAGACAGCCGTACGTGGGACCCCCTGACCTGCCAGGGCCAAGGAGCCACCCCCAGCAACGGCATTGACATCATCCTGCAGATTCCCAAAGTACTTCCCCAATATCATCTGACTGTGGCCCAGGAGATGGACTTGGAGTCACAGTCGGATGGGGCAACCGTGGGCTTGACCAAGCTGGTCAAGAACTTGCCCAGATGGCAGAGTGGGGAGAACTGAGATGTGGTCCTGAGGGGGGTGTGGGGGGAGCATCGACCTTGGACCTGACCTGGTCCAGGTGTAGTTGGGAGGCTCTGGGGAAAGGTGATGGGTAAGCTGAGTCCTTGCAGATGGTGACCAAGTATGGATCTGGGGATGAGAAGGGGTGAACCGGGCCGGGGGAAGGGTGAAAGCAAAGGCCCTGAGGTAGAACCTTGCCCGGTGTGCAGGAAGAACAGCGAGGAGGGGAGCGGCTGGAGCTGAGGAAGAAGGGAAGCTGGGAGAAGGTGGTGGGGTCGGCAGGGCGTTGCCACAGTGGCTGGTGTCCACCCACTGCTGTGTCAACCCTGGAACTGGGTTGCCATTGTCCCCAATTTAAAGCTGAGGCTCCAGGCAGATGAGGTTGAGCAGAGGAGGTTCAGACCTCGGCGGGCCCCAGGCCAGACCGCGTGTGGACTGGCTGTGACCATGGCTGTGCCTGGCTGTCCAATGAAAATAAGGCAGGTGGCACTGTGGGTGGCCCTGGTGTCAGAGGAAGCAGAAAGTGGCCAGGCCGTGGGCAGCGGAGACTGTGGGCTGATCATCTATCCAGTGCCCCGGGGGGGACCTGCTGAGTAGAAGGGGCTGTATACAAACCCAGAGACCCCATTGTCCCTCCCAGCCTTGCTCCGTGACTGTGAGACGCTATCTTCATTGCCATGGCCCCGGCCCATGTTCACCAGCCGCCCTTCTGCCACCCCTCTGCCGAAGCCCTGGGGCCAGAAAATGGGGGTGGGGGGGTGTCCCTCTGGGCCACACCCTAAGCTGAGGAGGATATCAGGAGCCAAGACCCAGAGGGCCCAGGTCACAGCCTGTGTTAACAGGCCCAAGGCTTGGAGCCAGGATGACGGCTGTGCAGTGCAGAGGCTGGGCTTCCCGCTGATCCTTCTGGAAAGTTCCTCAGTTGTTGTTTCCTCTGCCTCCTGGGTTTGGCCAAGATCTGGATGTAGTAGGGGCTCAGCGATGCAATGATGGTCTCGTGGGAGCCGGTCAGGGAGGCACTGAGTCCCCAGGATGGGCCCTGGAGGCCTTGGGGTGGAGGGGTCGAGGTATAGGGCATGGAGACACCATCTGAGGCTCCTCCCTTGTCTCACAGAAATGGTGCCTCTGAGTCACCTTGAAGAGGGAGGACAACCTCCAGCACCTGAGTCCCCGGAGGTAAGTCACAGAGTGCTGACGCCCCCACCTGCCCTGTTCTTTTCAAGGTAGACCAGGCAGCCATGGGCGGGGTTGGGTTTGCTGAAGTTGTGCATGCAGTAGGTGCTTAATAAGCGCCTGTGCCTTTACGGAGAAGGTGGGAGCAAGTGAGTGGAGGGGATACTGGAAAGGGGAGTTTTGGAGGATGTCTAGGAGTTTTCTGGAAGGAGAACATGGCTCGAGCCAAAGCTCAGAAACTCAGAAGCAGAGTTTGAGAGGTTTGGGAGGAGGAAGTAGCATCAGATGCCAGGACCAGTGGTTGGGACTCGAAGGCAGGAAGAGCCTGGCCTGCTCTGAGTGGGGGGGAGCAGGACCCTGACCCTCCTTGGCCCCTAGAGCCGTGCCCTGGTCGGCCCATCACGGAGGAAGCCTTGTGAGAGTGACTTCGAGACCATCAAACTCATTAGCAACGGCGCCTATGGGTAAGTCCTCAGGTCCCCCATGGACTTCTCTCTCGGATGCCCGTGGGCAGGACTGGGGTCCAGTGGCCCCTGAACATGCAGTCAGGGAAACTGAGGCCGGAAGAGGCAGTACAGCCTGGCCAGTCTCAGACAGGCTCAGCCACGGTCGAGACATTACCTGCCCCAGGTATAGGGAGTTGTAGGTATTTCAGGACTGTGCAAGGAAAAAGATGGCCACATGGCGGCCATCGCCATCGTGTGCAGTGAGCGTTACTTTAGTGCCGCTCTGACAGGTTTGCATGGGGCTGGGGTTGGAGAGGGAGCCCTTCGCGGGAGGAGACTATCCAGAGGGGGCTTCTGTGTCTAGGTGATTTTGCTCAGCCGCGTTGCCAGGATTCTGGGTTGGAGAACTCCAGAAGGCAGTAGCGGCTTAGGGTCTTTATAGCCCCAGGGTTTATGTTAGGGACTGCTGGTAACTTTGTTTTACTAGGTGTGCAAAGCTGGCAAGCTCTTAACTTATCTGGGCTCTATTTAAAGCAGTTTGAATTTGGTGCCAGGGGGCTTTGGCTTCAGGGGTCTCAGTCTGCTGTGAAGAAATAACCTAGGGGCCAGCTCTGTCCTATTGATGTGACACTAGGAGGGCAGCTTAATCCCTTAGGGTGGCTGCTTTCGGAGAGGGGCCAGGTAAGGAGAAAGGGTGTCCCGGAGGTAAGGCACAGCCAGGGCAGAGGTCTGGCAGGTGGGGCTCTGGGTCGAGGCCAGGTCCCGTTGCCTGCCGGGTGGCCCTCTATCTCAAGCCTCCGCGAACACGGCTCCCCCAGGGCTGTCTACCTGGTGCGGCACCGGGACACACGGCAGCGCTTTGCCATCAAGAAGATCAACAAGCAGAACCTGATTCTGCGTAACCAGATCCAACAGGTCTTTGTGGAGCGTGACATCCTCACCTTTGCCGAGAACCCCTTTGTGGTCAGCATGTTCTGCTCCTTCGAGACCCGGCGCCACTTGTGTATGGTCATGGAGTATGTGGAAGGTGCGGTCACTAGGGCTTGCATGCCTCCAGTGACGGGGAGCTCACCATCTACCCAGAAGAAAGTCCCTCCTTTGACCCAGCTGGGGTCTGCTCTGGCCTCCATGGGGTCCCAGCCTGCCTTGGGAGCTCCTCAGTCTGTGGTGGGGGGGTCCAGCCTGGGGAGCTGGGGCCAAGGGAGTCTGAAGAGGAATGTGGGGGTGGGACCCAGACATCCTAGGCGGGGGCACCGGTGAGCAGAGGCCCAAAGGCCAGAAGTAAGCAAGGAAGGGAGGGAGATGTGGGTCAGAAGGGCCAGGATGATTGGGGCCAGGGAAAAGAGCTGTGGGATCAGGTTTGCAGTTCAAGAATGGGCAGGGCCTTTACCTAAGTGCAGGGTGTGCACTGATCAAGGTCCTTCTAGGCAAGGAGAGGGAACGAGCACTTAGGAGGCACCGACTGTGTACAGGGTAAGGAACCGTGCCCTTACAGTGTTGCTGCCCCGCCAAGGGAGAACCAGGAATCCAGATGTGGCCTCCCCCCTGCCCTTCTTGGTCCCCACCTTGGTACAGAGCAGGGGCGCTCTGCAGGAGGGTGGCAGGGTCCGTCGGCCTGGAGCCCGGCTCCAGAGCCCAGGGCCCCTAAGTGCATCTGTCCCCCAACAGGCGGTGACTGTGCCACCCTGCTGAAGAACATGGGCCCCCTGCCCGTGGACATGGCACGCATGTACTTTGCTGAGACGGTTCTGGCGCTGGAGTACTTGCATAACTACGGCATTGTGCACCGTGACCTCAAGCCTGACAAGTGAGTGGCCTGGGGCCTTCGGGGCCAGGAGCCCCTGCTTGGGGTCTGGGGCTGCTCGGAGCCCCCCACCTATCCGGTTCTGCTGCCACACGGGGCCCCTGGCGGTAGGAAGACAGGGAGCAGTGGCAACTTAGGGCACCTGCTGTATACAGAGGAGAGCATGTACTTAATAGGCACTTGCTGTATGCAAGGGAAGGATAGTGGAAGGATCGTGGAGGTGCGGTCAGGCAAAGAGAATATGCACTTAAGGATGCACAGAATGTACAGGGGAAGGAACTATGCACTCAGAGTTACCGCAGCACAAGGGGAAAGGATGTGCATTTAAGAGGCACCATATGTATACAGGGAACAGGGACGTGCCTTTTGCAAGACCTGTGAAGAAAAGGACTGTGCGTGTCTGGAGCACCCATTGTGCAGTCGTGCAGGGAAGACAGGAAGAGAACATGTTTACTGAGAGCCTTGGGAAATTTATTTTGCTCTAGCACCTAAGAAGCACCTACTGCATGCCAGGTCCTCTATGGGTGACCGTGAGACACATGTGTGAATAATCCATCATGCTTTGTAGCCCCTACATAATTTGCAAGGCACTCTCCTCTGCATTAATTGAGCACCTGCTGTTTAGAGAGCAAGGGGCTGTTCTTGATATCAAGTGCCATCTGGATACTGGACAAGAAGTTGAGTTTCTTAGGTTCTGGCCACATGGGGGGGTGTGAGCATCAGCATTAAGAGCCTTCATGTTTTCAGGCGTCTTGTAGTTCGCCAGTGGCTTAGAAAATAAAGTGTGTATTTGGCACCTGCCACATATGTGGGCCTCTCGCTCAACGTTCTCAGGATGTTCTGTGCCCACCAGACCTCTGTGGGGCATCTTGAGTGGGGTGGGGTCTTCTGAGTATCTCAGGGCAGGACCTGCCCCTCCCGGGCTCGGGACCCTCACCTGCAAAATGACGCAGGCAGGTGCCCAGCCCCAGAGGGTTCAGGGAGACAGGTGCTGGGGCAAAATATTTTTTCCTTTCGCTTTGGAAAACTTCAAATACATCCCCAAGTCAAGAGAAGGTGCGTTCAGTCGCCGGGGCTGTCATAGCAAAGTAGCCCAGACTGCGCAGCTTAGATGATAGAAATTTATTCTCACTGTTCTGGAGGCCAGAAGTCCAAGATCAAGGTATCAGTAGGGCTCCTTCTGAAGCGCCCAGGGAAGGCTCTCTTCCAGGACCCTCCCCCAGCTTCTGGTGATTTCTTGGCTGGTGGCAACATCGCCCCGGTCTTCATATGGCACCCTCCCTCTGCGCATCTGGGTCCAAGCATCATTTTTAGAAGGACACCGGTCATATTGAAGTAGGGGTTCTGTACCCTGGGACGTCCTCATCTTAACTAATCACGCAATAATCTTGTCTCCAAATAAGGTCACGTTCGTAGTTACTAGAGGTCAGGACATCAGCACGTGAATTTGGGGGTACATGATTCTGCCCGGAGCAGAAGGTCCAGTGCCCCCCGTCCACTCCCCGCATCTATCCCGTTTCCACCATTTCCAGCACTTGGCCAATTCCTGCCTCCTCCTCCCTGGCCCCCCGCCCCCCGTGCTGGGCGATATGAAGCATATCCCAGGCATCGTATCATTTCATTATCATTTCATTTGTAAGGAGGAAAAAATTTTTCTTTTTTTTTTTTAACACTTATCTATTTTTGAGAGAGACAGAGTGCGAGCAGAGGAGGGGCAGAGAGAGAGGGAAACACAGAATCTGAAACAGGCTCCAGGCTCTGACCTGTCAGCACAGAGCCTGACGCGGGGCTCAAAATAACAAACTGTGAGATCGTGACCTGAGCCAAAGTCGGATGCTTAACCAACTGAGCCACCCAAGTGCCCCCCCCAAGAATTTTTCTTAAATGGAGGGTATAGTCTATATTCAAGAAGCAAAGGTTTTTTAGACAGGCGGGTGCCCACAAGAACTCAAGAAATGTCTATTGTCTTAACAGTGGATGGCCCCAGGCCTGCTGTCAGCCCTTGGTTTTAGCTGCACGGAAGTTTTGCCTCGGCTGGTATACACAGTAGTTGCTCAAGAAAATCCCTTATTATTTTTTTAATGTTTTATTTATTTTTAGGAGAGAGAGAGAGAGACAGCGTGAGCAGGGGAGGGTCAGAGAGAGAGGGAGTCACAGACTCTGAAACAGGCTCCAGGCTCTGAGCTGGCAGTCAGCACAGAGCCCGACGTGGGGCTCGAACCCATGAACCGCGAGATCATGACCAAAGCAAAAGTCGGACGCTTAACCGACTAAGCCACCCAGGTGCCCCATATTTTTTAAAAACTTTTTCAATGTTTCATTTATTTCTGAGAGAGAGAAAGAGGCAGTGTGAGCAGGGAAGGGTCAGAGAGGAAGACACAGAATCCAAAGCAGGCTCCAGGCTCTGAGCTAGCTGTCAGCACAGAGCCTGATGCAGGGCTTGAACCCACAAACCATGAGATCATGACCTGAGCTGAAGTCAGATGCTTAACCGACTAGGCCACCCAGGTGCCCCAAGAAAGTCCCTTATTTTTAAAAATTGTGGCTGCCCTGTACCGGGTGCACAGAATCATTCCTTTAGAGAGTCCAGGGATTCAGTTATGTGCCAAATTAACAGTTTATCAACTTGCCTAGACACAGTGAGCTCTCCAGAAATTAAGCAGCAGACATACCAGGAGGTGCGTGAAAATGTGACTTTATAAAGATGGTGTGTATGATTGTACCGCCTGGCAAAACGTTTATACACTTGAGCTGATGGGAAAACTCGAACAGCAGGGTGCATGGGAGGTGTGCGAGGTTTTAAAAATGGGTGCCCTCACGAGGTGCACAGAAATATTCCTGTATACAGCAGGTGCTCAAGGTATGTTCATTTCTCGACAGGGAATGTAAACGATAAATGCTTGCGAAGCGTTTAGTTAAAAACAAAACTGACCACGTGTACAAAAATATATCGTAGGTCCACCCCATAGGTGTTCAGATGTTTTAATGCATAGCGGGGGGGGTGGGGAGGGTATGGTAGGATTCTCAGGAAAATCAAACAGCGGAGTATATAGTAGGCGCTTGGTAGCAACAGCAGAGGCATCCAGTAGGTGTACCAAGACATTTGCCAGATTTGCAGTACTGCCTGAGACCATGGGTTCTTCTGATAACGTGCCCAGGCTCAGGAAGTGCTTTCTGACCCCCTCGGGGGAGCGAAACAGTGCTGGTTGGACCTGGGGTGACCCGAGGTTCTGGAGCCGCGTGCGTGGCCATGCACCCCGGGCCGCCCAGCCCTGAGCGCACCACCTGCCTGCCCACAGCCTACTCATCACCTCGCTTGGTCACATCAAGCTGACGGACTTCGGCCTGTCCAAGATCGGGCTCATGAGCATGGCCACCAACCTGTATGAGGGCCACATCGAGAAGGACACCCGGGAGTTCGTGGACAAGCAGGTGTGCGGTGGGCAGGTGGCCCTGGGCGCGGGGCCGCCCCCCTCTATCTGCATCCTGACCCTTGGGACGTGGCGAGACTTCGCAGCACAGCGGAGAAAATAAACCGCCCCCTCCCCCCCCCCCGTAGTTCTCTCCGCCCCCTGTTCCCAGCCTGGCCTTGGTCTCCCCACCCCTCCTTGGCCTCTCTGGAGTTGGAGGTCATCCTCCTCTGCCCCGTGCTGCCTGACCCAGGTGTGCGGGACCCCTGAGTACATCGCGCCCGAGGTGATCTTCCGCCAGGGCTACGGGAAGCCGGTGGACTGGTGGGCCATGGGTGTCGTCCTCTACGAATTCCTGGTGGGCTGCGTGCCTTTCTTTGGAGACACCCCCGAGGAGCTCTTCGGCCAGGTGGTCAGCGGTGCGTCTCCCCCACCAGGGCCCCTGTTTGAGGCTTGGCTGCCCTGGGGCTCTGGGCAGCCGTTCATCTACCGCAGGGAGCAGCCATGTGTGTGGATTGGCGCCTGTGGTGTGCCTGGCCCCAGCTGGACGCTGCGTGCACGGCCAAGGGCGAGTCAGGCAGTAAGGGAGAGAAATACGCCAATTACGGGACACCAGATACAAAAACTGCCCAGGAAAAGAAGCAGGAAGAGGGGAGGGGCTAGGGTACCAGGGGTGGGGAGGGCTGCCTTAAATAGAGGGTCATGGTGGCCTCGCCAAGTGGACAGGAGCAGGAGGGAGCCCCAAAAGTAGAAGAGGGGAGGGTTCATGGGGCGCCTGGGTGGCTTAGTCGGTTAAGCGTCCGACTTTCACTTAGGTCATGATCTCGCGGTTCGTGGGTTCGGGCCCCGCGTCGGGCTCTGTGCTGACTGCCAGCTCAGAGCCTGGAGCCTGTTTCAGAGTCTGTATCTCCCCTCTCTCTGACCCTCCCCTGCTCACGCTGTCTCTCTCTCTTCTAGAAATAAATAAAAAATATTAAAAAAAAAAAAAAGAAGAGGGGAGGGTTCTGGGCAGAGGGTGCAGCCGCAGCAGAGGTTGTGTGCGAGGCGGGGCTGAGCCCGGCATGTTGAGGGAATGGGAGAGGGAGGGGAACTGATCAGAGGCTGTTTTCACCCTCTCGCTCTCTTATTTTACTTTATGTTATTGATTCGATTTCTTTTTCCCTCTCGTTTTAGATGAGATCATGTGGCCAGAAGGGGATGAGGCCCTTCCAGCAGACGCCCAGGACCTCATCACCAGGCTGCTCCGACAGAGCCCACTGGACCGTCTGGGCACTGGTATGTGAACGCGGGCAGGGAGAGGTTGTATAGAGAAGGGGGACTTGGGGCTGGGGTTTTGAAGGGTGCATAGGAGTTCACCGGGAACTAGCATAAGACCTTGAGGGCATAGCAGGTATCTGGGTCTGATGCAGACAAGGGGCACTGAGGCTGAGTACGAGAGCCTACAAGGCCACCATGGGCCGTGTCCTAGGGTCCTCAAGGCCCGGCCCAGCCCAGTGGATCCCACTGTTCAGATTCCCCAGCCACCTCATTTATGATGAAAGGACCATTCGAGACTCATGCAGCCATGCATGATGCAGCCACTGCAGGTGATGTTCGTGAGGACCTTGGCCACCAGAGAGGACCACGGGGTCTGAGGCTCCATGCAGTCGCCTCTCTGCTCCATGGCATAGAAGTGCATAGAAGTCCTAGAAAGAAAGCCCTGCTAGGGCTTTGGGGTTTCTCCACGTACCGGGAACTCAGAATCCAGCAGAGGAGAGAGCAGGGCCTGGGTTCCAGCCCCAGTTTTGTCTGTCTGCAGGCCCCTAAGCAGCGGCTGTTCCCCTTGCCATTTTTACGGTTCTGTGTCGGCCAAGCTCAGGCTCATATTTGGCCCAGGGGGGCAGTGGGGACAGGGCCGCGTGGGGCTCAGCCATGCACGCGTCTGCAGGTGGCACCCACGAGGTAAAGCAGCACCCCTTCTTCCGAACGCTTGACTGGGCGGGGCTTCTGCGACACAAAGCTGAGTTTGTGCCACAGCTCGAAGCTGAGGATGACACCAGCTACTTTGACAGTAAGTGGGGGGGTCCAAGGGGCCGGCTCTGCTATCCCACAACCACCCGAGGCGGGGAGGGGCGTGTGCCGGGGCCTCCACCCAAGCACCTCGCCCTGGGCCTGGAGCTTCTGACTTCCTGAGCGTTGAGTAATGAGAGCTTGTCTGCTGGCAGCGGCCCCCTCCCGCCGGCTAGGATTTCCTGTGCATCCTCTGGGGTCAGGAGGCCACGGCATCCTCTCAGGCTGTGGGAGGGGCAACCCAGGCACTGAGTGTGGCTGACCCTTGCCTGGTGTCCCTAGCAGGTTCAGCCTCCCGAGTGTCCAGCCCTGACTAAGGACGGTGTGCCATCTGTCACACAAGGGGTGGGGCGCTTTGCTTCGCTTTGTGGAGGGAGCCCCTCCGGCATGGAGGGTGGGCACGGGCAAGTCTTCCCCTGCCCACTGGGGGCTCCAGCCACACAGACTAAATGCCCTAGGTTTCCAGCACCTCCTCCCGAACTGGCTGTGTGATGTTGGAAGTGTCAGAGGTCCTCTCTGAGCGTCTGTTTCCTCTTCTGTAAAGTGGGGGAACATCCTTTATGTTTAAGATGCACAAGGTGACCTGATTCTGGGTCACCCATCTCAAGGGTGAGGATACTGACCCACAGTCCCACAGTTTTGAGGGACCCTGGAGTTTATCGCCAGGTCCTCACTCTGCAACCTCAAGCCTGTTGTGGTGCCTAAATACACCAGACACGGTCCCAGCTTAGTGGCTCTGCGCCGACGGTGTCTCCCTGCCCGAGACACTCTCCCACCCCCCACCCCCCCGCCCAGCCCCGGCGGCCACCCCCGGGCGTCTATGGGCTGCAAGTGCCTTTCCCTCCCGCAGCACGCTCGGAGCGGTACCGCCACCTGGGCTCCGAAGACGAGGACACCAACGGCGAGGAGTCGTCCACGGAGATCCCCCAGTTCTCGTCCTGCTCCCACCGGTTCAGCAAGGTGGGCCCGGGGACCCAGCCCCAGCCTGGGGCGGAGTGGGGGGGGGTCGCAAGATCTTGGTTCAGGGTTGGGGGCAAGGTTCTGCTGCTTTCTGTCGTCATCTTGGTAAAAATACATAGACGATACACCGTCATAGCCATTTTGCTTATTTATTTATCTCGGGGGTAAAGTTTTTACCTTCAACAAAATGACCTTGGAAATGACGTACGTTTCCATGACCCCCATACGACAGTTTTCGGAGTCACAGTAAGACACCCAGAATTCCGTCCATAAGTCACACGAATGCCAGTGTGTCGAGCGGTAATTTCTGTTCCGTGGCAAACAAAATCGAGAAAGCAAAACCAAAGAGACCTGTAGCTTCAGACAAGGCAGATCCCAGGGTGGCCTCTGAGAACAGCTGCGGCTTTGAGCAAGGGTCTCCGGCAGAACCTGTTCCAGAACCAGCCACTCCCACTGCTGCGGTATCCGTCAGTGTGGCAGCAGTACCAGCCTCTGTGCCGGCGGCACTGGTCTGAAGCTCCCCTCGGGTCCGGTGAGGCTCACCTCACCTGGGACCCATCGAATACTGTAGAGCCCTGTCCAGTGCAGAAATTGCTCTGTATGCAACTCTAGGTCCAGCGCGGATAGAGGGGGGGTACCTGCGAGCTTGGCGGAGGCGACAGCCTTCGGGGTGGCACGGCTGGAGGACCTGGGTAGCTAGCAACCTGGGCTCATCTCCTGCTTCCCCTCTTCCTGGGAGATGGCAGCGGCGGCGGCAGCCACGGCAGCAGAGATCGAGGGAGTGGTGCTCCATCATAGCCATTTTAAACTACAATTCAGTATGGGGCGCCTGGGTGGCTTAGTCGGTTGAGCGTCCGACTTTCGCTTAGGTCATGATCTCGCGGTTCGTGGGTTCGAGCCCCGTGTCGGGCTCTGTGCTGACTGCCAGCTCAGAGCCTGGAGCCTGTTTCAGTCTGTGACTCCCTCTCTCTCTGACCCTGTTCATGCTGTCTCTCTCTCTCCTAGAAATAAATAAAAATAAATAAATAAATAAATAAATAAATAAATAAACTACAATTCAGTGGCATTCAGCGTGTTCACAGTGTTGGATGCCCACCACCTCTGTCTGGGTCCAGAACATTCCCATCACCCCAAGGGGAAACCCCGACCCCACGGGCAGTCGCTCTCCCTTCTTGTCCCCAAGCCCCTGGCCACCCGCGGTCTGCGCCCTGTCTGTGTCTGGCCTCTTGCACTCAGCGGGGTGTTTTCAGTCCATCCACGGTGTTGTGTGTGTCAGGGCTTTGTTCCATTTTATGGCTGAGTAGTGTTCCGTTGTGTAGATGGACCACATTTTGTGTACCCTTCAGTTGATGGACACGTGGGTTGTTTCCACTCTGGGCTGATAGTAACCAGTGCAGGTGTGCCGGGTGGTATTTTATAGCCTCACAAGCTTAAGTTTCCTCCCCTTGTTTATAATTTGATGAAAAGAAAACCTTCTCCGCTGCTTGTGGGCATGTGCCCCAGGCAGAGGGTCCCCAGCAGCAGCAGAAACACCGGCTGTGGCCCCCTTGGTAGCTGGGCCGACCCGAACCTTGGTTTCTCCATCTGTATAGTGGGCTACAGACTGCTGTTTTTAGGGATGTGGTAAGTCTGGATTTAAGGAAGTGACTCACAAGGAGGCGTGGGGCCTATAAGGAGCTCACAACTAAGCTCACTCTTTTTGTTTGTTTTTGAGACAGAGCGCATGTGCATGAGTTGGGGAGGGGGGAAGAGAGAGAATTCCAAGCAGTGTCCACACCCAGCGTGGACCCCGATGCGGGGCTCAGTCCCACCACCCTGGGATCAATGACCTGAGCTGAAATCAAGAGGCAGACACTCAGCCGGCCAAGCCACCCAGGTGCCCACGTGCCCGCGTTGTCACTACTGTTTTGTCTCTTCCAGGTCTACAGCAGCTCCGAGTTCCTGGCCGCCCAGCCCACCCCAACCTTCGCCGAACGGAGTTTCAGTGAGGACCGGGAAGAAGGGTGGGAGCGCAGTGGCGAGGGTGAATATGGCCGCCGTTTGAGCATGGATATCCGGTAAGTGGGCTGGGGGAGTATGAGCAGATCCAGCTGCCAAGCCTGCTGGGAGGTGGAACCACAAAAATCTAACACTGGAAAGAGCCTCCCAGTGGCCCAGGAGAAAAGGGTCAATCACCAGCTCGCGCATCGGACCCCTGCCGACGTGGCCCCTGTCGTTGCCGCCTCTGGCTTTGCGTTCCTTACCACAGGAAGCACAAGGCAGCTGGGCACTGCCCCGCTGCCAGGCTTTTGCTTGCCCTGTTCCCTCCGCCAGCACACCCTTTGCTAACAAACTCCTGTTCATCCGTCAAAGACCAGACTCAACAGAAATAATCAATGCCTCCCAAAGAATGAATGTTGGAAGCTGGCTTTTAAAAAACAGAAATTCTGGGGCACCCAGGTGGCTCATTCAGTTAAGCGTCTGACTTCGCTCAGGTCATGATCTCACGGTTCATGGGTTCGAGCCCCAGGTCGGGCTCTGTGCTGACAGCTCAGAGCCTGGAGCCTATCTCTGTCTCAGAAACAGACAAATGTTAAAAGAAAATTTAAACAAAAATCAGAAATTCTCCGGGCAGACAGAGGATGGAGCCAGCAGAGGGAACTCAACTTTGTATTTACGAATTACCTCTGCTTCTGGGCTTAGTGTTAAAACACAGCCGCTAAGGGTGACTGGGTGTCCTGGGGTGAGGGTGCCTGGCAAATGTGACTTTGGGCCTCCCCTGCAGCACCCTGAGGTCCTGGACATCATCTGGTACTCCCTGTCCATCATCATCCCAGCCCGAGCGGGGCCCCAGCCCTTCTCTCTTGAGCACCATTAGCCTGGACACGATGCCCAAGTTTGCCTTCTCGTCAGAGGATGAGGGAGCCAGCCCAGCCTCTGCGGCCCCAAAGAGGCCCATCTTCATTCTGGGGGAGCCTGATCCACCCCCAGCAGCCACCCCAGTGATGCCGAAGCCCTCAAACCTTTCTGGTAGGTGAGGTCCAGGGTGGGAGGGAGAGTATTGTAGAAAGTTTCCCAGAGGGACTATTTCAGATGGGTTTTGAAGGATGAGTAGGAGCTCGCCAGGGAGCCCATTCACTTGTCCAACAAAGGCTTCAAGGTAGGAGAGGCCAGGGCTCCAGGGAGCCGTCAGGCCTCAGCTTGTCTCCCAGTCTGGGGGTGACCCCCTAGCTTCACTGGGTTAGGATAGGACTGCAGAGGGGGGTGGTGCTGCAGAGCTCTAAGAGGGGTGCTGGGGGTCTGCCGGTGGGAGGAAGCTTCTTAGAGAAAAGGACTTGAAGAGTGGAGCTTCCCAGGGAGAGCAGTGCAGGCAGGAAGGACAGGAAGAGGGAGCCTCCTAAAGAAAGGCCAGGTGGCCAGACTAGGGTCCGTGCTGACCGGGGAGGAAGGGGCTTCACCTCCTGAGGCAGAAGGACCAGGTGGTGAGGCCAGCCGGGCTGACCCCCACCCCTGCTGGCTCCTAGCTGACCCCGCCGTCCTCAGCCATGCGCGCCTGCGGAGCAACAGCACTGGGGCTCGACACCCCACGCCACGGGCCTTGGATGCTGGCCGGGGCCGCCGCCTTGGGGGCCAAAGGGAGCCAGCTCCTGAGAAGTCCCGGTCCTCCCCCAGCGGGGGCCGCGTGCCCAAGTCAGCCTCCGTGTCCGCCCTGTCGCTCATCATCACGGCCGGTAATGCACACGGCCCAGCCCTGTCCTTGCTTGTCTGTCCACGAGTCTGTGTGGGTTGGGGTTGTGGCGCCGGAAGGCGGAAGGAGCTAGACGCAGGGACAACTGAGGGGATGGCATTCTTGGCAGAGGGCATGGCGTGTGCAAAGGCCCGGTCAGGGGACCATGAGCCGGAGCAGCAGCAAAGCAGCCGGCATGGTCAGCCTGGTGGGAAGGGAAAGTGCTCCCCACCACCAGCCCCAGTCCCTGCGAGGGAGCGACCCCCCCCCAACCTGTGTCCTTGCAGATGACGGCAGCGGGGGCCCCCTCATGAGCCCGCTGTCCCCACGCTCGCTGTCCTCCAACCCGTCATCTCGAGACTCCTCTCCAAGCCGAGACCCGTCCCCCGTGTGCGGCAGCCTGCGGCCCCCCATTGTCATCCACAGCTCGGGCAAGAAGTATGGCTTCAGCCTGCGGGCCATCCGCGTCTACATGGGCGACAGCGACGTCTACACCGTGCACCACGTTGTCTGGGTGAGCTGGACCAGCTGGACTTGCTGGGAGTCTGGCTTCCCCCGGGCAAGGCACTCGACTATTGGAGCCGCATTTTTCTTTTCTTTTTTTTTTTTTAATGTTTTATTTATTTCTAGCAGAGAGAGAGAGACAGCGTGAGCAGGGGAGGGTCAGAGAGAGAGGGAGTCACAGACTCTGAAACAGGCTACAGGCTCTGAGCTGGCAGTCAGCCCAGAGCCCGACGCGGGGCTCGAACCCACGAACCGCGAGATCATGACCTAAGCGAAAGTCGGACGCTTAACCGACTAAGCCACCCAGGCGCCCCTGGAGCCGCATTTTTCTAGTTCTGGGAAAGCAGGCTCATCAGCTGAGAGGTTCCGGAACCCAGGGCAGGGATCTGGAGCCCCTGGGGTCCATGAATCCCCTCTTACTTGTGGGGATGGGGGGTTGGGCAAGATGGACAGGGACGGACAGAGGGATAGAGACCTCAGCTGGGTATGCAGCTCTCACCCCCACTCCCCGCAGGTGCACCGTGGGTGTGATGTCCTGCCTCCCACCCTCCCCAGCCCAGGGCCGGTCCCCTCCCCACCAGCACCCAAGGTCAAGGAAACCATGTGAGTGGGTCTCGCAGCTGTGGGTCCCCAGCCCCCTGACCTTGCCATCCCCCCACAGAGCGTGGAGGAAGGAAGCCCGGCCCAGGAGGCGGGGCTGCGAGCTGGGGACCTCATCACCCACATCAACGGGGAGTCCGTCCTGGGTCTGGTGCACATGGATGTCGTTGAGCTGCTACTGAAGGTTCGGCCCGTCCCCCATCTTTCCACCCTTGGGACTCCCAGACCCCCACCCCGCTCTGCCTACCTTTGGGGCTCCCAGAATCCCTACGCCCCATCCATCCTCAGGACCCCAGATCTGGCCCCCCCTGCCTACCCTCTGCACCCTCTGCTTTGCCCCCGTGACCTCTCGGCTCTTGACCCTGAGATTCTCCCCAGTGGAACTGTAGCTTTCCGCACGGTCCCACCAGCCAGGCCTTGATCCCCTACCCTCCACCCGGGATGTGTGTCTTTTGCCCACTGGGTCCCCCTCATTTTGGCCCTCCCTCTGGCTCTCCCTGACCTTATGAGGCTGGGGGTGTCCATACTGTATCGTCCTCAGACCAGGGGTCCTTGGGGGTGGGCAGGTGGCCACAGGCCAGGGGGCAGGGCCTTGTGGGCGAGCCAGTGGGCAGCTCATCACATGGATGGGCCGATGATGGCCATGTATCTTTGGCCAGGGAGTGGCAGGTCGTTAGGTGAGAAGTGGGTGGATGGGATCTGGGACTTGATGGATGAAGAAGTGGGGGGCGGCTTACTAGATGGGACGCACCCAGGTGACCCCTCGCCGTCACTCCCGCAGAGCAGCAACAAGATCGCCCTGCGGACCACAGCCCTGGAGAACACCTCCATCAAGGTGGGCCCCGCCCGGAAGAACGTGGCCAAGGGCCGCATGGCCCGTAGGAGCAAGCGGAGCCGCCGGCGGGAGACCCAGGACCGGTGAGCGGTGGTGGGCCTGCGCAGGGCCCCAGCTCCCCCGGACTGCTGGCGGGGGCGGGGCTTCTGAAGCGTCAGGCCTCTTCCCCCTCAGGCGGAAGTCACTTTTCAAGAAGATCTCAAAACAGTCCTCCGTGCTGCACACCAGCCGAAGCTTCTCCTCCGGCCTCCACCACTCTCTGTCGTCCAGTGAGAGCCTTCCGGGTTCGCCCACCCACAGCCTCTCCCCCAGCCCCACCACTCCTTGCTGCAGCCCTGCCCCTGACGCCCCCGCAGGTAGGTGTACCCCCCCCACCCCGGGCCACCCTGGGGCTGCTCAGGTCTGTGGGGGCTGGCCCCGGTGAGGGAGCCAGCGGGGTTTAAAGGAGGGAATGACACGATGGAAGAAGGGAGACCAGAAGGCCCGTTCTAGTCACCTGGGGTCTGAGAAGCAGCCTGGGGGTGGTAGGGAAGAGGTGTGAGAGCAGAGAGAAGAGGGTGCCCAGCTGAGGGAGCATGGTAAACAAAGGGGGCTGGACTGCAGAGTTGTGAAAGTTGGGGTGGGGGCGGGGAGGGGAAGGCTGGGTGTGGAGGACATTGGGAGATGGGTCAGGCCAAGGAGCTGAGCTTAAAACAGGTGGGCAGCTGGGAGCCATGAAGTGTGTGTGAGCTAGAGAGGGCATATTTTAGAAGCATCTAAATTTTAGAAAGATCATTCTGGGGCAGGAAAGGATGGAGACTTGGCCTAATGCTGAGCGTCCCCAGGCTGTGAGAGACAGCCAGGCGCAGACACCCCAAGGCCCACTGGGTTTGCATCCAGGTTGGGGCACCCCAAAGGGGAAGCAGAGAAGGCCTCCTGGAGGAGGCCCCTGCTCCAGGAAGCCCTCTCTGACCCCTGCGCACCCCAATTGCTGACCCTCTGGCTTAGCCTGACTTGGTGGGGCTGAGGGTATCTGTGCTACCTTTGCTTTCCACAGACCAGGTACCCTCTACAGCTGAGGCTCGGGGTGGAGGCGTGGGCACGGGCAGATGGCGGATGCGTATAGTATATTTGGCTCATCGAGTGGTAGGTCATTAGATGAGAAGTGGGTGGATAGGAACTAGGGCTTTGATGGATGAGTAGTTCTCCAGATCTAAGCCAAGGGAACACCTTGCACATAGAGCAGGAGGCAAGAAAAGCAGGCCCACTGGGTGGCCGCAGGCAAAGCCGTGGGCTTCGGCGGGCGCACTCAGCCCCAGAGCCCCACGTCAAGGCCGGGGACATTGAGGCCAGTGGCCCTGACCCTCATCTGTCACCCACAGACACCGTGTCCCCTCCCAGTGCATCCCCGAGCTCCAGCAGCCCCGCCTCTCCCGCCGCCGCTGGCCACACCCGCCCCAGCTCCCTGCACGGCCTGGCCGCCAAGCTCGGGCCACCCCGCCCCAAGGCCGGCCGCCGCAAATCAACCAGCAGTATCCCGCCCTCCCCACTGGCCTGCCCACCAGTGCCTGTGCCCCCACCCCGCTCACCGTCGCCCCTACCTGGGCACCCGCCTGCACCTGTCCGGTCTCCACGGTTGCGCCGGGGCCAGTCGGCCGATAAGCTGGGTTCGGGCGAACGGCTGGATGGGGAGCTGGGGCGCCGCAGCCGGGGGCCAGACTCGGAGCTGGTAGTCATGCGGAGGCTACACCTATCGGAGCGCCGAGACTCCTTCAAGAAGCAGGAGGCTGTACAGGAGGTGAGCTTTGATGAGCCCCCCGAGGAGGCCACCGGGCCGCTCACCTCCATACCGCAGATTGCTGTGGAGGGCGCCAAGGCTGTGCCAGGAGCCCTTGGTCCTGCCGAGAAGGACTGATCCCTCCCACCCGGCCTCTCTCTGGCCTTCAAGTCGGGCTTTTTTTGTGCAATGTTTTTTCCATAAAGTGACTCTCGGATGGAGACTGAGCCACCAGACTGTGACACCTGGAAGGCGAGAAGCCATCTCAGTCCTTCCTGGAAAAGAGACAGCGCCTCCCTTGTGTGCCGGTGCACATCAGGGGGCCGTACGTAGGGGCAGGAATGGGGGACAAGGGTGGCATTGTAAATAGCAGCAAATCCCTGCGACTAATTTATTACTTTTTATAAGCGATAGGTAGACTGAGCCGCCATCGTGAAGGTGGCTGCCTGGGTCCTGCCCCTCGCCCCTGGGACCCCCCACTTGCAGACGCTGCCCCCTGGGCTGAGAAGGAAGCACTTTGGACAAGTCATGTATGTTTGTGTTTTTTAGGTTTTCTGTATTTTTTAGTTTGTGTGTGTGTGTGTGTGTGTGTGTGTGTGTGTGTGTGTGTGTGTGTCGCTTGATCCCATCCTGGCTCAAGACCCACTGATTTGAGGGGATGGATACAGGCAAGCTTGCCTGTCCGGGCCCAGTGTGGATAGGACTCGGACAGTCTATAATGACCCCTCCACCACAAAACAAAGCAATCTCGATGATGGACTGGATCCTGAAAGCTATGTCTCACTGTCATAGCCTCTGTCCCTAGGCCAGTCGTGCTAGACTTTGCTTCTAGTCCCGAAGGCTTCAGCCTGGAGGAGGGGGTGTGCGACCTGGGACTTTGATGGATGAGCAGAGAGGTCACCTGCTCCACAGGGTGACACCGATGCCCTGGGAGGGAGGCGCAGGCCTCCAAGGGTACTGCCAGGGCAGGAGGAGAATGTCCACCCCGGACAAGATTTCATGTGCTTGATGCCCACCAGAGTGAGCCCTTGGCCCTGATGTGTCTGAAACACCCTATGGGGTGGGCGTGGGTTCCTTCAGTGTATCACAGCCTTCCTAGAATGAAATTCAAGTGAGAAACCCAACTGGGGGGGGCAATGGGGCCCACGTTTGAATCTCGGCTTCCCTGTGTGGCTCTGGGAAAATGGCTTTCCCGCTCTGTGCCTCAGTTTCCTTGTGTTTACAAAACTAATCCCGATGACTATTTATTAAGCACCCATCTTATGCCAAATGCTTTTATTCCTGGCTTTGCCCTCAGCCAGCCTTGAGAAAGCTGCAGGTGGTGGTGTCATCCCCGTTTTACAGACTGGTGACGGAGGCCTGGTGAGGGGTGGGGACTTTGTCCCACGATCACCTGGTGAAAAACCGTGCAGCCGGGCCCTGTCGTGGGCACTGTCAACAGGGAGCTGGAATGGAGAGGCTGGTGCCAGATACAGCAAACTCCATCTCCAGCTCTCTTCCCCAGGCTGCTGTGTGAGACACACCACACACCTCACAACTTCCATTTCCTATTTGGAGGTGGCTGGCAAGATCACTGTGCCCCACAGGGTGAGGGCACATCCCAGGCACTGTACCCACTCTGCATCCTTCCCAGAGACCCTCGCCCAGCACTGGCTGGTGCTGGAGCTAGACCAAGGCTGTGCATGACTTGCTCCCTCCTTCCATCCTGGAGCTGACCGTGAATAAAAGCCCACATTTACAAAAAGGAGGCCCAATGTCTGGATTTGTGAGGGGGAGAGAAAGGGGTAAGGGGAGAGCGTGGTGGGGACAGGGTGAAAACTGACTTCATTTGAAGGGGTTTTGAAGGCTGCACAGGAGTTCACCAATGAGACTCTGCCTGATGTCTTCTCGGGGCCCTGAGTACCCAGCATAGGCTCCGCTCTTAAAAGCTTCATCCAGACACCGATCTGGGGCCCCGAGCTGCGTTAATAAAACAAAACAACCATCTTTGTGTCCTTTCTATACAGGTTTTTGAACTGTACCCTGTCCGCCACAATCCTCCACCCCGCACGCAACCCCAACTCAACTCAGCGTTTTGGGTTATCTGGGCAGAACCAGGAGCCCTTGGCCACGCCCTCCGCTGCCGCTTGTATTCGGCAATTCCGGAAACAATCGTCTTTTCGGGGCCCTTGCGGAGCGTGTCCTCGCGCTCGCAGGGCAGCACATAGTTCAGCTGTTTCCGGACGCTCTAGGCTGCCATGGAAACGCTTTCAATCCCAGCTTGTTTGGCTCTTTCCTGAAACGCTCAGGTTTCTGTTGCGAGCTCCTTTCCCACCCCACCGCCTCCTGTTCCCGGAGCTCGGGGCCGCCTCGCGCCCTTTGGAGCCATCCATACTCAGGCAGTTTTCGGAAGCTGGTCCATCTCTGGATCTAAACTCACAGGGCCTCTTTCTGGGTCCGAGCACACCCGGTTCTTTGCAGAAACTGCAGTCTCGGGGCTCAGCCTCTGCTCCATCAGTCCGGCTGGAAATCGCTCGGCGATTTCCGGAATAACTTGGGCATCGCCGAGCCCAGCCGAGCCCAGGGAAACGCTTCGCTAACGGGACTGCGCTCGGCTGTTTCCGGAAGAGATCGGCTATCTCGCAGGCGCCCTCTGCCCGCCAGTCCCGCGGGAGTATGTTCGGCTCTTTCCGGAAATGCTCGGCCATCCCGAGGCTCCGCCTCCGCCTCGCTTCACGCGCCCGGCCCGAACGCGCTCGGCCATTTCCGCCGGGGGCGGGCCCGGCTGTTCGGAACCGCGGCGGCTGTGGCGGAGGCGGGGATCCCGCGGCTGCGGCGACGGCGGCCGCGGCGGAGCCACGGGTCGGGCTCCGCTCCGTGTGACGGCGGCCGCGGCGGCGGTGGCGGCCGCGACCAGGTAAGTCCAGGCCGGCTGGCGTGGCTGGGCTGGGCGTGCGCTCAAATGGGGGGCGCCTAAGCAGAGTGTGGGGCCGAGGTGGAAGTCGACGCGAGCGCCTAGCTGTATCGCGCCCCGCGGGAACCCGGGGCCTCAGGGAGCGGGAGGCCTCGGGTTCGACCTGGCAGCGGTGCAGCCCGCCCGGGAAGGTGGGGAGAGGAACGGGGTGCCTCCAGGCAGAGATAAGGGGCTGGGGCTGCGGCCCCAAATGGAAGGCGGCCCTGCCTGGAGTGGGGCGTCGAGCAGTAATAAGGGGCACCCAGGCATTGTGTGGGACACAGTGAGATGCAGGAGGGTCGGGGGTCGACCCCACTTCCGTTCCCCTGGAGGCTGCTGGGTCCACGCCGGCCCGAGGACGCGTCTGAACACGCGTGAGCGCGCGGGCCTTGCGTCCAGCCGCCCAGCCCCTGGCCAGGGCTGGCCCCTCCACCCGGCCTCTTGGATTCCCCGGGCGCACACACCGGGGCGTGTGCAAACGTGTGCACGGTGGGGCGCGGAGGCGGCCGGGGAAGCGGATCCAGGCGGTTTCCTGGACGTCCCCTCGCTGGGCCTCAGTTTCCCCACCTGTAGAATGGGGGTCCATGGTCCAGGAAGCGGGTACGTCTGGGCGCCCCGGAATGTGGAACCTCTGCCCCCTGCAGAGAGTCCCTTCTGGGGCCCTCGTGGTGGTCGGGGGGATAAAGCCCCGACCCCCTGTCTGGCACTCGAGGACCAGCGTGGTCCACGGTGGGTGGCTTTCATGCAGCCACCCTGAACTCTTGGCAGGCAACTTCCCCTGTCAAGCCTTTGCACGTACTATTCCCTCTAGCCAGTACTCTCCTGCCCTTTCTGAAGACCCGCCCTCTAGAAAAGCCTGCCCTCCCCCACTGCCCTGTCTCAGGAAGACCGAACCTGTAGGGCTGAGACTGGGAATGTAGGGCTGAGACTGGGAATGTTGTCCCGGTGGGCAGTTTCCCCGGGACTGGGCGCTCCGGGGCCGGGCGTGGTCACCAGTAGGCCATGCACCCACCAGACTTCCCCTTGGTAGCTGCGATGTCCTCCAGCCGTGAACCCTCTCCCGGCTCCGTGGAGGCTCCCTTGTCCTCCCCTCACTCCCCTCGTGTTCTGAGATCCTACTCTAGGCCTCTCCTTGAGCCAGCCTGGGACACACACGTACACTTCTCCCCTGCAGACACCTGGGACTCACTTGTCGGTCCTTTGCCCGTGCTGGGGCCTCTAGCGGGACCTGCTTTCCTACCTCTTTGCTCCCTTGCCGCCCCCTGCGTTCAGCTGGCCCGGCCCCTTCTCGGGGCTCCCGTAGCACCCTGAGCATTGCCCATCACTCTCTACCCACCGCGGGTATAACCAGCCGAGTGGCTGCTGCCTCCTGGCATCCATTCTGTGCTGTGAAATTTGGCGGGTCTCAGTTTTTGAGCCCTGGCTTCATGGCCCGCTGAGTGGTCTGACAAAGACCTCCGGGCTCTGAGCCTCAGTTTCTCCACCTCTAACGGGCAATGAAGAGCATGCAGTCTGGAGCAGAGCTCCCGAGAACCCCAAGGGCTGCTGTTAATACCCATTTTACAGCTGGGGAAACTGAGCCTAGAGAGGGGCCGGGACTGGCCCCAGGTTACCTAGTGAGTCAGGGGATTCCACCCTCAGATTTGGGCCCGTCTCGGGGCGGGGGTGCGAGGAGCCCAACCTGGCTGACGCTGCCCTGCCCCTCTCCCCCTAGGTCGGCGTCCTGGCCAAGCATGGTGACAGCCTGTGCCCTCGGCCCCCTCGTCTGGCGCAGCCGGAAGAGCCGCCAGCCTCGGGCGCCGATGGCCCCCCGTGTGAGGGAGTGAGCAGCCCGGCCCTGCCCTACGGATTGAGGGGGGACGCAGCGGCCGAGTGACCCGAGACCACGCTGCTGACCCCCTCCCACCAGCTAACGAATGGTGGACCGAGCGATGAGTGACCCGCGTCAGGGTCCTGGAATGACGGTGGGAAGCAGGGCATGAGCGACCCCCGTGGTCCCCTGTAACTTCTTGGTAGAAGTAGTGAGTGGTCGCGGTGCCCCAGGCCGACTCAGCGGACCCTCCCAGCCGTCGCCCCAGCTGATGGGGCCACTGGGGCGCCGAGCAGCCGCGTGACCGTCCAGACCCCACCCTGCCCAGCCATGGCCGGTGCCGAGGGCTTCCAGTACCGCGCGCTGTACCCGTTCCGCCGGGAGCGGCCGGAGGACCTGGAGCTGCTGCCCGGCGACGTGCTGGTGGTGAGCCGGGCGGCCCTGCAGGTGCTGGGCGTGGCCGAGGGCAGCGAGCGCTGCCCACAGACCGTGGGCTGGATGCCCGGCCTCAACGAGCGCACGCGGCAGCGAGGCGACTTCCCCGGCACCTACGTCGAGTTCCTGGGTCCCGTAGCCCTGGCCCGGCCTGGCCCTCGGCCACGTGGCCCCCGCCCACTGCCCGCCAGGCCCCGTGATGGGCCCCCTGAGCCAGGTGAGAGCGGCAGGCAGGGGCAGGGATCCCCCCAGACCCTCAGCTTCCTCTTCTTCCTCGTGAAGCAATGGCACGTCTTCCAGGGGAGGAGGAATAAGGACATCTGGTGGGTCAGCAAGTGCTGACTGCCCTGCTGTCAAGGGCGATTCGTGGCGCGGGGGACGCAGCAGCGGGCACGGGCCTGGCCCTGCCCCTGCGGGGCTCCTGGTTCGAGAAGGCGATGAGGTAGTGAAAAAGGCTGGGAGGAAGGAGCCTCGCGAGGGTGAAGGGCTCCGGGCGGCAAGCAGGGCCCGGGCAGAGGCTGAGAGGTAGGAATGTAGTAGTGGGTGCCGGGGCAGCCCGCGGCGCGGAGCAGGAAGGGCCGGGCAACTGGGGCTGTGCCTCAGGGACTTTGTGGGATTGATTTTGAGGATGGGGGGGCGGCAGGGGAGTGTTGAGCAGGATTCAGAGGTTCCCTTGAGCTTCATCCCTCAGTTTGCAGATAGGGTCCCTTGGAAACCTCGCCCCCCTCTCTGTTATCCTCACTTTATCTGGATTCCGAAATGAAGGGGCCCACAAAGCCTAAATAAAGAGGATGGGATGATCGTTCAAGGCCCTGCGGCACACTGGTATAGGAGGACCCCACATCCCTCCCCAGAGACCCTTAGCCATTGGACTCCCGAGGCGTGTTCTAGAAGGGAAGAACTGAAGGCCCCGGGGGTATGCCGAGATCGCTGTATGCTGGGCAGGGCACGTGGGTTCCAGTCAGGGAAACCGAGGCTCAGGCTGCAGGGAGGAGGCTGAGAAGTGCTGAGTGCCTGGCAGTCTGCTCCCGCCCTCACAGCACCCAGGGGGGCCCCACATACAGATGGGGAGACCGAGGTGCCAAGGAGTCAAGCCACACTCCCAGGCTCCGTCCCCCAGGGAAGGCCAAGGCCCTGGGAGGCGCCATGGCCCCAGCCTTTGGCCTGCCCAGTTTTGTGCCAGAGGGACCCTGATGCCCCAAGAGGGTCGCACCGGGACCCCGCAGCATGGGGCCGGCTGGGGGGCACAGAGGCTGCATGGTGCTGCTAAGGGTTGGCGGCATCTGGTGCCTCCAGCGCCGGGGCCCACGTCCCGCCTCAGCCTGGAGGAGCAGGAGGCGGCCCCATCCGGGCTCCCAGCCAAAATCTGCCTCTCCCCCTGGTAACAGCCGCCTCCCTCCTCTGCCTGGCCTCCGTCCAGCCACCACACACATGCCCACTCTGGGTGGCTGCCCAGCCCCGCCCTCCAAGGCTTCCAGGACTAGGTGACAGCAGCTAGGGCCAGCCCCCTTCAGGCCTCAGTTTCCTCATCTGGCAGCAGGAAGAATCAGTCCTTTGCACGTTCAGGCCCTGCCTCCCCTGGGCCCCAGGACCACCCAGCAGCGCGCTGTGGCTGCCTGTCTCCCCCGTCTGACCCCACACGGGGAGCCGAGTACGGGACTCCAGTGTCACCTGGGCCCCCGGAGGCTGGTTGCTTCCTCCCTCCGCCTCAGTTTCCCCATCAATAAAATGGGGGTGACACCTGTTCTCATGAGACTTCCCTCCCCGCTTTGCACACTAGCCAGCGGCAAGTTTCAGGACTGTGCCCCCATCCTGCTGCTGTCCCCCACCTCATCTCCCCTTGTTCTCTTTTTCTCTCTCCAGTGTTTTTGGCTTCGCTGGGCCTTTCTCCAGCTTCAGGCACCACCTGGCCCATCACTCAGGGAGGCCCCGCAGGCCTGGGCTTGCCCTTGCTGGATGCCAGCGCCGCAACAAATGGTGGCCACGCAGGCAGAGCACGCCCGGACACAAGGGGCCTGGCGGAGCGAGAACCGCAGGGCTGGGAAGGCCTCACACTGCTGGGAGGGGGGCCAGCATTTTTAAAACGGAGCAAATCCTTTTTTTTTTTTTTTTTTTTAAAGCAAGGGGACTTAGAAAATGGAGAAGGGTCCTCGAAATGAGGTGTTCTGACCCGGATAGGGGATACCGTCTTTTTATTATTTTCAGCCACTTTATTGTTCCCATTAAGGGAGGGCGAACACCACCAGCCAGTTTCTTGCTTAAGGGAACTGAGGCACAGAGAGGGCGGGTTCTGTGCCCAACGTTGCACAGCGAGCAACGGCAGCAGCTGCTGTAGTGAACTCCTGCAGACTCGGTGGCTTCAAGCAACAGGGTATTTTCTCCCTGTTCTGGGCTCTGGAGGCCAGAAGTCCAAAATCAAGGTGTCGGCAGGGCCGTGCTCCCCCTGAAGGTCCTAGGAGTGGATGGTTCTTTGCTTTCTTCCAGCTTCTAGCACCTCCAGGGGATCCTTGGCTCGTGGGCGCTACACCCCAATCTCTGTCTTTGTCTCCACACGGTCTTGTCTCCTCATAAAGGCACCCGTCATTGGATCGAGAGCCCTGAATCTAAGAAGATGCCCTCTCAAAACTCTTACCTTAGTTATATCTGCATAATAAGGTCACAGTCACAGGTGTTAGGATTAAGATGTGGACATTTCTTCTGGGGAGACACTAATCAACCCACTACCCCTGGTCTCTGGAGTTGTGTAGACTGGTATTTTAACCCCGAAAATTGTTTACCGCCAACCCAACCCGCCCGGCCCCTCCAGCCAGGCTTCTTGGCTTCCAAAGTTCGGTGGTTTCAGATGCCAGGTGCTTGCCTAGACCAGATCCTACCTGGAGCCGCCCAAGCTGAGGTCCAGGCAAGGAAAGGGACTGGGGTCTTCCCGGGAACCACAGGTCCTACCCTTGTATCCTTACTCGTCCTGATGTCTCAACAGCTCACCAACACATGTCCCCTTCTGCCAGGCCTCACGCTCCCTGACCTGCCAGAGCAGTTCTCCCCCCCTGATGTGGCCCCCCCTCTCCTGGTGAAGCTCATAGAGGCCATTGAGCGGACAGGTGAGCCTCTGCCGGGCTGCAACCCCTGTATGCTGCTTGCTTACCTCTGGTGATGGGCAACTCATCCTCTCATGGGGCTGCCACACCCCCTCTGCATGGAAAGCAGCTGAGCTTAGCTGCCCTGGACCTCCATGCAGGTGTTGGGGCAGTAGAGACTCCTCGGGGTGGGATGGGAATGTGGTCACGGGACCTGCCCCTGCATGTGCTGTGCCCTCTGGCACCATCTCTCGCCCCTCCCCCTGCTCTTAGGATCTCTGGGAGGTTGAGTAGCCATCCCCGGCCCCACAGGGGGTATGGGAAGCATTTCAGAGCTGGTCTTGCTGTCTGGGGTAGGGCTGACCCACCCCTTCCCATACCCACTCCTCCAGGGCTGGACAGCGAATCCCTCTACAGGCCTGAGCTGCCCGCCCCGCGCACAGGTGAGCGGAGGCTTGGATGGGCAGGGTAGTGCGGGGGGGAGGGGGGAGAGCTGGCCCCGGACCTCCTGGCCAACCCTGCCCCCCCCCCACCCTGTGCCCCCGCAGAGTGGTCCCTAAGCGACGTGGAGCAGTGGGACGCCGCAGCCCTGACAGATGGCGTCAAGAGCTTCCTGCTGGCGCTGCCCGCGCCCCTCGTGACGCCCGAGGCTGCGGCCGAGGGGCGCCGGGCCCTGCGGGGTGAGCCTGGCGGGGAGCCCGGGTGGGAAGGGGGGCCGGGGCGGACCGTCGCCGGCCCCGGCTCACCCAGCCCTGGCCGTCTGTCCGCAGAGGCCACGGGGCCCGTGGGGCCGGCGCTGGAGCCTCCGACGCTGCCACTACACCGCGCGCTCACGCTGCGCTTCCTACTCCAGCACCTGGGCCGGGTGGCCCGGCGTGCCCCCGCTCAGGGCCCCGCGGTGCGTGCCCTGGGCGCCACCTTTGGGCCGCTGCTGCTGCGCACGCCGCCGCCCTCGCCGCCGCCAGGGGGCGCGCCCGACGGGTGAGAAGCCAGAGGGGGCGGGGCTGGGGCGGGGCTGAACGGGGTTGGGCTTTAAACGGAGGGCGGGCGGGGCGCCTCCGCCCTGAGTGGGGTCGAGGCCGTGATCAAGCCCTGTGCACGCGGCCCTGGGGTTGAGGCCAGAGCTGTTGAGACACCAGGACGAGTAAGGATACAAGGGTGGGATCTGTGGTTCCCGGGAAGACCCCGGCAGCCTTGAGACCTGAAGGGGTGGGGCCCAGACCGCAGAAGAGGCTCGTGGGTGGTGCCGCGCCCCTTCACTTCTGCGCCCGCTCCCCCGCCAGGTGCCAGACTCCTGTGCATTTGTTGTACGAACATTCACCGAGTGCTTCCTGCATATGCGTAAACAGGAGTGGGCCTCCCACACCTGCCTGCCATCTACTCTTCCCTGCACACGCTTTCACGTACCTCTGCCCCGCATGCAAGGACCCTGGGCCCATCAGGCCCTACCTACCCCCTGCCCTCCCCTTTCCCCTAGGACTGAGCCCAGCCCCGACTTCCCGGCGTTGCTGGTGGAGAAGTTGCTTCAGGAACATCTGGAGGAGCAGGAGGTCGCACCCCCAGGTGACACCCCTCCCCCATGTTAACTCGTCTCATTGGAAATCATGAATGCTCACTTGGAGCCCTGCCCGGGATCAGCAAGCTCTGCTGTAATAGGAGCCAGCCACAGTATTCAGTGGGTGCTCAATGTACCCTTCTTGTCCTGTCCCCCAGCGCTGCCGCCTAAACCCCCCAAGGCCAAGCCAGCCCCTGCCAGCCTTGCCAACGGGGGGAGCCCGCCCTCGCTGCAGGATGCCGAGTGGTACTGGGGTGACATCTCCAGGTAGGCTTGCGGGATGGGGCCATGTGGTGGGCCGGGTCTCTGGGAGGGTGCCCCAATCCTGGGTGTCCCCACAGGGAGGAGGTGAACGAGAAACTCCGGGACACGCCTGATGGCACCTTTCTGGTCCGAGATGCATCTAGCAAGATCCAGGGGGAATACACGCTGACTCTCAGGTGGGGGCCGCCCCTTCAGGGATGACTGGGTGTGAGCGGTGGGAGGGAGGACACGCAGGTCAGAAGGACGGGGGTTGCATGGAGAGCGGGGCATGTGCACCGTCAGGGTGGCTGGGGGTCCCACCGGCGGCCGACACCCCTCTCACCCGCCCCTAGGAAAGGCGGGAACAACAAGCTGATTAAGGTCTTCCATCGCGACGGGCACTATGGCTTCTCAGAGCCGCTCACCTTCTGCTCCGTTGTGGACCTCATCACCCACTACCGCCACGAGTCACTGGCCCAGTACAATGCCAAACTGGACACACGGCTCCTCTACCCAGTGTCCAAGTACCAGCAGGTGTGCAGCCGGGGTGGGCGGGCAGTGCCAGCCTCCGACATAAGCGTCCCAGGTAGCTGCTCTGATCACACACCGGGTGTCCCTAGGACCAGATCGTCAAGGAGGACAGCGTGGAGGCGGTGGGTGCCCAGCTTAAAGTCTATCACCAGCAGTACCAGGACAAGAGCCGAGAGTATGACCAGCTCTACGAGGAGTACACACGCACCTCTCAGGTACCGCAGGCCCGCGCATGCGGGGAGACCCAGACACGGAGGGGCGGCGGCGAGGCTACAGGGACTGACGTCGGCTCCCAGGTCACAGAGCAGTCACTTAGCACCTGGGACTGCCCTAAAAACAGAAATCAGTGCATGCGTTGTCAAAAAGAGAAGGCCCCAGCCGACCTCCCAGGAGCAGCTGAGTCAGGACCTAGAAAATAGCTCGGCTGAACCTCTGTGTTTCTCTGGGCCTCAGTTTCCCCATCTGGAACTGTTTGCTGGAGCCGCAGGTCTTTGTTATTTCTCCACACCCTTCAACCTGGGTGGCATTCAGAGTGATAATAACCTGACAAAGAGCTGGAAACAGGCGCAGGAGATCGTGGGAAAGAGCAGCATCTTTTACAACAGGGAGGGGGGATGGGACTCCTGGGTGACTCCGTCGGTTAAACAGCCGACTTCAGCTCAGGTCAGGATCTTCTGTAAGTTTGAGCCCCGCCTTGGGCTCTGTGCTGATGGCTCAGCACATCTGACTTCTGACTTTGTAGGAAGCTTTTGTCAGGTTCCACAAGATGATGTATGGAAAGTACTCCACGCAGCCTATACCCTGAGGGGGACCCCCATGAACTGTAGGTAGCAACTAGATTCATCATTTTTCCTTAAGGTTTATTTAACTTATTTTGAAGAGAGAGAGTGCACGCGCATGTGAACAGGGGAGGGACAGAGACAGAGAGAATCCCAAAGCAGGCGCTGTGCAGTCAGCGTTGCATACTGAAGCCACACTACTAGCTTCTGGGAGCTTAGGCGGGAGATCTTGACCTGAGCCAAAATCAAGAGTTGGACGCTTAACCAGCTGAGTCCCCCCAGGCACCCCTAGGTTTGTCTTTAATTCTCAGCAGTGCTAACAGACCCAAGTGTTTGTAGGGTACCCCAAAGAGGATCTAAAGGAAGCGTTGGTTTGGGGGGTGGGGTTCTGAAGGCTGAATAGGAGTCCGTTGGGTACAGGAGGAGCTAGAGGAGTGTTACACCTGACAGAGGAACAGCTTGAGCCATGTCTCCATAGCAGAGCTGGGAACTGCCTCCACCCCTCCTGAGGGACTTGAAAGGAACCCCAGCAGGTACTAAGAGGCTCCCCCCCACTTCAGGAACTGCAGATGAAGCGGACGGCAATTGAGGCCTTCAATGAGACCATCAAGATCTTTGAAGAGCAGGGCCAGACCCAAGAGAAGTGTAGCAAGGAATATCTGGAGCGCTTCCGCCGAGAGGGCAATGAGAAGGAGATGCAGAGGTGAGTCAGCTCCTCTGCCCCACCCTACCCCACCCTTCCCTGATCTGGTTTGGTGCACTTGGGGAAAGAAAGCAAACAGAGGGGACATCCCGAGCTCCAGGAGGGAGGAAGGGTCATTTGAAATGAGCTTTGAAGGATGAATAGGAGTTCACAAGGGAGCCACTCCTCCCACAGGATCCTGCTGAACTCAGAGCGGCTCAAGTCTCGCATCGCGGAGATTCATGAGAGCCGCACTAAGCTGGAGCACGAGCTGCGTGCACAGGCCTCGGACAACCGAGAGATCGACAAGCGCATGAACAGCCTCAAGCCGGACCTCCTGCAGCTGCGCAAGATCCGCGACCAGTACCTCGTGTGAGTGCCCTGGGTGCACCTGGTGGTGAGGTCTGGGACATGTGCTGCCCACCCGTCCCTTGTCTTCCTCACCGAGCGGCCCCACCCTGCCCCTGGGGGCCCTCTTCTGCCCACAAGCCCCCCTCCCTGTCACCCAGGAAGCCCCCTCGGAAAGGCCGCCTGTGGGTCGGCCTCAGCCTCTGGTGGTCTGTGAAATGGGAACGCTGATCCCACGGGGTACAGTCGTTGGGAAGCCACCCTGGGAACGCTAAGTGTCCGACCCAGCACTCGGGAGGCCCGCAGCAGCACCCCCACCCCCACCCCCACCCAGGGCTGAAATCCTGGCCTCTGCCCACCCAGCCACTGAGGGCCTCATCGAGGGCTTCTCCCTCCCATCTCTGCCTCAGATGCGTCTGTGTCCCTGCTGTGTGCGGGGCTCCGGGCTCCAGGCCACCTGCACGTTAGCGCATTGTTTGTGCAGAGCCCTTTGTAAAGTTGGCCCGTAACAGCTGCGGGAAACTGAGGTACAGCACAGGGCCGCCCACTGTGTGAAGGCTAAGTGTTAACAGAAGCATAAGTAAGGGGGGGGTTCCCTGGAAGAACCCCAGGTTCGAGCTTTCCTTGACTAAACCAAGGCTGACCCCTTGTGGCAGCTGGCGGTATTGCACCCAGAACCTGGCCTCGGCCCTTGCCTCCGGCCAGGCTGCCGGGGCCACAGCAGCCCAGCCGGCCTGGGCTGTAGCCTCCGTTCCTCGCCAGCAGATCGGGATGAGCCTACCTTTCCTCTCCCTCCAGGTGGCTTACCCAGAAAGGTGCCCGACAGAAGAAAATCAATGAGTGGTTGGGGATCAAAAACGAGACTGAGGAGTAAGTGAACACCTGACAGGGAGGGAGGTGGGGGGGCAGGGAAGGCGGTTCCCAGGGGAGGGGCCGTTTTCGGTGGGCTTTGGGGAATGCGTAGGAGTTCACCAGGGACAGAGAGTTGCCCTGGCGGCAGGAGAGCCGCAGAGGCTTGCGGGTAGGTGAATGACCAGGGTACCCCCCCTGCGTCCCCCACAGCCAGTATGCCCTGATGGAGGATGAGGATGATCTCCCCCACCACGAGGAACGCACGTGGTACGTGGGCAAGATCAACCGGACGCAGGCTGAGGAAATGCTGAGTGGCAAGCGGGATGGTACCTTCCTCATCCGTGAGAGCAGCCAGCGGGGCTGCTACGCCTGCTCTGTGGTGTGAGTGCGAGTGCCGGGCAGGAGCAGGGGTGGGGGCGGGGCGGGGGGGAGGTAGGGGTTGTACCCGTCGCGTCGCAGCGCGCTCACTGAGCACCTACTGCGTGCTGGACCTTGGAAAGAGAGCCAGGAAGAAGCCCCCGAGTGGCTGCCCAGGCAAGGGGGGGAAGCTAAGGCAGGAGAGTACGGTGGCGGTGGTGGCGCAGGGTGGGGTCCAGCAGATGGGGAATTTCAAGGCCTGGGCGGAGTTCGCCTGGTGGGAGGGGCGAGGAGCTGGGAGGCGCCAGGGGGAGCCCAGCTGACCCGCCCCGTGGCCTGCGCCCCCCGCAGGGTGGACGGCGACACCAAGCACTGTGTCATCTACCGCACGGCCACGGGCTTCGGCTTCGCGGAGCCCTACAACCTGTACGGGTCGCTGAAGGAGCTGGTGCTGCACTACCAGCACGCCTCGCTGGTGCAGCACAACGACGCGCTCACCGTCACGCTCGCCCACCCCGTGCGCGCCCCCGGCCCCGGGCCCCCGCCGGCTGCGCGCTGAGCGCCTGGTGCCGGCCCGGACGCTGGGCTGGCAGTCCCGTCTCTCTGTCGCTGTCCCTTCGTCCGGGTTTTCTGTCCTGTCTCCTGTACGAATCTCTTCCTGTCTCTCCTTCCATTTCTCTCTCTGAACCTCTCTCCATCTCTGCCTGCCCTTCCGTCTCTTTCCCTTCCCACCCGTCTGTTCTTCTGTCTGTGTCTCTGTGTCTCTGGGTTGGGGGGTCCTACCTCCCCAGCCCCATACCCCCACCCTCCTTCATGGGCACTGCCCTCCCCAAGGCTCCGGCCACCCCTAATCCTGTGCCCTGCTCCCCCTCCCCTGGGGTCCCTGAGCCCCACCTGGCTGCCCCTGCCATGTTTACAGAGGCCCCTGGGCTGCGCAGCCCCAGCCTGGGTACCCCAATTTTTAAGCCATAGACCTGGGGTCACGGCAGGAAGGAACTTTACTCAGCCACTTCCAGGAACCTCGGCTGGGACATTCTGGGCCGGGCGGGACCCGCCCCACAGACCCCAACTTCCCCTCCGAACCCTGAAGTGAAACCACCGCTCGGTTATCCCCACGCAGGGGCCGCCGCCAAGAAGTACCCCCCAAAAAAGGCAAAGAATTCAAACTAAACTCACAAGCCGGCCCCACCCGGCACCAGGCTTCCCAGAAATAGGGGCCCCCCGGGCCCCGCTTGGGTGGCTGAGACGCATCACTGCCCACGGCACCTCTGCTCAGTGCAGGTTCAAGGCTTCTCCTCGATCATGTTGGGTTCTGATTTTATTTTCTTCTTGACTGTAAAGCCCCTTTTTCTCTCCTCTTTTGGGACGAGAGCCCTGGTTTTCTACACTCCCCGCAGACACCCTCCCTCCCGGCCTGCCCAGCGAGGCTGGCCGGCTGATTTTGTATGGTACGTTCATGCTGGTACGGATATAAAACATCGAACACGTAGATGATTCCATGGCTGGTGACGGGACTCCGCGGCTGCTGTGTGCCGGGGACCCTGGCGTTCACAGGGTCACACAGACTGGGCAGCCAATGAAGGCTGACAGTCCTACCTCCCTGCCTTCCTGCCACCCGGCTGAGCTCCCTGTGACCAGAGAACTTGAGAGGCCTCCCCAAGACCACAGGGGGCAGCGAGCCTCAAACCTGGAGCTCTGCCCTCCGCTGCAGCCTCTGCTCAAGGCCCCCCACACTCCGGCCCTGCTTCTCACCAGCGTCCAGGCTGTCCCCCGGCTTTGAGTCCCCAGCACGCAGCCACCAGCCAGGCCCTTGGGAAAAGCCACCTCCCCTCTGGTGGGCAGCTTCGTCATTGCCAGGTGGGGTCAACGGCACAACCTTCTCATGCCACTCAGAGGGCACCCCCCTCCGCCCCCTGGTGTCCTTCATGCCCTCAGTACCAGCCCCTCCCTACAGACTCTCCTCCAACCCCCTTCACCCCCACCCCTGACATTCAGGCCTCCAGGTCCCAGAGGACATTGACCTGGGGCCTCATGGTGTCTTTGACTTTGACCATTCACCATCCTCCCCTCCCCAGGGTCCCTATCTCTCAGCCCTCCTCCCCCCCCAGAGCAATCTGCCCTCCCCACTCCCCCCCCACCCCAGAGCAAGCTTTCTGCCCTCCCCCCTCCAGGTACAGCACTGTCAGGGCCCAGCACGCCTGCAGCAGCCTGGGGTCCATGAACAAAGCTGCTCCTCTGACCCATTTCTCCTACACTGGGCTCCCAGGGCCAGGAGCTGCTCCCCTTTGGCCTGAGAGCCCGGGTTTTCCTCAGGGCTGTCCCTGCTGTGCCCCACGAGAGACTCCAGTCCAGACGCTGCCTCCTGCGGTCCTCACCCACCATGTGGGGGGACACAAGAGAAAGGTCACCTGCTAGGTCCCATGATACCCGCAGGCTGAGCCTGGAGACCAGAGATAAGAGCCCACACGTAACCTCCAGCAGGTGCTGCACTCGACCGCCTGCCGCTTCCTTGGCAAAGTCCTCACCTTCTGATCTCGATCCCTCGCACCGAGTAGGGTCAAGAGTTGCTATCCCCACCCCCAAGAGTGAGTCTCTTAAGGGCTGGATGATCACATGCATAAGGTTACCTTCAGAAATTCATCGGATAGGGCTGCGGCCTCGTAACCACTGGAAAACTTGTAGCAGTTGATAGTTTCTTCCGTCCAGTGTCCTGCGTCCTGCGGGGCTCAGGGCAAGCACACAAACTCTACAAAGTTGCCCGCTCTGTCTTAACAGAGAGGTGGCAACAATGGGCTTTGCAAAGGGTTCAAAGAAAGGGACTTGGCAGGCTCATCCCGCCACGGGGACTTCAGAGAAATCCCCCCACCCCCCTGCTCCCAAGCCTGCTGCAGTGGTCGCCAGGCTGGGGCTTCTCCCAGACCTGAAGGAGGCAGAGCTGGGGACTTGGCCATAATCTGGGCCAGGTTTGGGCGTTTCCTCCCATGGGATCAGGCCCTGTGTCATGCCTGGTATTCGAGGCCCCATGAGGCCTGAACATCTGGGTTGTTCCATTCCCTCACCACCCCCAGCCTCCGCCTTGGGCTAGTCTCTGCCTGTGCTACTGTCCTGCTGTCCTGCGTCAACACCTTCCCACCCGGGCCACCCCACTCCTAGCCTGGGGCCACCCTCCCTCTGCCTCCCAGCCCACCATGTGGCTTTATTCCCCAGACTTCACTCTTCTTCCCATTTTACAGAAGGGGAAGCTAAGGGTCCATCGCTTGAGGGGCCCAGTACAGTCTGGAGACAACCCCGGGTCTGGCTGATTGCGGCAGGTTTGGGTCCCCCTCCGTCTACACCGCGTCCCCCACGCTGACCCTCCCATGGGAGCTCCCTACGAGCCTGGATGCCCACCCCCTCCCCCAAGCTTTGGATGGTGGAGAGAAGGAACTCCAGCTTTCCTCTTACCTGCCACCCCCACCCCTGCCAGGGCTTGGAGGACCAAGAGAAGTGAGGGGCCCTCCCCCCACTGGCTTCTGCTTTCTGGCCCAGCTGTGGCCCAGCCTGAGTCAGCCCTGCAGGACCACGCTTGGTGGAACGGCTTGGTGGAACGGGAGCGTCGTCGTCGGGGAGGGGAGTCTGAGAGGAGGAGGGGGCTCCAGGGGCAGGTCTGATGGGTTCAGAGTGGGGTTCCTGAGCAAGGCTGGGGTGGGGTCCGGCCCACGCCAACCCTCCCCGCTCTCCAGCGGGGGGCCAGCCCCAAGAAGAGCGAGCAGGGTAGGGAGCCGAGGCTCCCAAGCTAGGAACGGGGCCTGGATCACCCTGGCCAACCCCAGAGTGGTCTGCAGGAGGTGGAGACCCTCCTCCTGCGCTCTCGCGCGCTCTCTCTCTCTCTCTCTCTCTCTTTCTGCCTCTGTTTCTGAAGCCTCCACCTAATCTCTGCTCAGGACTTCTTTCCCCAGCCTCACGTGACAGGGTGACCCCGAGGGCCAGGAGGGGCTGAGGGAGTTGGACGGACGGTCCCATGGGCTGGTGATGGCGGGCCCCGCACCTGGCGGGAGTGAGGAGGGGGGGACAGGCTGGAAAGGGACCCAGAGCGATCGGGAGATACCTAAAGACGCCAGCCCCAGCTGACAGGGGCGTGGGCACCAGGAGGCGGGTCCGGCCCGGGGTGGGGGGCTGGGCCACCGCCGGGTTAAAGGCGGCTCCCTCCCCCGGCCGCCGCCGCTTTCGCCTCCGCACGCCTGCCCGGCTGTGATGGCCTCGTCGCCGTTCCTGCCGCCGCCGGCGCCGCCGCTGCTGCTGCTGCTGCTGCTGCTGCTGGGGGTCCCCGCGGAGGCGCGGGCGTCCTCGCTGGAGATGTCCCCCGAGGGGGCGGCCGCCTGCCGGGTAGGGACGGCGACGCGGCGGGTGGGCCGGCGGGTGGGCCAGCGGGAACCGACACCCAGGCGGGGGACAGGGGTTGTGCGGGACGGGCGGCTCCTCCCCTCTCCCCAGACTTTGCCGGAAAAGCCCCGGGTCCCCGGGACGCTGTCCCGACGGGCGCCGAGCCCCACCCCGGGCCATCGTGGCCTCACTCGGAGTCGTTTCACTTTCCCATCTCGCGTCGAGACTCTCCAGCCGCCCTCCACGCATTCCCGCCCGCCCAGCCCGGAGGTGCATTGAGCACCTAGTGCATACGTCTGGGGCGGGAAAGGAGGCTCCTTTGGCATGCCAGGGGGAGCCCAGATAAGTCGGCCCGCGGCACCAACACTTGAGGTGCTGCTTACTGGGTGCATTTCGGCCAGGGAAGAGCTCGCGTGCTTCTGGTGCCGAGCAAGCAGTTGCCCCGGAGCTGAGCGACTTGGTCACGGCTGCACAGACACGAGCTGTCGCCTTCCGTCCGCTGAAACCGGAAGTCAGCACATATTAGGCACCGCCTCTGCAGTGGGGACTAGGAGGGGTTCACTTGGGCCCCTTGAGAGGAAGAGTAAATAAGGAGTCAGCGCAAGGGTAGGGCCTTGCTCAGCTTGGGGCCAAGGCTCTCTGGGGTGAGACGGCAACAAATGAGCATGCATTAGTCTTCTGTGGTATGTGCCTCTGAGAAGGCAGGACCAGCCATATGCATGCCTTGAGTCCTTACTGCATACAGTTCCCCTGGGTAAGCGGTTCCACCTCGTCTGAAGGAAAGCAAGACCTGTGCATAAATTAAGTGTCTGCTGTTGGCAAGTCTTGTCCCAACCGTTTTGCAGAAAATCTGAGATTTAGGAAGATTTGGGGATGGAATAAAGCCTCAGAGTCTGGATTCTACCTGGCAACATCTGAAAGGAGTGCAAAATGGAGCACCTACTGTTTGTAGCTGCCTTTCTTCAAGAGAGCCAAGCAGGACTGTACTCCCTTCACACACCCCTTCCACCCACACAGGCTGGGGTCCTGTGCCCGCAGGAGCCCCTCAAGAAGTCACAATCACCACCTGTCAACGTGAGCCTCTACTACGAGGCACTGTGCCCTGGCTGCCGGGCCTTCCTGATCCGAGATCTTTTCCCAACCTGGCTGATGGTCCTGGAGATCCTCAACGTCACACTGGTGCCCTATGGAAATGCCCAGGTACCTCGGCGCTGGGGAAACTGAGGCACTAGGCCAGAGGCAGGGGCAGCTGGTGGGCAAGCCAGCACTCACCCAGCTGCTTTGCAGGAACAAAATGTCAGCGGCAGGTGGGAGTTCAAGTGCCAGCACGGGGAGCAGGAATGCAGGCTTAACAAGGTGGAGGTGAGCAGCTTCCCAGAGTTCCTGAGCGGTGGGGGCGGGGGAGGGGCGGGGGAGGGGGCGGGGGGGGCGGGCAGGCATGGAGGCTGGGGAGGATGCCCCATGTAAGGAGGGCAAAAGCAAAGCCCAGAGGGCATCGGAACCAGCTCCATCCTCTGCCTGTGTGCCTCCGTTTAATCACATCTTCATTCACCGCTTCACGAGTGAACTACGCCCAGACTGGTGTAGGGGCGCTCTGGACCTGCTTCATGCCCTTGCCTGTCTGCTCCCTATCCCACAGGCCTGCTTGTGGGACCAGCTGGGCAGGGATGTGGCCTTGCTGACCATCGTCTGCTTGGAGGAAATGGACGACATGGAGAAAAATCTGAAGCCGGTGAGCCACACCCCTCACGTGGGCCAGGTTGGGAGACCCTGGTCTTCCCTGTACCCGTCAGACAGAGCCAGGCTCAAGTCTCAGCCTGACCACCACGCTCTCTGTAGCCCCAGGAAAATGGCCTTCCCTCTGGAAGCTTCAGATCTCTGAATCAAGGGAACAGAGATGTTTTGGAGGCATGGGTAGATCAAGGAGGGCTTCCTGGAGGAGGTGCCTCTGAGCTGGGCTTGGATGAACAGAAATGAACAAGGGACACGGATGATGATCCTCATGCGGGGTATGGGGATGACAGGACAGGCCCGCCTACCTCTCAGGATGATGTTGAAAACAACTCCCGGCGGAGTAACTCATGAATGCCAATGGTTTATTCATTCATCAAACATCTGGACCACCGAAGAGGCCTCGCCCTGGGGCGCCCCCAGCCCTGCAGAGTCAAGGTGGGGCCAGAAAAGTGCAGAGGAGGAGGAAGCACTCAAAAGAATCTGGGGAAGGAAGTGGAAGGGTGTTCCCAGTGGAGGGAACAGCGCATAGAAAGCTCCAAGGAAGAGGAGACACTTGAGGGGTCAGGGCCCGCGGGTCTGGTCTCCTGAGAGGCAGGAGCTCAACTGACTGAGCCGCCCAGCCTTGCCTTGAGGCAGGAGAGTAATACTGGCCTCCCCTCAGGCAAATAGTAAGCACCTGTTGTCTGTGGGCCTGGTCGCACTCCTGTGGACCCAAATGTCTCCTGTGGCCAGTGAGGAAACAGAAGCTTGGCTTGGGGGACTGTGGAGACGCCGTTGGGGAGATAACACAGAGGAAGCTGAGGCAATGGTCCAGCTCACCGCCAACCCTTCTCCACCCTCAGTGCCTGCAGATCTATGCTCCCGACGTGTCCCCGGACACCATCATGGAGTGCGCCCTGGGGGACCGTGGCACAGAGCTCATGCACATTAACGCCCAGCTTACGGATGCCCTGCAGCCGCCCCACGAGTATGTGCCCTGGGTCGTCGTCAATGGGGTAAGAGCTCTCAGAAGCCTCGGCGTGCACCCCTTCCCCAGGATGATGGAGGCGCCCACTGGCTTGGGAGGCAGGGGCCAGACTCGGGGCCGTTCGCAGCCCCTTCTGGGCCGGACCAGGGTTGGTGGGGGCTGGGGAGACCCGGGAGACTGGACGCCTTCCTGTCTTGCTCTGCACAGAAACCCCTGAAAGATATGAGTCAGCTCCTAAGCCTCGTGTGCCACCTGTATCAGGTAAGCTGGACGTGGAACCGAGGGGGCGCCGGGCGTGGCCAGGGACCCCTCCCAGGAGCCCCAGCTCACGGACATCTCCCTCAGGGTGAGAAGCCAGACGTCTGCCAGCCCTTGGCCAGCTCCCACAGGGAAGTCTGCTTCAAGTGAGAGCGGGTGGCCCGGAAGGGAGCTGCTGGAGGAAGAGCCGCCCGGTTTTTTCCGATCCCTGACTCTCAGCAGCGGCTGTTCTTCACCCAGGGAAATGTCCACACATTCCGTGAAGCCCAGATTCGGAATCCTGTCCCAAGATCAAGACTCTGACAATGGTGCTACTGTGAAACCACCTTAATAAACACTTCTGGATGTTGTGATTCATTTGAGAAGTTCACAGGGCTTTCTTCTGGCCGACACAATGCTGAGACCCCCGAGGAGTCCCCTTTCTAGGGGGACGCCGAGCCAGACAGAACTTCCTTGTCCCACAGGGAGCGGAGATGGGCCAGAGGCAGGCACTGGGGCAGAAGGAGCCCAGAGAGGGCGTGAGGGCTCTGCACAGGAATAGGGGCATTGTGACTAGGGTTTTGAAGGGTGAGTAGGAGTTCGTTGGGCAGAGGCTATATTCATTAATTCAACACACAAGCCTAACTATTTCCTTTTGCCGCCCCCACACTGAGTGATAGGAGTTGAGCCAGAAGATGGAGCAGGGGTTCTTGGCTAGGGAGTTTCAAAGAATGATGTTCACTAGCGGCAAGGGGATGGGTCACAGGGTTCCAGGAAAAGGGGAACAGAGGGCGAAACCAAGCCAGCAGCAAAATCTGGGCGCCTGGGTGGCTCTGTCAGTTAAGCATCTGACTTCGCCTCATGATCTCATAGTTGGTGAGTTGGAGTCCCGCATCAGGTTAGCTTGAGCCCTGCTTCGGGCAAGCCCTGCTTCTCTCTTTCAGTCTCCCTCTCCCTCTTCTTCTCACTCTCTCCTTTGCTCACTTGCGCCCTCTCTCAAAAAAAAAAAAAAAAATCTGCAGCTCTCATGCCAAGCTCAGGCCAGTTGACCACCCATCTCCCCCACTTCTGCAGCCCTTAAGCCTCTGTTCTTCTGTTTCCATGAGTCGGACTTTTTATTTTATTTTATTTTTTAAATATTTTTATTTATTTCTAGGAGGGAGAGAGACAGCGTGAGCAGGGGAGGGTCAGAGAGAGAGGGAGACACAGACTCTGAAATAGGCTCCAGGCTCTGAGCTGGCAGTCAGCACAGAGCCCGACGCGGGGCTCGAACCCACAAACCGCGAGATAATGACCTAAGCGAAAGTCGGATGCTTAAGGGACTAAGCCACCCAGGCGCCCCGAGTCGGACTTTTTAGATTCCACATATAGATGAGATCACACAGTATTCGTCTTTCTCTGTCTGGCTTATCCCACTTAGCATAATGCCCTCTGGGTTCATCCATGGTGTCAGAAATAGCTGGATTTCTTTTTCTTAATGGCTGAATAATATTCGAGTTGACCCTCTTGTTAAATGTGATCGAAGAGTATGACCTTCCTTGACCAATCTCGTCAGATTTGCCGGCATTATTTACACATGTGCCGCAGGTACTCAGCATGCTTTGTCGGAAGTTCCCGTGAGGAATCTCAAGTTTGAGCTTTTATTTATTTTTTAATGTTTATTTCTGAGAGAGAGAGAGAGAGAGACAGCGCAAGTTGGGGAGGGGCAGAGAGAGAGGGAGACACAGAATCTCAAGCAGGCTGCAGGCTCTGAGCTGTTAGCACAGAGCCTGACGCGAGGCTTGAACCCACGAACTGTGAGATCGTGACCTGAGCTGAAGCCAGGCGCTCAACTGACTGAGCCACCCAGGCGCCCCCCGAAACAATCTTTAAAACATCTTTAAGCTAGGACAAAATTATTCTTCTTCATCCTTTATTCTTCATGCATTTCTGACCAAAACACATCCTAGCTTCCTTTTTCTTTCTGCACTTCAATTAAAAATTAACCGTTTCGTTTTCTTATACTAATTATAATTTATAACACTAATTCCCAGTGAAAACCAGGAAGCCAGCAATTGTAAACTGTAAACAGGCCAACATTCTGCCCTAGATCAGCAAATCTGTAAATCCACCATTTCGTCATTTCTAGAGGCATATGCTTTCCTACAGCACAAGATTGCATTGTGACAAAGGTCACATTCACAAACCAGCCCAAACATCTTTAGTCCGTCTGTAAAACTTAAGGAGCCAAAGGAGACTATCTTCAACTTTATGGTTAGTACATAATGTTTCAGTATTTTATCATATTTGGAAAGAATCTACATATTCAACGAATATCCGTCATCTGGCTTAGCAAGACTTCAAGGTTTTAAGTTTCCCAAAAGATATAGCAAACTATTCTTGAGCAAACTTTTTTTTTAAATATTTTTATTTATTTCTAGGAGAGAGAGAGAGATAGTGTGAGCAGGGGAGGGTCAGAGAGAGAGGGAGACACAGACTCTGAAATAGGCTCCAGGCTCTGAGCTGGCAGTCAGCACAGAGCCCGACGCAGGGTTCAACCCACGAACCACGAGATCATGACCTAAGCGAAAGTCGGACGCTTAACCGACTAAGCCACCCAGGCACCCCAAGCAAACTTTTAATAAGACATAATTATGTTCTGGGGCGCCTGGGTGACTTAGTCGGTTAAGCGTCCGACTTTCGCTTAGGTCATGATCTCACGGTTCGTGGGTTCGAGCCCCGCGTCGGGCTCTGTGCTGACTGCCAGCTCAGAGCCTGGAGCCTGTTTCAGTCTGTGACTCCCTCTCTCTCTGACCCTCCCCTGCTCACGCTGTCTCTCTCTCTCTCTCCTAGAATAAATAAAAAACATTGAAAAGAAAAAAAAATCTTTAAAAAAAAAAAAAAGACATAATTATGTTCAAAAAGCTCACCCATAAACTTTCATCCCACTTACATATATTGAACGTACTCATTTTTAACAGTTACGCTTAGATCACTTGTGAACATGAGTCACAAAACAGCTGGCCAGCATCCTCAGTTATCTTTTTTTTTTAAATTTTTTAAAATGTTTTATTTATTTTTGAGAGAGAGATAGAGATAGCGTGAGCAGGGGAGTGTCAGAGAGAGGGAGTTACAGAATCCGAAGACAGGCTCCAGGCTCTGAGCTGTCAGCACAGAGCCCGACGCAGGGCTCGAACCCACAAACTGTGAGATCATGACCTGAGCCGGAGTCGGACGCTTAACTGGCTGAGCCACCCAGGCGCCCCGCATCCTCAGTTATCTTGTTGACAAATCAGGTAAGTACCAAAAATCACATACACGCCGGGGTGGCTCAGTAGATCAGGTGTCCAACTCTTGATTTTGGTTCAGGTCATGATCCACTATGAATGTGGAGCCTGCTTAAGATTCTCTCTCTCTCTCTCTCTCTCTCTCTCTGTCTCTCTTCCACCTCCCTGTCCCTCTTTGTCTCTCCTTCTCTCTTTCTCCCTCTCTCTTTCTACCCCATCCCCACTCCTCCCTGCTTGCACTCTCTCTGAAAAAAAAAATTCACAGACTCAAAAAACCTACAAAGTTAAACATCCAACTCTCTTCCCTTTTTATTTAGTATCATGCTTGATATGAGTAAACTATTGACTTTTATCATATGTTTTGTTCTTATGGTTGAATTTATCATTTTACAATCTTTTTAAAAAAATTTTTATTTATTTTATTTATTTCTGAGAGGGAGAGAGGGAGACACAGAATCAGAAGCAGGCTGTCAGCACAGAGCCCGATGTAGGGCTCGAACCCACAAACCGTGAGATCATGACCTTAGCCGAAGTCAGACGCTTAACCAACTGAGCCACCCAGGCCCCCCTATCATTTTACAATCTTTTTTTTTTTTTAATATTTTTATTTATTTCTAGGAGAGAGAGAGACAGCATGAGGAGGGAAGGGTCAGAGAGAGAGGGAGTCACAGACTGAAACAGGCTCCAGGCTCTGAGCTGGCAGTCAGCACAGAGCCCGACGCGGGGCCTGAACCCACGAACCGTGAGATCATGACCTGAGCAAAAGTCGGACGCTTAACCGACTAAGCCACCCAGGCGCCCCTCATTTTACAATCTTAAACAAAGAGATAACAACCTTGTTTGACTAATCTTAATTTATGTAAACTTTTTTTTTAAAGTCAATTACAGGGCCTCTGCGTGGTTCAGTTGCTTAAACATCCAACTTGACCTCAGGTCATGGTTTCACAGTTCATGAGTTCGAGCCCTGCTCCTGGGTGAGCTTGAGCCCCGCTCCAGGCTCCCCATTCTCTCTCCCTCTCTCTCTCTGCCCCTCACTCACTCGTGTTTGCTCTAAAATAAATAATAAAATAAATAAGTAAAAAAAAAATCCGATTAAATAGAGCTCTTTGACAATTACTCTTTAGCAATGCCTTCTGGAGGTAGAAAAATATTACATAAACAGAGACAGATACAATTAGAGATCTTACAGCTCTTATTTTCAAATTTTAGCCATGACACAGGGACAGGGATACAAAACACGTGTTTAAAAAAAAAGTTCAGGAGATTCCCAGTTGGCTCAGTCAGTGAAGCATGCGATTCTTGATCTTGGGGTTGTGAGTTCAGGTCCCACACTGGGCATTGAGCTTACTTAAAAAAAAAAAAAGTTAAATTAAAAATAGACTTTAAAAAAATTTTTTTAATAGTTGAATCCAAACTGTGTTCCTGACAGATGGAGCTGGAGCAAGTTATTAATATTTGCAAAGAAGAGTTTTAAGAAATTTCATATGCGAGGGGCGCCTGGGTGGCTTAGTCGGTTAAGCGTCCGACTTTCGCTTAGGTCATGATCTCACGGTTCGTGGGTTCGAGCCCCGCGTCGGGCTCTGTGTTGACTGCCAGCTCAGAGCCTGGAGCCTGTTTCAGCCTGTGACTCCCTCTCTCTCTGACCCTCCCCTGCTCACGCTGTCTCTCTCTCTCTATCCTAAAAATAAATAAAACATTAAAAAAAAATTAAAAAAAAAAAAAGAAATTTCATATGCGAGTTCGTTCCCAAGTAGCCCTGTGAATAACACAGTTTCATTTTAGCTTAGGAGAGAAGGCTTTGAAAATTGTTCCTAATAGCCTCGGAATATCAGCCTCCCTTAAGCCAATTTCTGCCCATAGACTTCCTTTAAAAATAATTTTTTCTAAAAAGTCCTTTTAACTATCTTACCAGGTTTCACCTCAGACAAACAGTAAATTTTCCTGGCACTGATGAAATCTTATTATTTTTTTAACCAGAAGCATACCTGTTCCAAGCGATTCAAAACCCAAACCCAGGGGCGCCTGGGGGGCTCAGTCAGTTAAGTGTCTGACTTTGGCTCAGGTCATGATCTCGTTGGTGGGCTCGAGCCCCGCGTCGGGCTCTGTGCTGACAGCTCGGAGCCTGGAGCCTGCTTCGGATTCTGTGTCTCCCTCTCCCTCTGGCTCCTCCCTGCTCATGCTCTGTCTCTCAAAAAATGAATAAACATTAAAAAAAAAAATAGAAAGAAATTCAAAACCCAAACCCAAACCAAAGCCTTTTATGACCTACCCAGGGACCCAAGAGGTGCCTCCCAAGGAAGGTACCAAAGTGCCTTCTTCCCAAGACCCAGAGCCACTCCCAAGATGGACTAAGGAAGGACAGACGTTCTCTGGAGAGCTGGCAACGGCCCTGACCCCATGTGGGGTGCGACCCCCTTTTCTGGCTGGTCACCAACTCGTTCTCAGGGCTCCTACCCCACGTCAGCCCCCCGCGCACGTAGGCCTGACAACAAGCAGGCAAAAAGCCCAGCTTGAAGCCCAGAAAGGGAGACAAACAGGAAAGCAATAGCTGTCCCTGGGGGGAGGGGCCGCTAGCAGGTACCCAAAACCAAAATAGTTGTGTTTTTTTTTAAAAATATTTTTTATTTATTTCTAGAGAGAGAGAGAGAGAGCGTGAGCAGGGGAGGGTCAGAGGGAGTCACAGACTGAAACAGGCTCCAGGCTCTGAGCTGGCAGTCAGCACAGAGCCCGACGCGGGGCTCGAACCCACGAACCCGAGATCATGACCTAAGCGAAAGTCGGACGCTTAACCGACTAAGCCACCCAGGCGCCCCAAAACCAAAATAGTTTTTAATGTTTATTTTTATTATTTCTTTTTTGAGACAGATACAGAGCAAGCAGGGGGGGAGAGAGAGAGAGAGACAGACAGACAGAGGGCCCCAAGCAGGCTCCAGGCTGTCAGCGCAGAGCTGAGCACGGGGCCCAAACCCACGAACTGGGACATCATGACCCCAGCCAAAATCGAGAGTCGGATGCTTAATGGACTGAGGCCCCCCCCACCCTGACCCAGGCACCCCTCAAAACCAGATTTATAAGAGTCACACAGAATCCAAAGAATGAGTCCTTACAAATGCTTTCCTCTTGGGGTGCCTGGGTGGTCGAGTGTCTGATTTTGACTCAAGGTCATGATCTCAGTCCTTGAGGTCAGGCCCCACATCGGGCTCTGTGCTAACAGCTTAGAGCCTGGAGCTGCATCAGATTCTGTGTGTGTGTGTGTGTGTGTGTGTGTGTGTGTGTGTCTGCCCCTCCTCCACTCATGCTCTCTCTCTCTTAAAAATAAATAAACATTAGAAAGAAACCCAAAAACGCCATATCCTTTCCTCTTGCGATTGGAACCCAGAAGGGAACAGACAAAGAGAAATTTTTTACCACCTTCTCCCTGCCAGGCACTATAGACAGATCTAGAAGGCAAATGAGGTAAGAAATCTTACCTACTGCCAGCTTCATCAGGCCCCAGGGCCTTTCAACTGCAAACCCCAGAGCTGATGAAGTCCCAGCCAACGCTCTACCATCCTGCTTACCAAGTAGGACAGTCTCTGGCTGAGACTAACTTTTAACAGCAGAAAAGCATATGGGTTTCATTTACACACACATGGGAGAACTTATAAGAAAAAGGGAGACTGGGGAGGCGCCTGTGTGGCTCAGTCGGTTAAGCGTCCGACTTCAGCTGAGGTCATGATCTCACGGTCTCACAGTTCGTGGGTTTGAGCCCTGAGTCGGGCTCTGTGCTGACTGCCAGCTCAGAGCCTGGAGCCTGCTTCGGATTCTGGGTCTCCCTCTCTCTACCCCTCCCCTGCTCGCTCGCTCGCTCGCTCGCTCTCTCTCTCTCTCTCCCTCTCCAAAATAATAATAATAACTTTGTGAACAAAGAAATGAAGAGTCCGTCAGGAAGAACTTTCGCGATGTGGCCCTGTGCTATCTGGTGTGTTTCTGTCGAAGGGGGTCAGGATACGCCCCCACAGAGCGATTCTTCTGCAAAACAGCAAGGTGCCTAAAGGGCACTTGGAGCTTTTTCTTCCAGAAATTGGGAGATGAAATTTCCAAGTCAACAGCCCCCTGCCCGTACCAGGAGGAAGGAACACCCTTTTCCCCAGAGAGGGGAAGTTGAGGCAGAGAGAATCTGTACAAACAAACCTGTGACAGTAACCTCTCTCCCCATAGTCTCCCTGTATGCTTCAGTCGCTTTTCCACCATTGCTTCTCCTCCATTCAACCTAGTAAAGAAGCACTTAGGCCTAATTATTTCTTGAGTCTCCTTTTTTCTTTAAAATTTTCAATGGTTATTTTTGAGCGAGAGACAGAGCATGAGTGGAGGAGGGGCAGAGAGAGAGGGAGACACAGAATCCGAAGCAGGCTCCAGGCTCTGAGCTGTCAGCACAGAGCCCAATGCGGGGCTCGAACTCACACATCGTGAGATCATGACCGGAGGCGAAGCCGGACACTGGATGGACTGAGCCCCCCGGGCGCCCCCTGTTCACTCATTATTCACGAGGAGAACTGGTCAGGTGTTAAAACCATTTCATAGGGGATCCAAACTGGAAGCAAATTAGGAATAGTAAAATGAGGTGCACGTCAATGGCACAAAAATTAGAGGAAGTGTCTTTCCACCTGGCAGAACTCATTTGCATGGCTCGAAGCAAAAATTACTTTCCGCTGTAATCACAGAACTAGAGTTTATAAAAAATCTTCCAGAGAAATCAAAATCAGAAAACCCCGAAGTTTAAAAAAAAAAAATTCTCTTGTGTTTAGATTTAATCTCTAAGTAATCTCCGCACTCAAAGGGGGGCTCAAATTCACAACCGGAAGCTCAAGCGCCAACTGAGCCAGCCTGCGCCCCAAGGATTTTTTTGTTACAAAGGGGCAGATAGTAAAATAGCTTAGTTGTTGAGACCACACAATCTTTGTGGCAACTACTCACTGGAGGGCAGACAATACAGAATCGAATGGGACTGACTCTGTCCCAACAGAGTTTTATTTATAGATCCAGAAATTTGATTTCCATGTAATTTTCATGTCACAGAATATTACTTTGATTTTTCCCCCCAACCATTTGTAAACTGAGAAAAGGAGGTGAAAACGAAAAGGAACAAAGGCTTTTATTGGGGCTCCAAGAATTACAATCCAGGGAGCACAGATTCCTGACTAACCAGAAAAGGGTCCCCGGTCGTGTAGGAAAGCAAAGGGTTTTTTAGGAGAAAGAAGGAAAGGGCAATTACATACTTTAAATAAAGAAGAAAAAAAAAACCACTAATTTGGTGCTGACTAGTCAAGTAATTTCTGATTACTATGGTGTTATTTTATTGGTGCTATCAAATGAAACTGTCGCTGATATTTATTAATCTACTTTCTCCATATGATCGGAATGCCAAGTGCTCTGTTGCAATTTTATGAGCAATTGCTCGTAAAACTATTGCTGCTTCTAGCTCGGTTCAAGAGTTCATTTGTTGGAAAGTAAAAGGGAGCTTCAAAACCGATTCTCGCATGTCCAGAAATTGTAGTTCAGCTACTTCACACACTTAAACAAATGCATGAAACATTTTTAGCTCGTGAGCCTCACAAAAGCAGCAATGGGGTTTGGCCCACAGGCCACAGTTGGTGACACCCTGGCTCCTTCTTCTTTTCTTTTAATGTTTATTTTTGAGAGTGAGAGAGAGAGAGGAAAACACAGAATCTGAAGCAGGCTCCAGGCTCTGTACTGTCAGCACATAGCCCGACGCGGGGCTTGAACCCACAAGTCTGAGATCATGGCCTGGGCGAGGTCAGACACAACCAACTGAGCCACCCAGGTGCCCCAGCCCTGGCTCCTTCTAAGTAAGCCACAGGTTTCCACTGAAACACCTATCTTCCCCTACAGGAACACAGGAGTTAAAATAGGGATAGAATTGTTTGTGCAGCGGCTGGAAAAATAAATTAATGCACGTAATGTGCCCAGGACGGTGCCTAACGTTTTAATTGTTATTATTCTGGAACTGAGGTCAGATATCCAGCTCAAGTCTGGATCAAGTTCAATGTCCGGACCAACCTCCAACGGGGCCGTGCGCTCTTCAGACCTGTGTCCCTCCCCCAGTTCCGCGAGTCTCTGCGGGATGAAACTTCAGCCGCGGGAGCTGTCGCGGTCACGGGTCGCATCCCTTCTTGGGAATTCCGGGAAAACCTGAGAATCTGGAAGGCAACTAGACGGGAGAGCAAGATTGACCATCTTTATACAGGAGGCGGGACAACCGGCAGTGAGTCGCCGGCGTAACGCTGGCCTGTGATTGGTCAGTGCAGTACGGGGCTGGTTGGTAAGAGTTTGGCGACGGCTGTCCATTGGCCGGTGCAGAAAGGGGCGGGGAAACGAGGGAAAGTCAGCGTGTTGCAGTGAGACGCTTATTTGCGATTGGCCCGTGAAGAGCGGAAGGCGGCGATTGGCTTCACTCAGCGGCCCGGATGGGATGCCGGCTATTTATTGGCTAATATCTCTCCAGGCCGGGTCAATGATTGAGTGGCGGGGACCTGGGCGGGCAGGCAGAAAGCGAAGACAGAGTGCGATTGGCCAGCAAGGGGAGGGCCTCGATCGCGGCGCCGGTTCCAGAGTAGCGGCGGGCCATGGCTTCCGGCGGCAGGCGCTGGCTGCGCGGCCTGTGGGCCGTGGGGCAGCCCCTGTTCCAAGGTCGTGCGCTGCTCGTCACCAACACGCTGGGCTGCGGTGCTCTCATGGCGGCCGGGGACGGCATCCGCCAATCGTGGGAGGTCCGCGCCCAGCCTGGCCAGAAATACGACCCGCGGCGCTCAGGTGAGGAGGCCAGCGCTGTACTGGCCCCTGACCCCGGGGGACCTTTGGCCCCAACTTCAGATTTGGAGACCCCTGACCCGTGGCCCTGCTTCCTGGCAGGACCCTGGATCTCGGCTTGCATCCGAGACCCTGAAAACCCAGTCTCGGGCCTCCACCCCGCGGTCTCTGGCCCGTCCCCACTCCAGGTCTCCATCTCCTCCTACTTCCTGGTCCCTGTCTCCTCCCATATCCAGTTTCTGTCTACTTGCACCCGCCAGCCCTCGTCCCGCCCACCCCCTTGGCAGCTTCCCTTCCTTCTGCACGGAGACCAAGCACTGAGCACGGGAAACCGCGCCCCGGGTAGTCCGGAGCTCCTGGGATTGTGCCCTGGGCCCACGCTCCCCAACCCGCTGTGCCTGTTTCCTCCTCCGGAGAGCAGGGCAGTGGTGGAACCTGCGCGCAGGGTGGTGACGGGGATGAGAGCGGAGCCACTGGAACGGTGCCTGGCAGTGGGGCTTGTCATGGAAGAACGTACGGGTGGGCTCAGGAAGGGAGGTTAACCAGGGAGGGAACGGATTGGGGAGATTTGCTGACCTGACGTGCCCCGCCCCCCTGACTCTTGGGCTGCCCTCAGCTAGCATGTTTGCAGTGGGCTGCAGTATGGGCCCCTTCCTGCACTACTGGTACCTCTGGCTGGACCACCTGCTCCCAGCGTCCGGCCTCCGCGGTCTCCCAAACGTCCTCAGGAAAGTCCTCATCGACCAGCTGGTGGCCTCTCCCATGCTAGGCGTCTGGTACTTCTTAGGTAAGGAGCCTTGTGAACTTGAGCTTTGCCCCTCCATAGTCAGGAGGGGCATAGCCAGCTTTGTGTTAAGAAGGATGCTGAGGTGCATTTCTCATATGCTCTGTGAGTGGCTGGGGAGGGAGTGCTGTGTCACGGTAGTAACAGGACAGACCCATTGGGGGCAGGTATGAACAGCAGAATCACACACTGGTGCTTCGTGTAGGAGGGATGAGGACAGCATCAGGTGGGGTGGCCCCGGGCAGTGGTTGGGTCTTCTGGGCCCAAAGGAGAAGACACTTGGCTGAGACCTGAAGGAGCCAGCAGGCATGAAGAACTGCCCGTGCAAAGGCCCTGAGGCTGAAGGAAGAGTTGCTGAGGCTGGGGTCGATGTTGATGGGGTGCAGTCATCCAGCCCTTGGCTCTAGGAAGAGTGTCCCCACCCTTCCCACCCCCTCCCCCCAGGCTGCATCCTCTGTGAAAGACAGGAAATAAAACAGCCTCAGGAAGGGTGCATCTTCATCCTTTGGGGTGCGTGTTTATTTCTAACCTCTCGCTCACTGGGCCCAACTCGTTCTGCACCGTTTCTCCACACCAGCCATCCTGCTGTGTGTGGCCTTTCCCATCACAAGCCTTTTAAACACGGTCTGCCTGCCTGGGACACCGGCCCTCGGGGCTCCTGCCCCATCTGCTCTGTCACCGGCACTCCCCAGCCTCTGACACTCATTTTTTGGTCTCCTTCCCAGGCCTTGGCTGCCTGGAGGGCCAAACCCTGGATGAGAGCTGCCAGGAGCTTCGGGACAAGTTCTGGGAATTCTACAAGGTGGGCAACGCCCACCCCTTCGTGCTCCGCCCTCCCGGCCACGCCCCCAAGGCCCTCCCCCTGACCACCCTCCGCCCCTCCCCGCAGGCCGACTGGTGCGTTTGGCCAGCCGCGCAGCTGGTGAACTTCCTCTTCGTGCCCTCCCAGTTCCGAGTCACCTACATCAATGGCCTGACGCTGGGCTGGGACACGTACCTCTCCTACCTGAAGTACCGGGTGAGCACGGTGGGTGGACCAGGCACCCAGGGGACTCCTCAGGGGCCCCATGGGTGAACCCCAAATAGCAATGCAGCTACACGCCTCGGTCAGGTCCTCCTGTGCCTATGACAATCCACAAACCACAGTGAGGGTGGGGAGGTGGTCACCAGCAGGGTAAAGACCGAACCCCTTTCTGCTGTTTGATGTGACCTTGGCCAGGTCCCTGCTGCGACCGTCCCGCAAGACTGATCCCAGCCACAAGACCGGTGGATGAGGGCTCGCTGGGTGAAGAAGAGTCCAGAGGAGCGAATGGGGTGTGTCACCAGGCCCTCTTGCATGGACAGACCTTGGGCCTTTCCACCCCCAGGCTGCATGGCCCTGGGCCCCATGCAGACTGGGCTGCCCCAACCCTCCCAGCTGGGTGTCAGAAAGTGAGACTGACACTCAGCAGGCCAGGCCTGGTCCTGGCCCCACCCTGACTCTGAGGCATCTGGCTGTGCAGCCACTTCCAAGCCCAGGACTGGACTTGAGTCACCTGCTCGGGAACACAGCCATGAAGATGTAGGGTCATCCAGGAGCCCTTCTCGCCACAGGCCGCAGTGAACCTTGGCAGCCATGTTCTGCCCTCAGTGCCTGGCCCCAGCCAGCCGGGCCCGAGCCCCAAACCCTCAACACCACTATGGGCTGGGCCCTGGGCCCAAGGTGGGGACACGGCCCACGCCCTTAGAGCAGGGTGGAACCCAGAGTTGACCCCCCCCAGACACTGGAGCCTTAGGCAGGGCCGGGTGGCCTCCAGCATCCTGCTCGGGTCACGAAAGTTCAATTAAATTATCTTGTCTTTGAAATTGCTGTGAATGATGAAGGGCACCGTGGGCAGGCCGGCGGCACTCACAGGGACATGGCGTCATCCATTCACTTTATTGGGTGTGTGTAGTGTTGTCATGACATCTCCTGGGGACCTGGGGGGCACGTTTGACACTCATGACGTCAGAACAGGTCTGGTGTTTCAGGGGGGTCCCAGGGTGGCGAGTACCCACAGCAGCCCTCACCTCTAAAAAAAGGGTAAAACGTGGGGGGTGAGGAGCCAGGTGGGCCGCTGCCTGGCTCTGATCCACCCCATGGTCCATGCTGAGACCCCCACAGTGGCCTTGGCCCAGCAAGTCACAGCCGTGAGGCCGGCCGACCAGACTACCTCCCATCCACCCACCAGCCTGCCCTGGGGTGTCATCGGGCCCCCCTCTTCAAAATCGGCAACTCTCGATGGGGGTGAATTTTAAAAAAGGCGGGGTCCTGAGAGGAGGGGGAGCGGGGAGTTCACAGGGCCACGACACGCCACGGCAGAGTGGGGACAGGGCAGTATGTACAGGGTGGGACGTGGGGTGGGGTAGGGAGCCTGTGCCCTTGGGGGACATCTCCAATAAATAAATAAATAACTACGATAATAAATAAAGGTGAGGGGCTAAGGTGGGGCAGAGGTCTCATGCCCTCGGCCAGTGGGGGCTGGATCAGGCCCAGGGGGGCGGGCGGGGGTGGGGGCAGGGCGGCTCTCAGCAGGCGCAGTCCTGGTGTGGAGGCGCCTGCTGGTCCGTGAGCTGTGGGCCCTGCTTGGCACCCGTGACTGCAGGGTCGGCCGTGTCCAGTGACTCGGACATCTTCTCGCAGATGACGTCCACCAGACGCTCAAAGGTCTGCTTGACATTAATGTTGTCCTTGGCGCTGGCCTCAAAGAACTCAAAGCCTATGGTTTGGGAAGGGAGGGGTGAGGACCCTGCTCCTTCGGCTCCCAGAGACCCTTCTCTGAGGGCAGGGAACGTCTGGAGATTTCCCGGGTGCCGGCTGCGTGTCGAAGGCACCGACAAGCCCTCCAGGGGAGCCACACTAGACTGGGTGGGCCCTGTTTCCCGTGTTCCATCCTGCACCCTAAAACTGTCCCTTCTGGTCTCCAGGCCCCTGTCCCTACCCCCCAAGCCAGCCTGTGCACTGAGGCCGGTAGCATCTGACACTCACGGCCGCCCCTAGCCTCGCCTGCTTACACACCCTGTGGTTCCCTGTTGCCTCCCTGATCCTTGGCACGCGGTTCAAGCCCTGCAGAATCAGCCACGTTTCCTCCAAGCAGCCCCCCGCGTTCCAGCTGCATAAAGTTAGCGGCCAAAACACCCACGATCTCCCCCACCTCTGGCCTTTGGTGGAGTCGTTTCCTCTGCCTGAGACCACCTTTTGTTCAAGCACCAGATCCAGTGGCTTCCTCCAGGTCTTCCCTCCACTAGGCAGAACCCACTCCTCCGCCCGGGCACTCCCCCAGCTCAGTCCCCAGTCTCCTGCCCCAAAAAATAGAGCCTTTCAGGCCCAGCAACCCAACACGAGGCTGGGCAGGGAGGGTATCCAATGAATCAGTAACTTCCTGCACGGTGCACTCCGATGCATCCATCAAGATCCATCTCACGTGCTCCTGGGTCACGGCCATTTGCACAAAGTGTGAATTGTCTGCATTCAAATCCAGGCCCTGTCCTGGCTCCGCGTCCCCTTCCCTTTCAGGGCCTCGCTGTCCCTCTCACTCACCAAGGTGGTCAGCCAACTGCCGGCCACGTTCCGACGACACCACCCGTTCGTCCTCCATGTCACACTTGTTCCCCACCAGCAGCACCTGGGCATTGTCCCATGAGTAGGTCTTGATCTGGGTCGACCTGGAGGGGGCGGTGACAGGGGGGTCAGGGCTGCAGGGATCCTGGCTCCAGAGTCCTCTGGTCTCCTCCCTCCCGCCTCCCTCTCTGGTCCCCCACCTCCTGATTACTCCTTGAACTTGGCAGGCTCGGTCCTTCCCTCCGGCCTTTGTCCTGCCTGGAACACACTTCTGGGGCTCCCTGACCTTGGACACCCCTTTCAAGCAGCCTTTCCCATCCTTCTGAGACCGCTGTCCCCCAGAGAATTTCTCCCTCCTCTGCAAATTCAGAAATTTCCTTAAAATTTAGCATTACTTTGGGCAAAAATGTTTTTTATATCCTTTCACCTATGAGAACTGTCCTTCTATTTTCTGCCCCTGCCCTGAGTTTTTTTTCTCTCCACCTATTCAAACCTTCATTCTTCCACCTGAAATGAAACCCTTTCTTCCCCTTAGTTTGAGCCAGTGCTCCCAAATTTTAATGATTACAGACTGACTGCATGTCTGAGAATCCACTATTGTTATTTCCATTTCTGCCAGGGCCGCTGGGGCTTTGCATCAAAGCCGGCTCTGGAGACAGTCTGAGAGGGGCTGGGGAGTGCTCACCAGTCCTGCACGGCGTTGAAGGATTCCTCGTTGGTAATGTCATACATGAGGATAAACCCCATGGCACCCCGGTAGTAGGCCGTGGTGATGGTCCGGTACCGCTCCTGCCCTGCTGTGTCCTGGGGAAGAAAAGACAGGGGTCAGAGAGGACCCCACACATCAGCTCCTCAGAATGGAAATAAGCCCGGAGATTGTCCAGCCCAGCCCCCTTGAGGGCCAGAGGTGGCTCAGGGAAAGCAGACTGGCCACGGACACAGAGAATAGCGTGCCCCATCGTCCGATGGAGGCAGGTACCTACAGAATCATTCCATGACTCCTTCAACATACCTGGGCGTTGACCTGTGCAAGGGGCACTGGGGACATAGCTGTTAGCCAAATGGACAAAAATCACTGCCTGGTGAAACAGACAAGCCAGGATAGGAAACAGACAAGACACACACCAAAAAAAGAAGAAAAAAAAAAAGAAGAAAACCTATCCTATGTTGGAGGGTGATAAAGACGGAGGAGAAAAGTAAAGTTGGACAAGGAAGGATTGGCAGTGCGGGTGAGGGTATGGTTTTAAAAGCTGAAGGATGGGACACCTGGGTGGCTCCGTCGGCTAAGCGTCCAACTTCAGCTGAGGTCATGATCTCACGGTCTCACAGTTCGTGGGTTTGAGCCCTGAGTCGGGCTCTGTGCTGACTGCCAGCTCAGAGCCTGGAGCCTGCTTCAGATTCTGTATCTCCCTCTCTCTCTGACCCTCCCCTGCTCACGCTGTCTCTCTTTCAGAAATAAATAAAACATTTAAAAAACATTTGTTTAAATCTGAAGGAAGGGAGGAGGGACCCATGTGGGGATTAGGAGAAAGACAATCCAGGCAAAAGGCACAGCCCCGGCAAAGGCTCTGAGGTGGGTCTGTGGCTGGAACATCTGAGGAACAGTGAGGAGGCAGAGGTGGAAGGAGACAGACCAGGCAGGGGCTCCCAGGCCAGGGGACGGGTATGGGTTTTACCCCGAGTGAGGTAGGGGCCACAGGGAAGCAATAGCCAGAAGGGAGGGCTCTGACGTGGGATTTAACAGGTTCCCTTAGGACTCTATGGGGTTACGGGAGGTGACTAGTAGACCCAGGTCCCTGCTCCTGTCCCAGGGAATGAGGCTGGGGGCAGCCAAGATACAGCTGAAACCGAATACAGACTCATATGAAAGAGCTTAAGGTTGGGGAAACTGAGGCACCAAGCCAAGTGATGCTCTTGCTAATAGCAGGCATAGGAGAGGACCCAGCATTAGCTCCTTCCTACCCGCCCCCACTCCCCTCCCCCGCCCAGAGCAAACCCATAAGGGTATAACGGCACTCTCCTCTGGGCCTCTACCCTCCCCCCCCCCATACACAGGAGGCACCTGATAAATGCCCAGTGTGTGAATGAATGAATCCAGACCGGGAACAGCTGCTTTTCTGGGAAGGGAAAGTGAGAGAGACAGGAGCTCCCCAGCTGGACCCACCCAGATCTGCAGCTTGATTCTCTTGTCGTTGCGGTAGATGGTCTTGACCTTGAAGTCGATGCCCACGGTGCTGACAAAAGCAGGCGTGAAGGAATCGTCTGCATAGCGGAACAGGAAAGAGGTCTTGCCCACGCTGCTGTTGCCAATGATAAGGATCTTGAACATGTAGTCGAAGTTCTGGTCCGAGGACTCCTTCTGCCCATAGCGGGAGTCTGTGGCCGACGCCATCTGGGTGTGCGGGGTGTAAGTGAGGTTGAGGCGTTCCCTTGCACCCCCAATTGCCCAAGCCCCAGCCACAGGGTGCAGAGAACTCCAGAGCTCTTGAGGGGGACTCGTGTTTTGAGATTACCCTTATCTCATTAGGAGCCCCAGTACTAATGGGGGGGCCACGGCAAAAGGCGACCGTGACCTTGAAAGGCCGGAAGTTTCAGGGGAGGAGCTCAGAGAGATGGGGGTAGGGACAACGCTGCCAGCCCCTCCAGCCCGCCAACTGCCCAGGTCCCAGGTCCGACTGTAACACTAAACCCTAAGGCTGAGCGGGTAGGGGTGACTGCAGCCGGCCCCGCCCCCCATCAATCATTCATGTTCCTCGCAACGGAGCTGTGCGGGCGCACGTGCACACGCGTGTACGATCCCGCGAAGATGCGAGTCGCAGCACTCCCTTCCCCTAGACTCCCAAGATAGGAGAGATCCTGCTGAGGCAGCTGGTCATGTGACAGGAATGGGGCGTGCACACGTTCAGGTGCACGCAGTAGGGAACACACCCGGACACGCGTGTGCACCTGAGAGTCAAAAACACTCGGTGCACAGGCAAGAGTCGCAGACACTTGTCTGCACACCAACACGCATATACAAATGTGAAAAACCCACCCGTGCGCAGGACACCCTCCACCCATGCAGGCGTGTACACGTCACCCACACGGGCACGCATTCCCGTGCACGTATGCACACGGAGTGCACGCACACGCACAGTCCATGCGTCTCCTTCCACACGCGTGCAGCACGCACTCACTGGAGTCGGGACACCCACAGGGTCACACGAGCATACCCTGGTACATAAGCAAAAGGGTATGCACACAAACCCGCTGGCACAGGCGGGCGCGCACACGCGTGTTCACCCCACGCGCACGCGCACGCAGAGCACCTCCCGCGCGCAAAGCTTCCCGCAAGGCACTCCCCTCCCCTCCCCCTCCGCCGCAGAGGCCGAGGGTGGGGGCTGGGGGTGAGATTAGGGCAGGTAGGGGGAACCAGGGCCCTACCCTTACAAGGGCTGTGAACGCCGCACCCTTCTTCCCATTTGATCCTGGCCAACCTCGTCCCCTACCCCGGCAAGCCCATCAGTCAAATGAAGGTTATGCAGGTGTTCGTTGAGGCGGCGCACTAGGCCGCCCGGGAACTCACCTTGCCCTGCACCGATGCGGTGGTGACCCTAGCGGTGGCGACTTTTCGGCTGCTGTGGTGACAGGGCCCCCGTAAGTTGATGTGGGGCTGCGCGACAGGGGCAGCGGCGGCGGCAGCAGCGGCTCAGGCCCCTGCAGTCGGCGGTGACGTCCTGCAAAGAGTGAGGCGGGGCCTCACATGCAGATACAGCCGTGACGCCATCCTGGGGCGGAGCCGCGCCTGAAGAAGTAGTCCACTGACGCACACAGAGCCAGGAGAGGCGGGGCTCCCACGCAGATGGACGCAGGAATGGGGCGGGGGACCAGTCTGCTCATCCAGTAGTGCGCGGGGGCGGTGCCTGGCTGCCACGCCCTCTTGCGTCAGTGAGGCGGGGCCAAAAGGCGCCCTGTCACTGGCTCAAGCTCCCGAGCGACGGACTGAGTAGCCAATTAAATATAATCACCTTTTTGCTCTTGTCCAATGGTAGTTCCCATGTGGTTGCAGAACTGAGAGGTTGGGGCCTTTGCTGAGCCTGGGTCCTCAGGGGGCGTTCCCGTTCCCCGCCCCCGCCCACCTTTGGTCCGAGACTTCAGCTACCACCAAGACCGCGACCTCATGTTAAAAACACTCTCTATTCCCAATTTCAGAAAAGAGGAGCAGACATCCGAGAGATGCTCCATGCCCGCTGCATATGGGGTTCAAAATAAGTACAAATGAAGAAAGCAGAGATAGGGGTCAAGAGAGACCTAGTCCAGAGACCTCTTTCAATTTCTGAGGTGTAAGATCCCCAAGGGACCGGGCTGGTCGATGCCGGATCCTATTTCTGAGATGAACAAGAAAGAAGAGATAGGGATCAAGGGAACCACTTTCTAGAAAAGAAGGAAGGGGCTGACACTACAGGAACCCCTCTTCTCCCTGTGCCCCACTTTCCGGAGAAAATTTCGAAGACAGTGCTGAATTGGGGCAGAGAAATGGCCTACCTCCTAAACGCCCGAAGCCTACAGTAAAACAAACAAACAAACAACAACAAAACCCTGCAGGAAACAGGGAGGGTCTGAGCGAGGTTCAAAGACCCAACAATAAATATGGGGGTGGAAGATGCTTTACCCGTGCCTGGTTCCCGACTTAAAAACACAGGGACCCACTCCCTCCATCCTGGGGAGAGAAGACTCAGAGAGTGGGGGCTGAGATGCTCAGTCGTTTATTCTCCCAAATCTTAAGGGGGAAATGTCAGGATGGGAGGGGCAGGAGAACGAGACCCTTTCCCCCATTTGGGATCCCTGCCCCTCAACTCCGGTTCCCAGACCTGGCAGGAGGAGTGTGGACTCAAGAGAATCCCCATTCCCTAGATTCCAACTCGGGTGCGGGTGGAGGGAATGGCAGGGGTGGGTTTCGTCCTGTTTATAAAAAGCTCTCCAGCTGCGGAGGCGCCTAAAGACCAGAATAACTTAGCGCCTGGAGCCGCCCTCCCTCCCCCGCCCCCTGGAAGTTCGGGACGTCCCTCGCGTTCCGCTTGCATTTATTTTTAATAAGGGTAACATTTTTGTCCTTCTCTTCCAATCGCACTGTAAAAGTATTACGAGTCTGCTGCCGGGAGTTGGGAAATTCAGAAAAGCATTAAAAAATAAAAATAAATTCACCCCCATCTGCCCCACCCCCAGAACAGCAATCAGTGGGGCCCTAAGGGCGCTGGCTCAGGAACCCGCCCACACCCGGGTGGAGGTAAGGACGTGTAAGGCTGCTTTGCTCCCTGATCGCCCAAACGCCTGCTCTGGGCTTTGTACGTGGGTGGCACTCAGAAATACCTGTTCCCCCAACCCCAGGGGGGAAAAGCCCCCAACAAAGTGCAGCGTCAGCACAGAGGAATTTGTATTTTATTTTATTTACTTATTTGTATTTATTTTTATTTTATAAGCTTATTTATTTTGGGGAGAGAGATAGAGAGACAGACGTGAGCAGGGGAGGGACAGAGAAAGGGAGACACAGAATCCGAAGCAGGCTCTAGGCTCTGTGCGGTCAGCATAGAGCCAGATGTGGGGCTCCAACCCTTGATTCACCAAATCCTGACCTGAGCGGAGTGGATGCTTAACCGACGGAACCACCCAGGCGCCCCGGGAATTTGTATTTTAAAGTAAAAATAATGCAAGGCATTTATTGTCGGGAATCAGCATTCCACTCCAGAATTAGGGATGGGTGAATGGGGGAAATTGCTGCACAGTGTGGGGGAGACCAGAGCTGTGAAAGAGAGGCCTTAAGTCCTCCCAAGTCCTACTCTACTCAGAGTAAAGTCTAGACTCCTCCTGACAGCCCAGCCCCGCCCTCCACCTGCGTCCAGCCAGATACCCCCCCACCTCATCTTTCTCCTCCAGTCGGACACTCCCTCCAGTTCCAGGTGCAGTACTACCTCAGGGCCTTTGCATCTGCAGTCCCGCTGCCCAGAGCGCAGTTCCCGCACCTCTTTCCAAGCCTGGCTCTCTCACCCTTTTCAGATCTCTGATGGACACCCTCCTCCAATTTCATGTCACTTTCCTATCACATCACCATATTTCTCCTTCCTGACACATCCCCATCAGAAATCATCATTCGCCTTGTTTATCCATTAGCCATCTGAGAGCTCTGAGAGACAGGGATTGGTGTCCCCAGCACCTAGACCTGTGGACACAGTAAGTGCCCTGTGATGGTATGACATGTATGAATGAATAATTGGAGAGAGGCTGACTTTGACTGGGGAGGTCAGGGAGCCTCTTTGAAGAAGTGCCAGTTCCAAGCAGGAACCTGAAGAAGGATAGGACACACTCGTCTCAAGCTCAGAGAGGTCAAGAGACTTGAAGTTTTTGGGGCGCCTGGGTGGCTCAGTCCGTTGAGTGTCCGGCTTTGGCTCAGGTCATGATCTCACGGTTTGTGGGTTCGAGCCCCGTGTCGGACTCTACGCTGACAGCTCGGAGCCTGGAACCTACTTCAGATTCTGTGTCTTCCTCTCTCTCTCTGCCCCTCTGCCGCTCATGTTCTGTTTCTCTCTGTCTCAATAATAAATAAACTTAAAAATTTTTTTAAAAAGAGAGAGAGAGACTTGAAGTTGTCAATATTCAGCTCTAGGGGATACTGAAGATGGTGAGGTGGACCTGGCCCAGGCCTGTGGGGATCAGGATGTGGAGAGGATGTTGGACGTGAGTCCAAGAATCCTCAAGAACTTCCACAAGTGCCAGCCTGGGATGGGGGGCGGGGGGGGGGCTGGTGTCAGGAAGGACTGTGCAGGGAAGGAGATGCTGAGCTGAGACCCAACCAGTGAGGATGAGGGTGGGTGAGAAGCAATCCAGGTGGTGGGCACCGTTATGTGCAAAGGCCCTGAGGTGGGGCCAGCATGGGTGGAGTGCAGTCGGTAGGAGGGAGAAAGAGAGATGCCTGTGGCCCAAATGAAAGGGGAACATATGTTCTTATAAATAGGTGGAGAGAGAGAGACAGAAAAAAAAAAAAACAGGGAAATAAGGTGAAATGCTGAAGGCAGATGATCTACAGGGAAGTTATAGCAAAATTTTGTTTTCCTTTTTATGTTTCCATAATTTCCAAATTCTCTACAGTAAACACATACTACTTGTAAGTAAAGGGGGAGGGAGAAAAATATAAATATGAATCCCCTAAATCTCTGCCTTTTGAAAGTCTGGAAGGAAATGCACCAAGTTTATGACCCAGATGAATTTTAATTCTCCCTCTGTGGCATTTGATCATTACTTGGGATGATGATGAATTATCGGTGGGATGGAATCATCGAGGGACTTATATAGGAATGAAGCCAGCTGTTCTTGAAGCCAGGGACTGCTTGATGACTTGTGTCATGTACAATTCTTCAGGCACGCGAGGAGGGGAGGGGCGGGGCGAGAAGCTGATACTTGAGCACAGAGCAGGCCCCTTCAGCACGACCATAGCCAGGAGCCAAGAAACAGGAATATCCCCCAAATCCACCCCGCCTCGCTTCCGTCCCTCCGACCGCCAGGGGGCGCCGCGGGCTACTGTCCAGCTGCCAACTGCGTAGCCCAGCAGGCGACAGGACCTCCTTACAACTCCGTTTCCCCATCCCTGGGGTGGACGCGGTATCAATTTTGGCTAATAGGGTTTATTTAAGCCCAGAGACACATTCAATGCCCCCACGTTTCTAAGATAATTCGGAAAGGTCACGGACACCACCCTCCAACCAAAGTTTACCCAAGTACTAGGGTCAGGCGGTAGAGGGAAAACTGAGGCCCAGAAGGGGCTGTGCCTTGAAAGAAAGCATCAGGGGCCTCCTTTCCCCTATAGAGAGTCTGGGGGAGCCCCAGAAACAGCAGATATAGCGACTTGGCGTGGGGACAGGGGGGATTCTGTGCTTTCGTTGCTGTTCTGTAAGAGGGAGAAAAGCGGGGGCGGGGGGGGAGGCAGGGGGCCTGGGTCTAGGGAGAACAGAACCCAGAGACCCGAGGATAGAAACTACAGGCACTTAAAGCGACAACCAGTGAGGGCACACGCAGTCATAAGTGAAGACAATCTTCAGAAACAGCTCCCGGCCCCGAGCCCGCTTTCGTGCTCACAGCCGGGCCTCCGGAGCCAGAATCGGGTCTGGACAAAGCTTTGGCGCCGAAAATTCTCCCATTCAGGTTTCTGGTCTCTTGAACGGAGCTGCCTGGCAGATGAAGGCGAGGCGCCTGGGGTGGGGGTGCATCTCCTTGGGCCTGCCTCCCCACCCCCTCGCGCAGGGCTACTCTAGAAGCACACAGCAGGCGCCAATAAATACGTGATAGTGGATGAAAGAATCAAGTGACGGGTGTGCCTCAGGAGTGGCCACTGGAGAAGGTGGACAAGGGGCCTAGCAAGACACCCTCTTTCCACACCAGGAATGGAAGCCCAGGAGGGAGATCCCAAGGGTGCCCGGAGAGGCTGCCCCCAGCCCCGGCCCCTTGGAGGGCTCTCTCAGCAAACCCACATTCACACTGGCCCCTAGCCGGGTGCCTTCACTTTGACCGTGAGGCCTAACTGTAACTAAAAGCTTGGTTTTCTCCCTCGGTGGTGGGGGTGGTGGGGGTTGTGGGGAGGGGGGCAGAGGCAAGGCAGGGGCCACCTCGGACCTCTTCCCGGAAGGCCCACCCACCCATCAGGAACCCTTAGGTGCCTAAGGGCTCAGCCATCACGTTGGCCTCATGGTCCATGCAGGGCTTGCCCACGGGCCTCTGGTTGTCCAGGGCAAGGGACCCAGGGTCTGGGCTGGCTTTAGGGACCAGAAGCTCATTGTCAGGTGACTCCGAGACCTCTGTGTCCAATGTTGTGCCCTCCTCTTCCTCCTCTTCTTCCGCCTCCTCCAGAGTCAGCCCAAACTGGAATCTGTCGGCGCCACCCTGCCCGGGGCTGGTCAGATCCACAGGGCTGCGGGGAATCTTGCTCTGGTACCACTCACGGTTGTCCTCCAGTGTGTCCAGCAGATCCTGTGCGTCTGGGTGCACCAGATCAGCCCATGTCTCCCACAGTGGGTGTGCGATGTAATCAATGAAACCCACCTGTGGGTGGATACAGGGCAGGGGGGGTGGGGGAGGGAGCTGTGTGGCGAGTCAGCATGGAATCTCAAGCTGGTCCAGCCTGCAGGCCTTTGCCCGGCTCGTTCCCTCTGTCTGGAATGCCAGTTCCCAACTCCTATTCATCCTTCAAAACCCTCTTCAAAAAGCCCCTCCTCTAGGAAACCTCTCCTGCCCCTTCTGGTCTCCCTCAACCCCTCCTCCCTGACAGCTCAAGGCTGGATGTATGTGTCCCCCAGACTGGGAGCCCCTCCAGGGCCCCCCACATCACCCAAACAGATATTTCCAAACTCTGTGAGTAGGGATCCCTCTCCCCGCGGTCCAGAGGGAATGCGTCCCAGGCCTGATGCCACATAGCGCCGGGCAGACCTCACCCTTCCGCCGCTTCCCCTCGCTGGCCAGCTGTGGTCAAGCCAGGACTCCTGTGGTCGGCTCACCCGCTGTTTCCCTCCCCAGCCCCCAGTGCCTGATGGTGGCTCAGCCCAGGGGCCCTCAGACCTGGGACTTCTCCACCGAGGCAGTGTGCTTGTCACACATGGGGCTGATCTCCAGGCCCGATTCGCGCTCCCGGTCGCCCTGCTGGAAGAACTCAGCCATGATGCGGTCCGTCCACCGGCGGTACAGCTCCAGCGGCTTCGTGGGGTTGCTGAGGTCGGCGCAGTGCACCAGATTCTGCAAGACCTGGGGAGACCAAGGCTCAGGAGGGGCTCAGGCCGGGCCGCCCTCAGGCCTGGTAGCCTCCGCAAGAGGCTGGCGGCAGGAACACACCCATCTTCCAGGTGGGGAAACTGAGGCCTGGGTGGGAAAGAATGGCTAAGGCGTAGGTGCCTCCATTTCAAGTTCGCTGCAGAGTCGGTGCTTTGTAAATAAAGCTAGGTGAGAGCCATGGAAACCGAGGCCCCAGGGCCCGCTGGACACACACCTGGATGCGGTCAGAGTAGTTGTCCAACAGCAGGACTCCTAGGCTTGTCACCTTCTTGGTCTCCACCATGGTCTTGAGGTCGGCGAGGAGGTTCATGTGTTTGGACATGTCCGTGGCCAGCACCTGGGAGCAGACGAGGGAAGGCTGCCCGCCCCGCCTTCCAGACCCCACACCCACTCCGCCCCCGGGTCCTCTGAGCCTCGGGGTCCTCATCTGTGAAATGGGGGGACGTAACAAGATTCACTGCAAACCCAGTTCACAAGAGGAGCTGAGTCAGTGGTCCCTTCTCCAAGGTTGTTGGGTTCATGGGGGTACATCCCGCACAGGGGACAGGGCAGGAGAAAGAAATGAAGCCGGGGGGATGGGGTGCGGGGTGAGCCGTGCCCGAGGACAGTGGCGAAGCGCAGCAAAGGGCATAGCTTGTGCAAAGGTCTTGGTGCTGGATGTGTTCCCTGGAGGAACACAGAGGAGGCAGTTTGGGCTGGAGCCAGTGAATGCAGTAGCGATGGTGGGTGAGGGGAGCAGTGGGGCTCAGGGGGGTGTGGGGGGTTTATTCAGAGCACCATGGGAACCACAGGTGGATCTGAAACCAGGAAGGACCTGCCTTGATGCTCCCCACCCCACCCCCCGTGGCCACCATACGGCCAGAAGGGCTGTTTTCAGACATTTGGAGGGAAGTTCAGCTCTGAGCACAACTGTTTCAACTTCCCTGAAAATAAAAAAAAAAAAGTTTAACTGGACCTGAGCACAGCCAGCCCAGGCGTGAGCCCCACGCAGCCCAGAGGCTTCTCTGAGAATCGAAAAAAATCTCAAAAATTCTCCCCAAACCTCCCATCTGCCTAAAATGATGCTCTCACTGGGGGTACCTATTGCCCAAGGCCCCAAGTCAAGTCCACCTCACCAAATGTTTAATTCCTCTTCACTTAGAGACTTAGTCTCCTCTGAGCTATCCCCACATGCTGTTCCCTCTGCCTCAGTCTTCCCCACCTCATGGCGCTCCACACCCTGCAGGCCCTGCCAGCTGATTTCGGTGTTCCCTCCTGGGGAAGCCCTCCCCAACCTTGAGTACCGCCCCCCATCGCGGCTCCATCTCTGGGTCCTCCCATAATGGCTCTGCCTGTGGGTCCATCTCCCTCCCAGGCCATGAGTCACACAAAGGCCAGAATTCTACTCGTATTGGCACAGGGCAAGCACACAATAGGTGTCCAATAAATGCTTGTTAAATTAATGAAAGAGGGGCACCTGGCTAGTTCAGTCCACAGACCATGCGACTCTTGATCTCAGGATCATGAGTTCAAACCCCACATTGGGCGTGGTACCTACTTAATTAAAATAATAATAATAATAATAATAATAATTAGTAGTAGTAGTAAAATAATTAATGAATGAGGCACAAGACCCCAAAGCTTACTGTTGTCTTCTGATCTGAAAAACACCCCATGGACAGACTTAAGGCTCAGAAGAAATTGCACCGGAAACCCCAGAAACTCCGTGTCTGAAGTGCAGCCAGGATTTCACTCACCCAACCAAGGGTCTGGTGACCCAGGGCTTGGACAGTCATTGCCCCATTTCACAGAGGAGGAAGCTCAGGTTCAGAGCGGGCGTGTCCAGGTCCAAATGAACCCCCCGCCAGGCCAAGACCACCCCACCCCCTTCACAGCCGCATCTTCACCATGTCAATGACCATCCTGCGCAGACTCAGCCGCTGCTTGGCACTGAGGTTCTGAAAGATGTCACAGTTCTCTGCCTGCAGCAGCTTGAAGCCCACAGCCAGGTGGTGGTTCTCCAGCACAGAGGCGTCATTGTACATGAGCGCCAGCTCTGAGTCTGTGGGGGAGGTAGACCTCAAGACCTGTCCACCCACCAGCTCCACCCAAAGGCAGGTTTTGCAAATCCCTGGCAAACTCCTACTTGTGCATGGAGGCCCCAACCCTACTGCCGTCTGTTCCATGAAGGTTTCCAGAATTCTGTCTTTCCGCCAAACCCTGCCCTGACTGCGGGTCTGGGGACATTGGTGTGTTCAGCTCTCCCTCCTTGAGACTGGGGACCCCGTGAGGCCTTGGCGTGGCAGCAGACAGTGCGCACTGGGTGCCAGTTGAATGAACAACTGAGTCACCATCTTATTAGACTCCGGGATTGTTGAGTAAGAAGGCTCCACTCTCATCCCCTGCTCCCCAAGGATGCATACAGGAGCCACCTGGTAATTATCTGAGTCCTTCAGACATCTCGAAGGACCCTGAACTTTAAAATCTTCGTGGCCCCAGATCAGCTCTGCCATGTTTGTTATGTTCTCATTTATTGAGCACCTACTATGTACCTGGAACTGCTCTGAGCACCAAAGGGAGGGACTGTTCCAGGCATTTCACAAACAGGGAGATTAGGCTCAGAGCAGGAAAGGGTGGGCCTAAGGTCACGTGACTGACAGGTGGCGGTAGGGCCCCACCCCGGACTCACTGGTGTTAATGAGAAACTGGTTGGAGACCCCAGGATGGTCCACGTCATGGATGGCGCTTGCAAAGACGGCAGCCAGGACTTCCAGGTCTGTGAAAACGTCCTGGGCAGGCAGGGGGCATAAGAAGTAAGGGGTGGGCTCTCTGCACCCCGCACCCACCCTGGCTGCCTCTAGACTTAGGGCAGTACCTCGAGGGCAGGTGTGGCCAGCAGCACATGCGTGGACTGGGCCACATCAGCGGCGTGTAGGCTGTTGTGGTAGGCCACATCGGCATGATAGTGACTCTCCAGTGTCAGAAGGTAGGTGACAAGTGTGTCTGCTGGGATCTGAAACGTCTTGAGCAGGTCCCGTTCCTGGACCATCACAGGCCTCCAGTCAAGGCCATGGCCTCTGGGCAGCAGCATATACCATTCCTACACCTTCTCTCCTTCTGAACTCCTGTCCGCCTCTCAAATGCCCCCTCTTCCAGGATGCCCTCCCTGCTCTCCCTCTGAACTCCCTTGGTGTCTCTGTCTTTCCCCGCTGGTCTATCTTTGTCCAGCTGTTCCCTCCAACAGTGAGTCTCTTCAGGGCCGGGCTCAGGGCTGAGACTTGTTGGCAATGAAGTTTTCAACCTAACAAACTCCTATTCATCCTTCAATACGTAGCGCACATTATGCCATTCGGGGGTATCAGGGAGGATGTGAAGAATGAGTGCCCCCTGAGGTCTTGGGGTAGGAAGATGAGAAGGAAAGAGATTCCAGTAGCACTGGAAGCAAGGGGGGGGGGGTACCTGAAAGATGTTGAATATGATGGTTGTAAGGGGCCGGTTCCCACTTAGCTCTGCCACCTTGAACACATCAAGCCCCCATTTGTTGGAATCTTCCAGTTCCTAAAACGGGAAGAACTGCAGCTTAACTCCAGCTCGGCTTGCTCAGATTCTGGACCCCTGACCTCCCCCACCAGGCCTGAGCCCCACCTGCCCAATACACAGGTGGGCAAACTGAGGCCCAAGATAGGGCATCCACGAAGAGCCAGGACTCAAAGTCAAGTCTCAGTATTCCAGTTAGGGACTAACCTTGGCCAGCTGCCCCTCCTTGTCAGTCTGGACCCCAAAGCGTGGGACGGTGGCTGCAGACAGGCTGGCACTGTGTGGGAGCCCACGCAGGCCGCTGATCTGGGACATGGGCCTTGGGGTCTCCATGGAGGTCACGCTGGGCAACTCCATCTCAGTCTGCTGGTCTGTAGGTGGAGTGGGGCGGGGCTCAAGGAAACTGATTCACCTGCTGGGGTCACCCTGCCTTGCCTCAGGCCATGGACCTTGCCAAGCCTCAGGATCAACTATTTCCTTTTCATCTGGATCAAAGTGAGCTTGAAGTCAAGTCCCTGCAGCTGTCTTCATGGCGGATCTCAGTGGCCCCTTCCGTTTGACATTGCCCATCAGTAACCAGGGCTCAGCATTTCCCCCAAAGAGCTAAATGCGCTTCCCATCTCCCAAGCTGGAGACCCAGCCGTCTCGTCTCGTTCACTCCATGACTCCCTTGGAAAACTTCGACTCATGTTTCAAAACCCGAGCTTTAATACCCGCCCTCCCTCCTAAAAGTTCCCTCTGTTCCTCTCTCTGGAACAGCAGTGAGCCACGGGGTTGGAAGTGTCCATGTCTGGCTCCGTCTTCCCCGTGTCGAGGTCTGTAATAGAAGTCTTTTCTTTTCCTTGACTCTTCCTACCTCTGTTAGGCCACTCAAGCAGTGACCCACCACAGCTCACCCAGGAAGGTCCGGGAGATGTACTCGGACACCTGGGTCCCAGAGCGGCTGGTTTCAGACAGGTGAGTTAATTCCCGGTTCAGCATCCGCTTGAACTGCAGGGAAAGGTGAGGACGGTGACGATGGGGGCACCGTGGGCAAAGGCAAATGATGCAGGCTACCTGCCCCCCTCACCTTGTTGGAGGCCATTTCCCCCACTGAGTGGCGCGTCTGCAGTGTCTCCAGCTGATCCAGACACCAGTCCAGCTCGTCCAGTGTCTCCAAAGCCAGCTTCTGCCCAGCGTCCTCTGGGGGCCGAGCTGGTCAGGAGGCCTGCCTTACCCCCCCACCCCGGGGGACCGCAAATCCCTCATACCTCTTTCTCTATATCCGGACCCTAGAGCCCTTCCCAGTAAGGCCACTCAGGACCTCAGGATCTGAATCCTAGATCTGTCCCCAAGTAGCTGTGTGACCATGGATGGGCAGGTCCCTGCCCCTCCCTGGGCCTCAGCCTCCCCATCTGTAATGTGCGTGTGGCAGACCCCATCCCGAGAGGTGTTTTGGAGATTACAATTAGCAAATCCCTAAGGACTCATGGGCTGAGTAGGTCGCCATGGAGAGGAAGTTCACAGCCGTCCAGCTGTGGGAGGAAAGGATAGGAGCAGGCACATTACCTGTAAGTGGAGGGGGCTGACTGCCAAAGAGGGGGCTTTCGACCGAAGCCTGCCTGCGGTACAAACGGCCTCCCTCATTCACATGGCCCCGTCCCCAAGTCTCCAGGCCCCGCCCCTATCGACCCCGCCCCTGCCCGCAAGTTGGGGCCCCGTTCTTTCGAGTCAGGCCCCACCTCAGTGTTGCCCACCTGGACTTCAGGCCCCGCCCCTCTAGGCCTGGCCCCGCCCCCTCCTGGCCGTCTTTCCCGTAGGCCCCGCCCCATGCCCGCACGCTTTGCCCCAGCTCTTTCTCCGCCTGCCCCCGCCCCCGCCCCGGCTTCTGCGTACTTGGCTGCCCCGCGGCCTTGCAGGTGGGCGAGGGCTGCGACGTTGCTCCGAACCGTTCTCAGACTGGCTAAGACCTGTCGGAAGGGGTGTGATCAGCGCTGGAAAGCAGGGGTCAGTTCTCCCAGCCTGACTCAAGGGAGGAGGGGCAAATGGTGGGCACCCACCTGGGCAAAAGGTGTCACAATCATGTCTTCTCCGTGTCTGCGGGGGGGAAGACGGGACATCAGGAAGGGCGGCCAAGAGAAGCCCTCCCGCTGGTTCCCACCTTCCAGCTTTTTATACACACACATATATACATATTAATGTTTATTTGTTTTTGAGAGAGAGAGAGAGCAAACATGAGAGGGGTAGAGAGAGAGAGGGAGACAGAGGATCCAAAGCAGGCTCTGCGCTGACAGCAGGAGCCTGATGTGGGGCCCAAACTCATGGCAGGGAAATCATGATCTGAGCTGAAGTCGGATGCTTAACCAACAGAGCCACCCAGGCGCCCCACCCCCACCGCCATCTCCCAGCTTTTACCCAGACTATGCCCTCAGCTGAGTGTGCCCTCCCCACATGACTACACTTTTGGCCCCTAAGCTCCCCTCACCTGACTCCTCTGAAAGCCACCAGGGCTCCTCTGACCAAGCCCCATCTCGCAAATAGTGAACCAGGGGCAGCAGAGGTCTTAATAGAGGCAAGGCGGAAATCATTGTATTTTTCATTTCATTATGGCTGCCAGGAAGCTCATATCAAGGTGTTTATTCGGTTGCTGCCAACTGGGCTTAACGTCTCCAGATCGCCACGGAACTCCAGACACAAGTCAAGCACAGAGAATTACTGGATATCATTCTCATCATGCTCGACGGAATAAGGGAGCTGTCTGGAAAACACCTACTTAAACTTCAAAGCCCAGCTCAAATGACCGCTTGAAGGAGGTGTGCTGAATGGAGGATCTAAGGAAGGAGGGAAGAACAAGGAGGTGTCATGCCACCAGCTGGACTCACAGATCACTAGCCACAGAGGAGTTCCGAGACATGGTCTTGGGTGAGAGTTCGTAGTCACTGTCAGAGCGGTATAGGAAGGACTCGCGCCTCTGGCTGTGCTGAGCAGGGGCTTGAATGACCCGGCCAAGGCCAGGCCCGGCCTGAGGGTCGAGGGTGCTTCTCCCGGATGAGAGCCCATTTTCCAGGTCAAAGCTGAAGGCAGATTAGACATGGTCAGTGCCAAGTGTCCTGGCATGTGGATGCCTGGCTGTGGCTCACACTCTTTCTGTCACATCCTCCCTGGGGCCTCGGTGGGTTGGGCAGGGGTAGCCTCCAGCTTTTCTACCTCCTCCACAGGCACACCCCTACTCAGGGACCACGTGGCTCTCATTCCTCTGTCTCCACATCTGTACCCCGGAGCCCTTCCCTCTGGCAGCAAGCTGGATCCTGGGACATGAGTTTCAGATCTGTCCCCAAGTGACTGTGTGACCGTGGGTAGTTTCAGCCTTTCTCTGGACATCAACCACTTGGTGGACATGGTATACTCCTTCCCCCAGGAGGCTTTTAGGGAGTCACAACAGAGGACCTGAGGAGGGCAACTGTGCCTGTATTACTAAGGAGTAAACTAAGGTTAAGGTCCCATGGTAAGTTCATGGGGACTGGAAATGGCTTCGTGGGCTTTCCTTTTTGGAGGAGGCCCTTGTCCTGCCTAGATCTGACATGCTCCAAGGCTCCCCCAGCCAGCTTTGGCGATGCTCCCCATCACCTGTCCCCACCCCCAGCTCCCAGGTCCCAGCTCATTCCTTATGGCCCGGCCCCAATCTCCATGACCACGCCTCCAGCTCGCTTGGTTGGCCTTGTCCTCAGGTTCCCCACTCCTCTGCTTCATTTTAGGTCCAAACGCCCTGCCTGTTCTCTTCCACCTCCGGGCCTTTGCGCAGGCTGTGCCCTCTGCCAAGAGCACCAACGTCCCTCCAGTGCCTCTTGTTTTGGATGATCCCCAATACCCCCTCCCAGCTGTCAGCCTTGTGTCTCCATCACGCCACACCCTGACTGGGTAAGAGGGATCTACATCCCTACCCCTTGGGATTAGAGATCAGAGGAAAAGTGGAGGTGCGCGGGGAAACAGAAGTGTGGGAGAGGAGTTAGGAGAGTGAGCAGTTAGCAGCCAGGGACAGGAGGGACCATTTGTGTGTGGGTCATGAGCTTTTGAGAAGAGTATAGGCAGGAGAAGCGAAGACAGGAAGACGCCAGAGACCGCCAAAGACAGCGGGCTCCTGGCTAAAGGCCAGCGTCCGTTTGGTCCCCTGCAAAGGGACCCCATCCCAGTCCCCCGGTCAGGGTCAGCACCGGCCGGAAGATTCTGAGCAGGGGATTCGCTTCAGACCGTGTTGGGGGCGGGGGATTCGAAAAGATTCTGTACAGTTCCGCTGGATTCGGTCTGGGTTGGTCAACTACTGCCTGATTTGACTTGAGTGGGGTCTGATCACACAGGTTTGGGCCAGGTCCGGATAGGTTCGGTGGGGTGAATTCGGTAAGATTCGGATAGGTCCGACCGCGCTCGGGCAGGTTCGGATGCACTCGGTCATGTTCGCCTAAAAGCCGGCGGCGCTAGGTTTCCGAGCAAGTCCGGGTGGCCCTCGGCCCGACTCGGGCTTATTCGGCTTCGTCCGGCCTCACTCGGGAAAATTCGGGCTTATTCGGCTGTGTCGAAGGGTCTCGACCTTTTCGAGCTCGCCGCCTCCGAAAGAATCCCCAGATCGTTGGTTCGTCCGAGCGCCTGCTTCGTGACGTCACCCTTAGGGGCGGGGCTTCTTAACCCTACCCCGCCGGCGCCAGGGCTTAGTGGCTGGCCGCGAAACTCCCCGGAGGACTAGCGACGGCGGATACCCAAACCTCCCCTCGGAGGGGGGAGACCCGGGGGCGGTGCACCCCTACCCCTCCCTTGCCTCTCCTCAAATGTTGTAGAAGAGCAAGTCTATGGATCAATAGGGAAACTGAGGCCCGGAGAGGCAACAGGGTGCTGGATTCTCATCCAAGTAATGGGTGCAGAGGGTTAAGACCTGGGCCGGGATTTTCGCGCCGCGAGAAAAGCTGTTTTTCTTTCTGCTCTAAACTTAGCCCGGAACGGCGGGGTCAGACCGTGGTTCCATGACGCGGGCGGCGCGGAGCGAGGTCGCCTGGACTGTGAGAATTGCACGTCTGTCCATCGGTTAGATAGGTAAATTGAGGCAAGTGGGCCTCGGAGGAACCCACCCTCCTCTAGTCTCACCTTCTGGGACTGATGGCTCTCCCTCAACGCCTTTGAGCTCTCTCCGGAACCCTCCGCAGGGACCCCTCTTCGCAGGCGGCTGTCTGGTGCCCTGGGGGCGCTCTCCGGGACCTGGGACACCCCTCCAACCCCTCCGGGACTGAAATGGCGCCATCAAGGACCGCGGTCACGACTCCCTCCACCCTGCCGGCTGTCGCTGGCCGTGTGACCTTGGTGAAGGGACCTCCAGTCCCTGAGCCGCCAGGTGCCAAATTATCAAGTGAGTACTAACGGGGCACGAATCCAGCGCGGGGTGCCAGACGCAGTCGGCGCCCACAAGCCCCATCTCCAGCGCCAGCCTCGCCCCCGAGCCCCACGGGGTCACAGCTTCCAGAAGGGGTCGGGATCGAACCCAGAACAGTGGATCGAATCTGTAGGACGTGTGTGGGGCTGCGAGGAGCCCGCGCTCAGCGAGCGCCAGGTCAGCTTTTAGTGTGGGACCCGCAACTCGCCTCCTTACACTGCGAACGGCCTGCTTCGAAGGTCCCCGTCAAATCAGGCCTTCATCTGTAGGCACCGAAGACCTTCGGTGAGGTCCCCCCCGCCCCCCGCCCCGGGCCATCTAGTTGCTGGCTCCGGGACTGACCCGGGAGCCAGCCCAAGGGGAGGAGTCATTTCCTCCTCCCCTCACCTCCTGGGCGTTCAGCTCGCCTGCCCCGGCCCACGAGGGTCAGGAGAAGACGTGAGCCTCAGCCCGTCCGGCTCTGGGCCGCACAACTGGAAAGGGACAGACGCTGGTCCCCAGGGCATATGTACAGGCAGCGGGTGGAGGGAGACAGATGGAGAAAGACAGAGTCTCCAAGTACCGAGAGACAGACAGAGGGTAGAGCGAGAGAGATACCAGGAGAGGGCGGGGCAGGGCATCCCTACCCTGATTCCCCACCCCGCTCCAGCTGTCCCTGCCTCTGCCCTTCCCACCTCCAGCCTGGCGGTTCTGGTGACCCCTTCCAGGCCCTCCTTGTCGCCTCACCACAGCGGATGGGCCACAGTGAAGCGCCGCTGCAGGCGGATGCTCTGGTTTACCAGGAACTTCCTGAAGAGCCCGGGGGAGCCGCGAGGGGAGCCCCGGGGAGAGCCGGGCCCAGGGGCCGCGGCGGGCGCTGGGGGTCCCTGCATTGCCGAGACCGCATGGACGCTGCACGCAGCGCAGGCAGAGCGGGACCTTTTCTGGACAGCCGCGGGGGCGGGGCCCGGAGGGAGGGGGCAGAGGGCGCGCCGGCCCCGCCTCGCCGCTGGACCTCTCCTTGATGCCTCCACCGGGACAAATGGGGAAACTGAGGCACTGCGCTGGCCGCGACACTCTGCTCCCTTCATTGGGGGGGGGGTGGCCCCGTGGGCCCCAGAGCCGGGATCTTATGCCACTTCCCTCTGCAAAAATGTCCCCAGTTAGGACAGCTTTTGGGGTTGATAACTTGGCTGAAAAGAGTGAAATGAGGAAGTCGGAAAGGGAAGCTTCCTCCATTGTGGGAGGGTCACAGAGGCACGGAGTTTACCGAGGGGCTGCCCAGATCTCACATAGTGTTTCCAGCACCCCTCTGCCCATTTTCCATATGGAGAAAACGAGGCCTGGAGCCACTCGGGGCTGTGCAGAAACCACAAACCCTTAACCCTTTGGCCAGGTGAAGAAACTGAGGCTAAGAGGGAAGTAGTAATGGGCACAAGGCTTTGGTGCAGGGCAGCGGGGTTCAAACCCAGCCCCCACCTCAGAGTCCCCCTCCACTAGGCCCCGCATGACCCCCACCCACTCTGACATTCCCCAGGCCTCGTCTCTGGATCCTTTCCGCTCTCTTGCTGTTTCTACTGCACAAACATCCGCACTCCACTCCCGCCAGGTCTTGTCTGTGAAGCATCAGCTGCCTCTCCTTTGCCCCAGGAGGGGCCCCAGGGGGCCTGGAAAGGGAGGTGTGTGTCTGGGCGTCTTCAGGGGTCTGTAGCAGGTGCTCTGTGCTTTGAATGCTGGCACTGGGGTGGCCCTGGCCCATTCCATAGAAAGGGAAACCAAGTCTCAGGGTATCACACTCTGAGGCAGGACCTTGAACGCCCATGTCTGAGGCAGAGGCAGCTGAGGCCACACAGAAGCTCTAAGTCCTTATGTGTCCCTGCTGTGGGGTGACACCCCCTCCCCTTCCTGGGCTTTGGCCTAGGGGGTTTCATGAGTTATGGGGTGCCTAGACAAAAGGCACCCACATTTCTGGCACTCCTAGGGGAATGTGAGATACAGTGGGGATGATTAGAGCTTCAGTGGGGGAAACTGAGGTGCCACAGGGAGGAGAACTCTGACACTCTCCTGGCTCCCAACCATCCTATTGTCCCCATTGTACAGGTGAGAAAATGGAGGCTCAGAAAAGAAGGGTCATGCTGGGGCTCAGGAGTGTAGAGAGTCTCAAGGACATGGCTGGGAACCCCCTCCTGCCCCCGTGGCCCTGCAACTGGACACCTGGTGGGAACCAGACTTCCTGTCCCAAAGACAAAAATACCATCTGTAGCTGCTGTGGCTGGACCTAATTATAGCTGGTCCCCAGGGGATAGAGGCCGCCAGGATCAGCCTGGTGAAGGCACTGGGGACAGGGTCAGAGGAGCCTTGATACCACTTCGGCCCCACGGTAGGGGTATGTAATCGTCTCATGTTCCCAAGGAGAAACTGAGGCACGGAGAGACTCCGTCCCTCCCCAGAAGTCGCAGGCATGAAATGGAAAGCGAAGACAGAAATGTATCAGTACAAACTGCTTCCTTCTAGCCTGGAGCTGAGCCAAGGGCTGTGCATGTAAAAGTCATTTGATATTCAGAGCAACTCTGCAAAGTGGGGACTCTCATGCTCATTTTGCAGATGGGGAAATTGAGGCACAGAGAGATGGTGTTCACTTGCCTGGGTGAGTGGTAGGGCCAGGGTCACTCAAGCCTAGGCAGGAGGGCTCCCTAGCTTGTCCCCTCTCCCACTTAATGCTTAACTGGCTCCATCCCCTCTGAAGTCCCAGAGGCCACTCTGACATTCATGCTTTATCAAAAGTTTTAATAGGTTAATGGTTTGAAGCATTAACAGGTTCAACTTTAAATATTTTATTAACAGTTTTAACAGTGATGCTCTATTAATAGCTTTTTGGATGGAGAAACTGAAGCCTGGTTGGCTTGACTGTGGGAGGCCCCAAACCCAGCCGGCTAAGGAGCTGAGGCTGAAGGAGGGGTGGACATGAGGACTCCCACCTTGACTTTGTCCCTGTGTGCTGCATGACCTGAGGAAGTGCCCAGCACTCTATGCCCTTAGCTTATCACTGGAATCCCCCCGTTTGAGCGTTCCTTCCCTGGGCAGACACTTTTCTCCTCTGCCACCAGGTGGCCCCAGTGAGATGGGCGCTGTTATGCCCGGTTTAGAGACAAGTAAACTGAGATCTGGTGAGGAGCCATGTCTTGCCCAAGTCCCCATGGACACTCTAGACAAAGGAGGGGAGTGGGGTCTGAGTCCAGCGTATAGATGCTCACATGGATCAGATCTCACCCTCTTCTGCTCCAGACCCTCCCCATGGCTCCCTATGGCCCTCAATCCACAGCTCTTTGAATGCCTTGTGTGGTCTGAACCTTTTGAGGTCTGAGCCTCCCTAACCCCCCTCCTTCCTCTTGGCTCACTCTGCTCTAGCTTCATCCCCCTTTTCTTTGAATTAGTCAGGTTTGTTCCCACCCCCAGGCCTTTGCCCGAATGCTTTTCTTCTGGTGACTTTTCGTGTTTCAGGTCATAGCTGGAGCGTGACCCCCTCCAGGAAGCCCTCCCTAACTGGATGGGTAAATATTCTCTGAGCATCCTTCTCTCATAGGTACGATTTTACATTTCCTGTCATCATTATATGATCTGGATCTGGCTCGCCCACCAGACCCTCAAAGGCATGAGGGACATGCCTTCATTCACAGTGTGCCCTCCGTGTCTGGCACTCAGTATGTTTACTCAATAAATGCTAGGAAATGAATAGAGAGGCTCCCCTCCCACCCTCCAACCACAGTGTTCACACAGCTCTTCATATACTTGAACATATATATACCTGTGTTCAGCTCTTCATATCCCTGATCCTCTTTGAGTCTGAGGCTTTGCACATTCTGTTCATTCTGCTTGGCATATCCTTCCCTTCATTCCCACTGGCTAAATTCTCTGCATCCTTCAGTTTAAGCTTAGATGCCACCTCTTCCAAGCCATCTTTTCTCACCCCCTACTCAGCCAGTGCTGGATCAGAAGCCTCCTCTGAGCTCCCCTGGCACCCTGACCTCCCCCCCCATTACAACACAGATCACTCTGTGCTGTTTCCACCTGGAGTAAGTACCTCCACCATCAGCCCGTCGGCACTTGTTTGCCCATGGCTGAGTCTCCAGTACAGGGCCTGGCACATAGAAGGTGTTTAATAAATGCTTGCTGAGCAAGATGCTAGTGTCCTCCCAGACCACACGAGCTGCCTGGAGCAGTGGGGAGGACAGCCAGAGCTGGGGACCAGGCTCCCGCACAGAAAGGTCAAGACAAAATGTACAAAGTAGATTCATGTTTGCATCTCAGTGTCAACACTGACGTTCAGAGAAGCACTGCCACTTTTTTAGGACCACACAGCAGGTTAGCCTTGAACCCAGCTTCCCCGAGGGCTGAGATGCTCCCCACACACCAGCATACATATGCACATGCACATGCATGCACAGTCACAGGCACACAATCCCCTGCCTTCCGGAGCCACTTGGAGTCTCCCCCCTAGACGGGCCCAAACCCGTCTGTTTGTTCTTTCTTGAAGATGGAAAATCATGAGTCACTGGGAGTGGGGACAGGAGGAGCTGAGGGATGGGGGGGTGGCTGGTGGGGGCAAGGGGCCTGCTGGGTCACCTGGGAACAGCTCCAAATGCTCTGGGCCATGGGGCCCATCTGCCCCAGCTGTCTCCCAGAGCTGCTCGAGGACCAGGCTGGGAGTGTTACTCCAGGCTTGGTGACCGTGTAAGATGTTAGTGGTCCCAGGAGGTCCGTGGGCCAAAGTGGGAAAAATAAAAATCAAGATCCAGAGGGGAAAGCAACTCATCTGATGTCACCCAGCCTGGCTTCAAACCCAGGACTCTAGATCTGGCCTAGAGTCAGGTGGCTCCCCCTCCCATTTAAGGGCCCTGGGGTTTCTAAATCCTGCTCCTCAGCCCTCCGGCTCCTCAGACTTCCATCCCTGAGCCTCCCACCTCTGGTCCCTCTAAGGCCCCTGTCTTACTTCTCTGTGATTTCTGTCTCTGTCTTATTCCCTTGCCTGCCCCTCCTTGGTTTATATGAAAAAGGAGGAGCAGCCCTCCCTCTTTATTCCCCCCTTCTCCACCCCATCCCTTCTGATGTGGAAAAAACATGCTGTTCTAGTCTCAAGAGGCTCCTCTCCTCCCCAGGTCACAGGAGGCAAGGCGGTGAGGGGTGGCCAGATAGACCATAGAGAAGGCTATGGCCCCCAGCTCTGTGGACAGCTTGCCCTGATCCTTTCATACACACTCCCCAAGGTCCCCTCCAATACTCATGGGGACCACAAACCCCACAAACATCCCAGGACATTCCAAGATCTGGAGGAGCCTCAGACACCCAGCTGGGTCAGAGCGATGTCACCCTCAGTCACACACCCATGGGCGCCCAAGGGGAAACACATAGGCACGTACGCACCGATGTACACGCACCCAAATACATCCAGTCACCCACAGAGACACAGCTGGCGGTGGACACTCACAACAGGTCGGAGTACACACGGGCGCAGCTGCTCAGACTCAGACACACACTCAGAGGCAATTGCATCTCAGCACACCCAGTCAGAGACCCATAAGCAAACCCTCCAGCTCCACCCCACATAAAAAGCAGCTTTTTCCTCCGAAGAACCGGCCTCAAGCCAAGCAGCAGAGACCCCCGCCCCTGGAGAAGCAAGGACCCTCCCCCACTCCCGCCAGGCCCCGCGCGCCCCTCCCCCACACCTCGGGAGTGCCCTGCCTCCGCCCACCTACCGCCTGTAGAAGGAGGTGGGCCAGGAGCGCAGCGACTTCTCGAGCCCCGGCCGCGGGTTCCGGTCCCGCTCACTGCGGCCCGCGGACTTGTCCGGGTCCGAATAGAAGCGCTGCTGGATGCGGATGGGGCGCCGAGGCTGACGCCACAAGTGCTTCGGGGGTCTGGCTATGCCTTGGCGGCTGCGAGCGCAACTCAGCTCGCTGGATGCCTCCGCCCCTTCTTGGACCCCTGGGGTCTCCATGCGCCAGAAGAAGGCGGCAGGGAGAGCAGGGCACGGGAGCCGTCCCCGAGAACGAGGAGTATCTGCACTCGCCCGGGTCGGGCCAGGACCGGGGGTGGAGGCGACAGAGAGGAGCTGTCCGCGCCGGAGGTGCTGAGGCGGGAGAAGGTAGAAACAGGGACTCAAGGTGGGGCTGACACCGAGGAGCTGTCCTTGCCCAAATGGTGCTGAAGGATAACACGGAAAGAACTTGGGGGTGGGGGTTGGAAAGAGGGGCTGGGGATACCCCGAGAGCAGAAAATGGCTTGCTGTCCTCCCCTCTAGTGCTGAGTGAAAAAGGGTCAAGACATGAGCTTAGAGTGAAGACAGAAATTGTCCTCGATGCTGCCGAATGCAGAGCCAGGAGCCAGGGGCTCTGGAGATCCCCAGCGCTAAGGCTCTGTCCCTTCTCCTGGTGCTGAAAGGGAAGGTAGTAGATTCAGGGACTCCGGGCGGATGAGATGAGATGCGAGGAGCTAGCTGCAGGAAGCGCTGAGACAGGGGTTCAGGAGCACCTCCACACCAGGGCGTCGTCCACCCAGGAAGTGCTGAAAGCTGAGCAGCGGCGGGTCCTTAACCCTCCCCAATGACTGTAGCAAGGAGGAGTCTGGAAGCAGAGTCAAGGGCTCTGGTCTTCAGAACTAGGCACAGATGGTGTTTCTCCGTCAACCTCAGGAAGGTAGGATTAGCGGTTCAGCCCCAGATGGGGTCTCCTTGGAGCCCCAAAACGCCCACTCACACAGGGCAGGGATCCGGGAAGAGCAGAGAAATGGGGAGGGCTGTAAAAGCGCTCTCCCATCCCTGGGGTGGGCACACAGAAACTGCGTCTAGTCGGGGCTGACAACAGCGGAGGTGGGTAGAGAGGGGCACCCTTTTATAGCCACATCAATGCCCAGACCCTCGGTGGAAATGGTGGGATCTCATTCGTCCCTCTATGCCTTGGGCCCCACCTCACAGCCACAATTCCTGCCCTCAAATCCCAGGCCTGCCCCTCCCTTCCCCAGTTCTAGAAACTCAAGGCCCTACCCACCAGACATAATCCCAGGAGTAATTTCCTGGTAAGTGGCAGAGGGAGGGTGAGAACATTTTCTATTATGGTTAACAGAAGTAGAAATGGACGAGAGCAGGGCTGGGTGGGTGGGTGTGGGCTCTAGGCTGGGGCAAGGATGCATTTGGGGGCCACTTGGTTCGGTAGCTTTGGGGGCAGGAAGAGCCATGATCTCAAAAGGATATTTCAAAGATATTTCTTGTGGAGACTACCCTCTACCGTAGTTGTGTCTCCAGGTTGGAGAAATGGGAAATGTGTGGGCCAGAGAAACTAACAGACTAAGTTCAAGCCCCAGTACTGCCATGCCTTGCTGGGTGATGAAAAACAAGCAACTCTTCTCTGTCCTTTACTTTCATGGCTCAGTCATTGCCCTTCCTTTCCGCCCCCTGCCCTCCAAAGCTGATAGTGGGAGATAACTTGGTCCACTGGTGGGGAACATGGGTTCTGCCACTGGCTGGCTGTCACTCCCCCCACCAAGCCTGTTTTCTATTCAGGAAAATGGGGATAATGATCGTGTCCCCACATCCTGGCATTGTTGGAAGGGTGAAAAGGGTCACTTGTGAAGGGTCAAAGACTAGGAGCTGTCCACGCCAGTCCCCTACTCTTTGTGGCCACCAATGCCTTGTGTGTCTACATCATAAATAACTTCTGTATCTGCCTACTTCTTTCCAGCCCCTGGTTCCACCTTGGTCCTTGTACCACCATCTCCTGCCCAGAACTGCCCAAGCCTCTTCAGTGGGCTGTTGTTGCTTCTACCTCTGCCCTTGACAATTCTACTCAAGAGTCACAGAGAATTTTTCTAGATACCAATCTGATCAACTCACTCACTTGAAAACCCACCCATGGCTCCCCATTGCACTCCATGAGGCCTTATGTGGTCCACCCTCTGCCCACATCCCCAGCCTCCCCTCCCATCCTCCAATTACACTGATCTGTGTTCAGCTCCTCACACACCTGAGCTTCTTGAGATGGTGCTTTGCACATTCTGTTCCTTCTAATTGGCATATGTTTCCCTGCCCTTCTGTGGCTGACTTCACCTAATCCTTCATGCTAAACTTAGATGCCACTTCTTCCAAGTGGTCCTTTCCTCACCCCATATCCCCCAGTCCTGGGTCAGAAGCCTCCTCTGGGCTCCCATGATGCTCTGATATCTCCAGCTAGTATGAACCTCTCTCCATCAGCAGCCTGTCAGCACCTGTTTGACTGTGGCTGTGTTCCCATTACAGGGCCTGACACACAGCAGGTGCTTAATAAATGTTTCCTGAACAAGTTAGAGGTTCAGCTAGAGGAGGCACTTGCTGTCTCCTGAAACTGGCCCCCCTTCATCCCCATCTGTCTCCTCACCTGCTTGGACCCGGACTGTGGCTTTGCTCTGTTCCTCGAGCCTCGATGGTGAACACCACACGAGCACTGGGTTCAACCTCTCCAGGGGTCCCAAGGCGGGTTGACAGCGGTGGCAGCAACAGGGTCCCTGAGAATCTTCTCCGGATGACACCACTGCCAAGTGGGCTTATGGGAGCCAAGCCAGAATCCACCGACTCTCGGACCCGCTGGGGAGATAGTAGCGAGACATAAGCAAGTTCCCAGCCAGGGTTCCCCTCTGGGACCCAGGAAACCATGAGGAGGCTCTGAGACGCCTGCACCCAGATTCCTGGACTGGACCAGAAAGCTGTATCTCAATCCTTTCTCCCTGAGTGAATTTACATCTCTGAGTCTGTTTCCTCATCCATGGAATGGGGGTGTGGATCTCAGACCTGCAGAATATGACTAGTCCTGGCCCACAGTAGGCATTGCAGAAATATTTATTTATTAATCAATTAGTACATAGTATATTTATTATTGATAACGTTATATAATATATACTGCTCTTTAATATAATAATACTCTAATGGCTTTCTTTCAAATTATATTTTTTATTAAAACATAAAAATAAAATCTGTAGTACATAAACAAGTAAATAACAATGGTACCAATACCTAACATTTCTTGTACACTCACTCCATGCAGGTGCTGTTCTAAGGATCCCTCATGCGTTAGCTCACAAGGGCACAACAGGGCTATTATATATCATTACGCTTATTTTAAAAACATTTTTAAGGGGCGCCTGGGTGGCTCAGTCAGTTGAGCGTCCAACTTTGGCTCAGGTCATGATTAGGGATTTGGGGGTTCGAGCCCCTCATCAGGCTCTGTGCTGACAGCCAGCTCAGAGCCTGGAGACTGTTTCAGATTCTGTGTCTCCCTCTCTCTCTGACCTTCCCCTGCTCATGCTGTCTCTCTCTCTCTCTCCCTCAGAAATAAATAAAACATTAAAAAAGAAGAAGGAGAAAATGCCCGCGTTTGCTGTTGGTAAATAAATCCTGAATCCTGAGCTTTAGTGCCTCATTTCTTTTTTTTTTTTTTTAATATTTTTATTTGTTTCTAGGAGAGAGAGAGACAGCGTGAGCAGGGGAGGGTCAGAGAGAGAGGGAGTCACAGACTGAAACAGTCTCCAGGCTCTGAGCTGGCAGTCAGCACAGAGCCCGACGCGGGGCTCGAACCCACGAACCGCAAGATCATGACCTAAGCGAAAGTCGGACGCTTAACCGACTAAGCCACCCAGGCGCCCCTAGTGCCTCATTTCTTGAAGGAAGAGCTGAACCAGGAGAAATTAAATGAGATGGTCTTGGCAAGCATGTCCCGAGGAAAATCTGGAGATATTTGAAAATCAAACAGAATCCGAACGAATTGATGAATCAGCAAGTGTGAGCTTTCCAGCCCAACAGAACTGGCTTCATCCCATGCCGTGTGGCGCAGGGAAAGCACGCCTGAGTTTTCCTATCTGTGAAATGGGATGAAAGTGATACCAATTATTTGGGATTTTTAATAATAAAAGGACAAGACCCACATGTTCCGGGCCAGTCTGGGAACTGTCAGTGGTGCTGACTCCAGGACTTGGAATTCACAGCGTTGGGAGGGCGGGGGAGGGGGATCAGAGGAGCAAATGGGATGCGGGAGAGGCGGAGCTTGGAGGGGCAGCACAGCCTTCTCCTGCTTTGCCACTGAGCCTCACCAATTAGTCAGTCTGTCTCAACAATCAGACTAAATATTCAGCTGGGAAAACTGAGGTCCAAGAAAATGGGGCTGATCAGGGCCACAGCTAGGGCAAGGGGCTACAGGGAAGAAGGTACGGGGAACACACATCAGTTGAGCCTCTATAGGCCATATTTCTGCAGGGCCATATTTCACAGAGGAAGAGGAAATGACTGGCTGAGAGTCACACAGCTAGGGGCTGCTCAGCTCCCCCCACCGCCACTTAGCTCCTTGCACAGATCTGATCCTTCTAGGACCAGGATACTTAACCAGCCCCCTCACTTCCAACCCCATATGAGCATAGCCATCTCCCAGGAGCACCTGAACTCTAACGTAGAAATCTAAGTGTTCAGCAGTAGGCCTCGGTGCAGGGAAAGCAGAGGGCGGGCTGTGTGGCTACAACGGGCCCCTTCCGGAACAGGAAGCCCACTGGGATGTAACCTGCCCATTTTCTTCTTGGGGAAGCTGAGGTCCAGATGAAGAAACCCCTTGCTCATATGCATACTCACTCATTTATTCACTCAACAAATCAATTTAAAAAAATAGATCACATAGTGCTAGAAGGAAAATTACTCTGTGTAATAGAGAGTGATGGCGGTGGACACTGATAATGTTCAGGTGCAGTTAGGGGCCTTTTTGAGGAGATAACTTTGAGCTGAGACCTGAAAAAAAAAAAAAGGAGCTGTCCGGGAGAAAGCTACAGCAAAAGCCTGCCAGGCAGAGGGAACAGCATGTGCAAAGTCCCTGAGGTAGGACTGAACTGGTGGGTTTGAGGAACAGCAGAGGGGCTGGAGAGGAGTGTGGGGGATGAGTGGGTGGGGAGCTGATACAGAGCCTCAGGGGTGGGATGAGGAGTTGGAAGTTGATTAAGGGAATGGACTGAGAACTTTTGAGGGACGTGATTTGCTTTGTCATTTTAAGAAGCCTCCTGTGTCTATCTCAGGGTAAAGGGACAGTTGAGGGCAGGGTAAAGGCTGGGGCAGCCCTGGGTAGGTCATGGATCGTGGTGGGGCCCATGGGTGGATTTGGGATATGTTTTGGAGTCTGAGAGATGGACCGTGGCCATGGATGTTCAAGGGGGTTGAAGGGTAAGTCATGATTATGATGGGTGACTAGTCATTACCGGATAACTAATAGCCACATAGTTACCTAGGTGGGTGGGGCCACCTGGATGGGGAAGATTTGGCGGGGGAGGGAGGTAAGATCACGTGACCCTCCCAGGAGAAGCCAGTGGAGGCAGCTGGATGTTTGGGTCCGGGCTGGATTTTTGGGCCAGGCTGGTTTTAGGGTAAAACAGGCAGGACGGGCCCTGTGGGGAGGGGTTGACCTTCCCCCATGTGGACCAGGGCGAGGGCAAGAATGGGGCACTCTCAGAGCTGTAGGCTGGAGAGGGGACGGTCCCCCTGGCCTCTCAGCTGCAGCAGTAATCAATCTGCCACTCCAGACTAATTGCTTTCCCTGTTGAGAGGCTGGAATGGGGACAGAAAGCCCCAGGGGAGGAGTGGGAAGGGCCTGGAGGGAGGCCGAGAAGCTGTCTTTTGATTTGTCTGCCCTGCCTGTCCCCGAGATCTCAACACGTGCTAACTCTGGCTGGGGCCTCAAGTCCTGCCTCTAAGACAAACCCTAAATCTGTCTCTTGCCGACTCCTAACTGTCCCATGGTTCCCAGAACCCCTAGAACAAATTCCCAGAAGCCCCTGAGACTCCACCTGCCCCAGTCCCTACCCACAGCTGCCTCTCACCTTCCTCCATCTCCCCTAGCCCACTGGCCCCAACCCCACCTGAACCTGCCCCAGGACCTCTGCACGAGTTCTGCCCTCTGCAGGGAATGCCCTTCAGCCAGCTCTCCCTCATCTCTGGCTGCTTGTTTTCATCTGTGCTTCAAACCTAAATGTCACCTGCAAGGAGAACCCCTTTCTGCTCAGCCTGCGATGTCATTCCCACTCACCCATCTCCAAATTCTGTTCTTTCTCTTCAGTGAACATCCATCTCCTCGGCCTGTGAGCCTCCATGTCCCCCATGCCCAAAGCTGGACCCAGAATTCGGTAGGTGTTCTATGTGCAGGTAGAATGACTGATGCTGTACATTGAGTGCTTTGGGGGAGCACTAGGGGGTCCCCGCTTCACAGAGGAAGAAGGTGTGGCTCAGAGAAGGAGCTGGCTCCCAGGGTTCACTGGGGCCTGACCAGGGCCTCCCACACACCATGTTAAAAAAGAGGAACAGGGAGGATCTTGGGTGGTTGAAGCATTGTGGGGCTCAGCAGTGGGGGTCAGAGAGCAGATGGGGGTTCCGAAGGCCCAGGTTCAAACCTCAGTTGGCCACTCACTTTGAAGGAGGGATAGCCTCCCTGTGCCTTGGTTTCCTCATCTGCAAACTGGGACTATCCACATCCTTATTCTCCTCCCGTCGGGTGTGGATAAATGAGTTAACGCGTGTGGGACCTTGCCTGCTACAGGGGACCAGCTCATACTGACCTCTCTCAAAGCACACAATTTCAGCCCACTTTATATATATAAACTCTGATAAACAGGGTTCCAGAGAGTTTATCAGTCATTCAGGCATCGGTGACCAGCCTGGGATTCAAACCCAGCTCCTGCTGGGTTCTCTGCTTACTACCTCAGTCTCCCCGAATGAGGTCATTGCCCCTGTCCCTAAGGTGTGACTTCGTGTCCTCCCTGGACTGAGGGCCCCCAGCCAAGGGTCCCTGCTGGTCTCCTGCTCCTAAAGGCACTGGCTGCGGCCCTGGGCTGGACACCTGGGTTGAGTCCCAGACTCCCAGTGACCTCTCTGGGCCTCAGTTTCCCTATCTGTAAGTAGGTGACACGCAGACAGCTCTGGGTGTTTCCAGTAGGGGGCATGCTGTGACCCCTCCCCCATGGCCTGGACCCCCCACCCCCCACCCCCACCCCCCACTCACCTCACTGAGCAGGAAGGAGAGCGCTGTTCCGCTGCGCCTCATGCTGCAGGCGTCTCTGAGCCCCAGGGGAGACAGATGTGAGATCCCTGAGAGCCCAGCTACACCCCTGTGAGACTCCCCTACACACAGGGAGCTCATCCCACACCCTGCACCCTCTCTCAGGTGCTGCAGAGACTCAGTCGAGGTAGCCCGGGCCATACCACAGGCGCCAGTTGGGACACCCAGCCAGCACTCTGTGGGGGCTCTATCCGAGGGGGCCCTGATGGCTACGAATACTCCCCAAGCCCCTCCCCCCATGCCAGTGTCGCAGCCTTGGAGCATCAGGACCTTCGGGAAGAAGTCCCCTGGCCCTGGGCCCCATGGGGGACCCTTTCGGCTCCCGGCCCAGCTCTGGTGGATTCAGGGACCCAAGTCCCCTGGCTGAGAACTCCCCAAACTCACACAGGCTCTGCTAGGCCGGGACAGGCCTGGCACTCACTGCCACCGCTGAGTCCTGCCTGAGTCCCGTGACCTCCCTGGGAGCCGAGGAAGGGAGGACTGGACCTGCCCAAGTGGGCGGCTCAGGGTCCCCCCCCACCCCCGGCAGAACCCCTTAACTGTCTGAGTGCCAGGCTCAGGACACACCCATATACCCCCTTAGGACAGGGGCAGGGGGTGGCTGGAGAGTGATGGGGGAGCGTGAGGGGGTGTCCCCAACATGGGTATGAGACAGTGGCCAGGAGTGTGACCAAGTGTGCAGGTGTGTGTGTGGGGGGCAGGCTCGGGACGGTGGGGTGTTAAGTTTAATTGTTCCTGTGTTTGTAAGAGAGACAGAGAGAAGGAAACATGAAGAGACAGAGAGACAGAGAGAAAGAAAGGGAGAGACACACAGAGACAAAGAGAGAGATAGGGAGAGACAGAGAGAAGACAGAAAGAGAGGAGAGACAGAGACGCAGAGGGAGGTGCAGATTTGAGTAAGATTGGAAAGATTTTACCAGCTCAGGGGCTGGGACACATGCTTTGCAGCACAGCCCATGAGGTGTGGCCTCAGGAGTTTGGGGGTGGTCCCCTGGGGGTCCCTAGAGGCTCCAGAAAAGCTGGTCACTGCGCTGTGCCACTCTAGGCAGACGGATGACCCTCTCTGGCCAACGGCTTCTTCACCAAAAGCGGGGACTAGAGTTTCGGTGGAACCTGTGCCCCTCGGGAGGGGCTGTGGGGGGAGGGGCCGTGGGGGGGCTGTGGGGGGGCTGTGGGGGGGCTGTGTGTGGAGGGGACTGGGGGGGAGGGGCTGTGGGGGGGGGGCTGTGGCCAGAGGAAAGGGACTCGTGTGGCGCTGCCACCTCCTTCGCCACTGCAGGTTAATGTGTCACCAGAACAGCCGCCTTCCCGGGAGGCCCCGCCATCCCCCTGCCCCCAAAAACCATTAGAGCATGACCCTCTCCCCTGGCAGCCTTCCCCGCTGCCCTGTGCTGTGTGACCTTGATCCCCCCACCTCTGTCACCACCCATTTCACAGAAGGGTAAAGCCAGCCTTGAGGGGGCAGCCCCAGGCAGAGTCCCGGCCAAGGCATAGCCACTTCCGGGTCCCCATCTGGCTAGAGAGGCCTGGATGGAACTGGGGACGGAGGGGGGCATGGGCAGGAAGCAGGAAGAAGCCACTGACCCACCAAAGGTCCCTAGCCCCCCGCCTGCCCCCCGCCTGCCCCGCCCCGGACTGTTTTCCCTCCTGGACGATGGGAGGAGAGAGTGGGGACCCGAGCCCTGACCCCAGGAAGCAGGGCGGAGACACTGAGGTGGGGGAACCACTTTGCCACCCTGTTCTCTGTGTGCTTCTGGTGCCTTCCTGCCTCCAAGCCTTTGCCCAGGTTGTGCCTGCCTCCCAGACAGCCTCTGCGCCACCACCTCCACCCCACCCCCGCTGATTTGCCCTCCTCAAGACTGGAAGACAGATCTACTAGATTCTGGAACTTGCTGGCTGGAAACTCCCCCATGATATTCGAGCTAAAACCCACACTCCTTCGCACCAGTGCAGCGCCCCCTCACGTCTCCCTTATCCTACTCTGACTCTATTTCTGTGTTGTTTCCCAAACATCTCAAATTCTTCCTACCACAGGACATTGGCATGTCCTGGGACCTCCCCCCCCCCCCAGCTTTCTCCAGGGTGGTTCCTTGTCACCACCCTGCCCTCTCAGAAAACCCGGACAAGGGCCCTTGTGATTCAACTACAACCCCAGTCTGTGATTCCGTGACCCTCTTCACCATCTGAAATGATGTCATTTGATCCCCTGGCTATTGTCTGTCCCCACATTTGAGGCCGTGGGCCCCACGAGGGTGGAGAAATGGTCCCCACTATGACCCCGGCACATAGTAGGTACTCGGAAGTGTTTGTCACAGCAGTCCATGACTTAGGAGGCCACAGAGGAACGTAAGGGCTTTATTCTAGCAAGCCCGGCCCCTCCCCCAGAGCTCCACCCCATCCGAGCCCCCTTCTCCCTCGGCCCCACGGAGGTCACTCTGGTGGGTGATGGGCAGAGGATGACCTTTGCCTCGCAGTTTCCTGGAGGGGAAACACACACGAGAGAACATTCAGGCACAAGCGGGATTTGCAGCAGGGACTTGGCAGGGCGATCCCCCCAGCCCAGCCCCCACCTCACCATGGACATCTCATCCGGCTTCTAGAACTCAGACACACTGTGGTGGTGACGCCTCACAGCCACTACCACCGACCCGATGACCAAAACGGACACCAGCAGACACACAGCCACCACCACGCCTGGGTTCCTGTGCAACTCGGGGACCCCGGTGCCACCTGGAGCTGAGGGGAGGAGGCCCGAGTCAGCCTTGGACCCCACCCCTCCCCAGGCTGCCGCACCCACCAGGGCCCAGAGTTGCTAAGCCCCTTCCCGGGAAGCCATGCTCACTCCCCTCTCTTGTTGCTGCTGTAACTTTCTTTTTAAGTTTATTTCTTTATTTCGAGACAGTATGTGTGAGAGGAGCAGAGAGAGAGGGAGAGAGGGAGGGAATCCCAAGCAGGCTCTGCACTGTCAGCGCAGAGCCCACCTCGGAGCTTGAAATCTCAAACCGAGAAAGCCACGACCTGGGCAGAAATCGAGAGTCGGGCGCTTAACCGACTGAGCCACCTAGGCGCCCTGCGGCTATAATTTTTTGTACAGCACCGTTTTGTTCTTTTCCTTTTGAGTATTATTTGTCTGTAAGGAATTCATTCAGTTCTGTGTGGTTTTGCTGCCCTCATTGGTCAGCAAAGTCCTTACAATGCGAGAAAAATCTAATCTAGAACTCTCTTCCCAAATGCAGCAACATTCTGAGGATGCGGGCAAATTTTGAGCCATGGTGAGGCTGGTTTACAACACCCTCTGACTTCAAGCCCGGTCATCACATTTTGTGTTTACACTCTTCTTTGAACATTCTGGAGACAACATACTATTTTGAATAACAGGTGTTTTTTTTTCCTAGACCCCTAGAGATGCTTGGCTTCAACTGGGGCCCTGTGTGGCCATGCCCACAACTACCCTACCCTCAGCACCCCACTCGCTCGGTCCCAGCCACATCACTCTCCCTCAAATATACCAGCCACGGTCCTACCTCAGGACCTTTTCACGGGCTGTGCCAGCTACCCGGGCTGCTCTCCCACTAGGTACCTGTGTGACTGCCTCCTTCACCTCCTTTAACTGAGACATTTGTTGGCTCAGGTCATAATCTCACAGTTCGTGAGTTCTAGCCCCACGTTGGGGTCTGTGCTAACAGCTCAGAGCCTGGAGGCTGCTTTGGATTCTGTGTCTCCTTCTCTCTTTCTCTCTGTCCCTCCCCTGCTCACAATCTGTCTCACAAAAAGAAAAAAACATTAAAAAAATTTTTTTAAATTCAATCCTAAGGGTGCCTGGATGGCTCAGTCGGTCAAGCATCTGACTCTTGATTTTGGCTCAGGTCATAATCTCATGGTTTGTGAGTTCAAGCCCCATGTCAGGCTCTGTGCTGGCAGCGCGGAGCCTGCTTTGATTCTCTCTCTCTCTCTCTCTCTCTCTCTCTCTCTGCCTCTCCCCCTGCTCCCCTCTCTCTCCTCTGTCAAAATAAACAAACATTTAAAAAATAAAAATAAAAATGTCAATCTTAGTATGGGACTCTTGATCTCAGGGTCATGAGTTTGAGCCCCACATGGGGGGGGGGAGGTAGAGATTACTCAATAAGTAAAAGTTAAAAGTTTAAAACAAATTTCAATCCACTTGTATTAACATTCTGACCCCTTATCCTGTTTATCTTGTTCTTTTATAAACAAATATATAATTTACTTATAACCTGTCTCCCAACAAAGCTGTGTCTCACAGGACTTAATACACCCTAGGTGCTTAATAAGCGTGCATAGAAGAAAGAAAGTCTGAAAGGCTTTAGGTGATATCCGGTAGAGTGGGGAGAAGCCCTTCTCCCCACATTCTCAGGTCTGTCTCTCCCTGGTGGCCGATCCCAGAACTGCAGCCTGGTATTTCCACACCTTTCTCCAACACCCAAACCTTCAGTACTCACCAGGGCCAGAGGACACAGAGGTCCCATCAGTGGTGGTTGAGGGCATGGAATCGGACTCTGTTCTTGAGCTGGGAGAAGTGGAGCTCCAATGCAAGGTCAAAGTGGGGGAACTTGGGGGGCTGGAGTGGGAGGTAGGGGTAAGCTCTGAACCCGGGAAGCCAGAACTGGGGTTGGTGGCCGTTTCTGGTTGTGGGAAGGAGATGGGCATTGTTAGATCTGTGGGGATGGGGCTGACCATGAAGATGGAGCTTTCCTTTAAATTTAAGGAGTCACCCTCTGGAGGGATGTTGACCTGGACGTTGGAGTCTGTTAAAAGAAAAACATACCCAAAGTGGAGTCTCTTGTGCTAAGCCCCATATCAGCAAACCAAGACTTAATACCTAATCTAATTGCAGTTTCTGCCCCTCCCAGGAGTGTGACCTTTACCCCGTCTATCTGGAATTAGCTGGTCAGCACTTGTGAGATAATCTGCCTCATAAATGCTCCTCTTCTTTCTCCCAAAGGAAGGTAAACTTGCCTGAAGCAATCCACTCTTCACTAGAAACTTCCTTTCTCTTCCGCCTTCTGCCTATAAAAGCCTTTTTGTTTTGCACAGCTCCTCGGAGCTCCTTTCTATCTGTTAAGATGGGACACTGCCCAATTCATGGATCATTAATAAAGCCATTTGGATCTTCCCATTTATTCCTGCTGGATTTTGTGTTTTAACAAGCCTGTCTACACTCGAGGTGCTGGCGGGGATGGTAGAGACTGTCTCTGAGCTCAGGCTGCAGTGGGGGGTGAAGGCTTCCGCTGAGCTAGAGGAGCTGGTAGCTGGGAAGCTCCGTTCTCCATCCTGCTCTCCAAGAGCACTGGGGGTGGGGGCGGGGAATGACGCTGGAAGGAAACCCACTGAGGGTGCAGGGAGGGGATGGTTAGGAACAAGGGGGTGTGGCCCCAGCCCCTCTTTGGATGTCTTCCTGTTATTCCAGGTAGTAAACACCTGCCTCTCCGGGAGACCTGGAGGATTTAGTGCACCATGTGAGTGCTCCGTGGGAAACAGGAGGCGCCCTTGTCTGAAGTCCCACAGCCAGAGTTATAGTCAGGGTGGGGCCCTCGGTGGGGCCCTCCCCGCCCCCACCCTTGCTTCAGGGCTCTAAAGAACGTCTGCATATAGGGAATGGGTGCAACCCAGCCAGCACTCTGGGGAACTCTTTTTCTTTCTTTACCTCTCTTTTCTTTTTCTTTCTCTTTTTCTCTTTTCTTTCTTCCTCTTTTTCTCTCTTTCTTTCTCTCTTTCTCTCTTTCTTTCTCCTTCCTTCCTTCCTTTCTTTCTTTTATTAAGTAAAGTCTATCCCAAATGTGGGGCTTGAAATCACCACCCCAAGACCAGGAGTCTCATGCGCCACAAACTGAGCCGGCCAGGCGCCCCTGGGGAGCTCTTCTAAATCTTCTGGGACTCAGTTTCTTCCTCTGTAAAGTGAGCATCACAGTGTCAGAGCCTCTGAGAGCTCACACAGGTTAGGCGCATAGTGGGTACACAGCTGCACAGATCCACCTCCAAGCTCCCAGAGAGGATCAGCCCGAATCTTCTTTGCCAGGTACCTGGAAGGTCCCCAAGGCTAAACTCAGAGGCTTACATGAGGGGTTGGCTCAGAGACGTCTGGCTCTGGGAACAATCCGTGGATTGGGGCTCTGGAAACCTACCCTGCCCTGTTCCAGCCACTCCCTGGCTCCTACCCCATCCCAGGCACTGGGCCCAGGAGCTAGAATGAGGGTGGGTAAATACTTTGTGGGCCACATCCCACAGTGACTTCCTAGTTCCAGGCTGCTAGAGGCCTTAGCTGCTTGTGAGTTCCTTCATCAACCGCCCCTTGCCCCACCCCACCTACTCTGCCCTGGACCAATCTTTGTGCTTCCTCCCTCGCTTCACCGCATTCAGCAAGAATGCGGAAATAAGAACAGGCACTGGCCCCGAAATTGGGCTGGATCTACACACAGACCCCTAATTCTCTGTCCAGGCTCCCAGAATCTGCAGCCGCACGGTGCACTGGTCTGACTTCATTCCCATTTTACAGATGAAGAACTGAGGCTCAGAATGGTAGGCAATCTGGCCCAAGATGACCAGGAAGGTGGGAAGAGGGCCCCTTAAGGACCTCCAAGGAGTTAAAGATGAAGAGGCCAGCCTCCCCAAACTGCTCCCTATCATTATTTGAGGAATGTCTGCTGAAATGAAGATGACGCAGGGCCACAGTAGACCCCAAGCTGAGCCAGAACCCTGCAGAACTGAAGTTTGTTTGTTTGTTTTTTTGGTTGTTTTGTTTTGTTTTGTTTTGTTTTTGTAAGTAGGCTTCACACACAGCACAGAGACCAGCGGGGGATGGGGAGTGGGGCTTGAACTCACGATCCATGAGTCAGACCCTTAACTGACTGAGCCACCTAGGTGCCCTTGGGGAGCTGAACGTTTTAAAGTCAACCAGTGCTTGAAAGAGGAAGTCGAGGACTCAGGCTCTGCCGGCTGCCCTGCCCGGGACAGAGGGGACAGGTGCTCCCTGAGCTGCCAGAGAGCAGACCAGAAGGTGAAGTGGGCTGTTTCCATGCTCTGGGCCGGGAGTCTGCAGTCATCGGGTTCTAACCTGGGCCACCACAGCTGGAGACGCCTTGCCTGAGCCTCAGTTACCTGAGCTCTGCAGTGGGGATAAATGTGGTGGCTTCTGAGTGAAGCCCTTGCCTGCAGTGGGAATCCTGGCCATGGTGGCCTCCACTCGACGTTCTAGGGCTGAGGCAGGAGCACGGGTCAGAGACAGCAGTGACTTTGGTGGGACACGGACGACTGGCGGAAAGGATGCAGGTTCAACTCTCCCGCACCCCGGGGACCGTCTTACAGGGCAGCAGAAGGAAATTAAGTCAAGTACCAAGAACCTCTCCTGGGAGCCATCAATGCCTAGTGACCAGGAAGTGAGCTCGTGTGTCCCCACCATGGCCCTACGGTCCTCACTCCTCTCCCTGTGGGGGCTACAAGAAACCGAGGGTTGAAACAGAACCTCAGACTGGGAATGGAGGCCCCCACCAGCCTCTTGCGGGTTCAGATCAGCAGCAGGGTGGCGGTGCCCAACTTTGCTGCTGAGAGGAGCCGCTGCTCACGTGTTGGGGGAAGGCGGTGGGGGGCGGGTGGGGAAGGTAGCCCGAAGGAGGGATCCAGAAGACAGGTGTGTAGCTGAACCATATGCCCCCCTCCAGCTTCCTGAAAGCCAGGCCTCCTTCTTAACCTGTTCTTACCTCTAGAGGTGACAGAGGCAAGAGAGGAATTCCCCAGCAGTAGCACCAGAGACAGCGGCAGAAGTGGCCGTGGCAGCTGGGAGACCGCCATTCCTGTGCAGGGAGGGCAAAAGGCGGGCTCTGCACAGGTGTGTGGCCAGGTGCCTGCTCTGTCGGCACGCGCACGCGCACGCGCACCCTGCCGGCGGCCGTGCACAGGTGAGGCGGAGGTGGGGCCTCAGGGCGCAGGGCCTCTGGGGGGCTGCTGCTGTTTCCCAGGGTGCCATTCCTGCCCGCCTCTCCATCTGGACCCCCCCACCTCTTCTACAAACCCCACCTGGACCATGACCCTGAAGAGGTCACCCCTCAACTCTGTGGCCCCCTCCATAGCTGCCCTGAATCCACGCTCCCCCCCACCTCTCCTCTGCCCAGGCCGCCCCCTCTGGGGTAGCCCCCTCACTTCCTCTCTGCCCTGTTCCTGCCCCAACAGACTGGGTATATCTGTCTGGCTCTCCCTCCCCAAGACTGGGGGTGAGAGAGAAAGGCAGAGGACACTTCCCAAATCAGGAAGGGGCCGGAAACCCCTAGCATTTCCCGAACAGGGCGCTCATGCATCCGCCTGTAGGATTTTCTAGGGTCAAGGAACTCGTGGTGGCCATTCTGGGCCAGGCCCCCAGACACTGGCTTCTGGAATGTGCTGGGGACAGCTCCCATCTGGAACCGACTGGACTCCACCCCCTTAGCCATGGACAGATAACGGCGACATACGTGAGGCCACGCTGTTGGCCCTGACCTCCAGAAAAGACTCTTCTATCCCACCTGCGGAGCTTTAGGACCTCTCCCAGCCAAGGTGTTCCAGAGCCTTCCAATCCCGCCCCCTGACCCCCGCAACCCCAGCCACACCCAAGATACTCCCACGAGCACAGGTGGACTGAGACCCAGGCTGTGGAGGGCTTTATTCACTAGACTCAAAGAGCCATATGCCCCTCCCCCAGTGTCCCCCACTGGTCCGCCGATGTCCTAGACACCCAGCCACTGCATGTGCTGCTGACTGTCCCATGCTGCGGGCCCCAAGAGCGCATCTGTGGTGAGGGCAGCCCGGGTGTGATGGCCACGCCAGGTGGCTTGAAGCATCTTGGCGGCTCCCTGCTGCTGCCTCAGCTGGCGGCGGGCAGTGAAGCCCCTCCAGGCCGACTGGATGGCCGTGGCCGCCTTATTCTGGTTACGGGACTGCGGGGGGCTGCGAGGGGTCGTCTGGGGGTCACCGCCCCACGGTGTGCCTGCCTGGACTAGGGCGCCCCGGCCCATGCCGTGCACCACCCGGGTAGGCAGGGTGTGGCCACACATGTGGCAGGTGCGGGGGCTGGACCCCACCAGCATCACCACACTGGGCGGGCTCCCCACCCTGGGACTCAGGGACCGGCAGAGGGGGCAGACGTGGGACTGGCAGGACTGGAAACAGCGGTGGTCAGATGTGGACCTGGTCCTGCCGCCCAGCCCGGCCCACGTGCCCGGGAGCCACGCAGGCTGGGTTTGGCCCCGGCGGGTGCAGAAACCTCTCCACAGGGCTTGGATGACGGTGGCGGCTCTGGAGAGCTGGGCCAGTTCCCGCCGCACACAGTAGCCGCGCCAGGCAGCCTGGATGATGATGGCCCACTGGTGCCACACTTTGATGGTACGGCGCACCAGGTAGCCACGTGCGCCTGCCTGGATGGTGACCACAGCGCGGACGATCATCTTCTCCACAGCCTGCATCGACGCCAGCAGCTCCCCCGACTGTCTGGGATCCACCGCTGCCTCTCTGCCCACCGTGTCCCGGGGCACAGGCGCCCTGGGTGGCTCCCACGGGCCGCTGGGGGCCACCGCGCTGTTCATTGGCCTGACTGCCACACTGGGGACGGCAGGGTTCCGCGCTTGGCCACCAGCTATGCCAGCGTCCACGGGGCCCTGGAGTACAGTGGGAGTCAGGGACACCTTGTGACTATCTGCGGGAGCCACAGCGCTGTGGGAGTCCTGAGACCCCTGCATCGACTCGTAGGTAAGAAGGGGCTTCCGGGAACCGTCAGGTGAAGTCTCATAGCCCAGAGACACCCTCCGAAACCTTGGGTACAGCCTAGGGATGGCCACGTTGGGGGTCGCCTCGGTATGGGTGATCGGTGCTATGGCTGGTGGCGCCCCTGTGAAGTGTTCAGGACTTTCCCGTGGGGACCGGCGGGCATGCTCCTGCACGTCACGCAAGGACACAATCCTGGCTACGCTATCATCTAGCATTTCCGAGACAAGACTACCCTGAATGGACCTATAGGATTTTTTAGAGCCAAGAAACTTGTGCTTGGCCTGAGCCAGGTCGCCAGACACCGACTTCTGGTGTGTGCTGGGGACAGTTTCCATGTGGAGCCCACCAGATGCCACCCCACCAACCATAGGCGGATGAAGTGGCACATGTGAGGCCCCCCTGGTGGCCCCCAACTTCTGGGAGGTGCTTGGGGTCCCCATCCCAGCTACAGACCCTGGGTGCAAAGTGGATGCTATAGTGCTGCCACGGGCCAGCCTGGGTGACCCTGAGACTATGGTAGAAGAGTCTGTCTTGTGAGCATGGCTCTGGGGAACAATGTGAGCCACCAAGGGGTTCTGAGACACAGTGCGGACCACCAAGGGGCTCGGAGGTACATGAACTACTGTTGCTTGTTGATGAGCCAACGGGGCCCCAGTAGCTTTGACGGACTCCGTGTGCACACTAGGGACCCTGCCAGCAGTCACAAAGTGGGAACCGGGCCCCCCCCAAGTGGTTACTGGCCTCTGCTGCAGAGTTGGGGTGATGCCACCAGCCATCGAGTGCTTGGCCATATTCAGGGACTGGGGAGGGACAGGGGCCATGCCACTGGCGAGAGACTTGGTTTTGCTGGGAACCACCTCCTCCAACAACAGCCTTTGACAGTTGGGAAGGAATTCGAGGCTGCGGTAGATGTCATTTGACAGGAGACTATGGGACACCCACGGGCTTGCCTCAAGGCCTATGGACTCCCCACTGGATGTGGACACCAGGGACAGAGCCTTCTCCAGGTTCTCTGCCTTCATCATGATCTGGTCATCTGTGGTCTCAAATGGCATCATGCCAAGAGCGTGGTTCAACTGTGAGGCTCTTCGTAGCACTGTGGGCGTTTGGGGCACTCTCCTGGTTGTGCCACTAGCTTCCACAGTGTGGGGCTGAAGTTGAGCCAGGCCAGGGGCACGGGATACTTGGAAGGGGGCTATAGGCCCCTCCACAGCCAAGGATCCATGGTAAGGCCTGGGAGTGATCCCGATCAGCAGGGACCCCTGGGGAAGGCTCTGGGCCACATTTCCGACTGTGGAGGGCAGGCCGGCTGCACTAGCCCTGGACCCCAGGACCAGGCCCTGATTCAGTCCCCCAGCCATAGATGCTGGAACCATACTAGAGGCCACAGACCCAGGAGAGACACTCAGGGTGACCCCACTCACCACTGAGCCTGGGACCAGGCTTGGAGCAGTGAAACTAACTGAGGATCTTATGGGGAATCTCTGCCTCTCCCCACCAGTCCCAGGGGTTGCGATCAGACTGGGGGTCACAGAACCTGGAGGCAGGGTCCTGGCCATGCCGCTAGCCACAGAACCCAGAGGAAAGTTCTGGGCCCCAGCACTGGCCATGGGATCTGGAGGAAGACCCTGGCCCATGTCACTGATCACAGATCCTGGGGGAAGGCTGTGGCTGATACCACAGATCACAGACCCCGGGGGAAGGGTTTGAGCTACATCACTGACCACATAACCTGGTGGAAGGTGGGGAGGCACATCACCAATCACCAGCCCTGGGGGCAGGCTCTGGCCCACACCTCTGATCACAGACCCAGGGGGAAGGCTGGGGGCCACACTCCCGGCCACAGCACCTGGCACCAGGCCACTAACTGTGCCCATCACAGGCTCCTGGCTGAAAGCATTTGCTTGTTGGTAATCTGCTGCCACAACTGTGGACACAGAAGGATTCTGGTGGCTCAAAGGTATTGGGAGATCAACACTGACCTGAGACCTAGTGGGGCCCACACTGGCCTGGGAAAACCTGGATGGACTCATACCCAGTCTGTTGGACACTGCAACCTGAGAGAACCCAGGACTCGCCTCTGAGGGTTGTTCACGAATCAAAGGGGCGCCTGCCACAGAGGCTGGGGGTGCACCGGGACTCATCCCACTGGCCACCTGAAACTGGTTTGGGCCCACACTAGTCGCCACACTCCCCTGGCACACACTCCCCACCATGCCTGGACACATAGGTCCTGGAGACACACCTAGGAACATACCGGCAGCCGGGGCCCCCTGAGACATACTTGGGAACATGCCAGCAGCCATAGCACCCAGGGACACGTCTGTGGCCATGCCCCTGAACAGGGTCCCCAGGGATACACTGGTTCCCTGGACTAGACAAGAGCTGTCTCCACTGGCCACAGGCACCTGGTAGAGGTCTGGGGCTGAACAGGCAACGGCAGAATGTTCAGTCATACGTGAGTGCCTCCCGCTGACACCGAGTGGCTGATGGAATGCAAGGGACACCTCGCTGAACTCAGGGGCCTGGCGGTTTGAGGCCACCCCACTGACCATTACAGGATCTTGACATGGGTCCATCCCAGGGGTCCCAGATGCCTGGCTCAGACCTTGACCCATGCTGCTGGTCCCAGACGGATATGATGTATTCAGGGGGACTTCAGTCACAAATGATGGATGATGCAGACTAGGGGCTACTGCATTCACTCTTGATGATGGTAGATTTGAACCCACTTTAGGGGCCCAACTGGACTGACTAACTGCGCAGCTGGTACCGCTCATTACAGGTGGCCGGGCAGGGCTGGGGGCCACCATACAAGCCACTGATGGCCGGGCTAGGCTGGGTGCCACCATATAAGCCACTGATGGCTGGGCGAGGCTGGGGGCCATCCTACCAATGATAGATGACTTAGCTAGGCTAGGGATCACCCCACTGGTTATAGATGGCTGAGCTAGGTTGGGGGCTACCCCATCTGTCATATGTGGCTGGGCTAGGCTAGGGTCCATCCCACCAGTCACAAAAGGCTGGGCTAGGCTGGGGGCCACCCAACCGGTCACAAATGCCTGCATTAGGTTGGCGGTCACCCCACTGGTCACAGATGGCTGCGCTAAGTTGGGGGCCACCCCACTGGTCACAGATGGCTGGGCTAGGCTGGGGGTCACTCCACTGGCCACAGATGGCTGAGCTAAGCAGGGGGCCACCCCACCGGTCACAGATGACTTGGCTAGATTGGGAGTCACCCCACTGGTCACAGATGCCTGGTCTAGGTTGTGGGTCACCCTACTGGTCACAGGTGGCTTGGCTAGACTGGTAGTCACTCTACTAGTCACAGATGGCTGGGCTAGGCTGAGGGGCACCCCATCCGTCATAGATGGCTGGACTAGGTTGAGAGCCACCCTATCAGTCACAGATGACTTGGCTAGATTGGGAGTCACCCTACTGGTCACAGATGCCTGGTCCACGTTGGGGGCCACCCCACTGGTCACAGATGGCTGGGCTAGGCTGGAGGTTGCCCCACTGGTCATAGATGGCCAGGCTGGGTGGGGGGTCACCTTACTAGCCATAGATGGCTCAGTTGGGCTGGGGGAGACCTTACTAGCCATAGACGATTCAGATAGGCTGGCGGTGACCCTATGGACTATAAATGGCTGTTGTGGGCCATCGCCTGCTACTGATGGCTGGGATAGGCTTGAGGTTAACCTACTGGGCGCAGATGGCTGCTGATATCTGGTAGGGACATTACCCAAAGACACACTTCTGGTCAGTCCTGTCCTATGGGATTTCTGGGACAAGCTCTCCTTCAGATCCATGGCACTTTGGCCTGAACACATACCCCTCTCATCCTGATCATCTGCGCCCCAGTGGACACTCAGGGTCACACAACCCGACAGTGAGCTGTGATGCAAAATGGGCATCAGCTCTGAGCCTGCAGAGGGTGGGCGGCAGAGGTTTGGAGTTGAGTGCTGCCAGCTCACCTTCCTAGTTTCTTCCCTATCACTAGGCCCCTGAGGCCTCCCCGCAGCCTCTCCAGAGAGGAGGGCATCTACAGGGACAGGGACGTCCTCATCCAAGCTGGTCTCGCAGGGCTCCTCCTCCACCAGGTCAACAGCAGTCAGACTGGCCACAGACATGGTGGAAAGGCTGAGTGAACTACAGCTGGGCAATGAGCTCTGGGAATTACTCACATTTGGGCCACAGTCTGTGGAGCCTTGGGAGAGGCTTCCAAACAGGTCGTTGTCTAGACCCTGGGGCAAACTGGGTCCATTGGGTATATGGCCAGTTGCTTGCTCCCGCGGGCGGGGTGGACTGGAAATGGTACCCTTGGTCCGATTCCTCTCCTGCCGAGGGTGGGCTGTGCTGGGCAGGGTGTGTGCCATCCTACTGCCTGGGGAGGCTTGGAACACACTGGAATCTACCTGCGTCTTGACTGTCCAGCGATGGCTAGGAGCCACGGAGCCAGGCAAGAGACCTAGGGTTGTGTCACAGGCCTTGGGGGTCTGTGGTTGGGTTAGGGGTGCTTTGCTCACACTGGCAGCCCTCTGTGGACCTGAGATCTCCTTGTTGGTTCTCTCCCTGGGGTCCACGGAGGCCCGTTTGTGATTTGGGGACTGAGTTTTCTGCCTGGTATCCTCACGGACCGCAGGTGACTGTTGTGGAACTTTGGTAGCTGACGATCGACAGACACTGGGGGGCACCTTGCTGGCCCGGGCGGGCTGACACCAACTAACAGAATTCCCGTATGCAGCGGTACACTGGCGGGAGTGGCAGGTGCTCCCATCCCCCGCAGGGCGGGAAGGGGTACCCGGGGCTGCCCTGCCCTGCCTTGACGCTGCCCTTGCACGTGGGGCCACCCTGCTGACATGTGGCCTGTGGGAGCCCGCAGCTGTGCCACCAGCCACCGATGGCCGGCTGGTGCTTGGGCCAACACCATTGGCAATGAGCGGCTGCCAGAGACTGGGGGGTGGCTGCAGGTGGGACGGCTTGGGCAAATTGGGGCCCGTGTCACTCTCCACGGGGTTGAGATCTGATGCCAATTCATTGGCCCATAGGGGCAGCCACACGTTTTCCTCACTGACCTCAGGATTCAGATATAGTAGGTTTGAGGAGGAGTCCCTGGTGGGGCCCATCTCCCATGAAAGACTGGGGTCCAGGGCAGCAATTAGGGAGTACTGATGAACAGTGGTGATCACTCTACAGGTCAGGAGGGCACCCAGGGAGACCACCGAAGAGCAGGGTGACCCCCCGAGCATGGCCCCATCTCCCATCTCTGCTAAGAACCCGCCAGGCCTGCCTGTGAAGAAGCCCCCCCAGACCCCATCCTGGGGAACCCTGACCTTGCTGGGCTGTGGTCTCGCGGGCCCCAGGGCGGGTCCCCACACAGCCGATGGGCTCCCCACCTCCACTGGGGCCGGCATCACTGTCATCCTGCTTCCCGCTGTTTTCGAGGTGGCCTTGGGAGGGACAACTCCAGTCCTCAGAGCTGCCTGAGACAAAGACTGGCTCAGGACCGCGCCCAGCTCCCCCTGACACAGGGCTTGGCTCAGGGCAGCCCACTCCTCCTCCGTCAGGGCCTTGCTGAGCACATCGGCCAGTTTGCCCTGCTTGGCTTTAGTGAGTTCTGCCCGGAGCTCCGTGGGGGTCAGGGTGCGAGACAGGGCGATGCCCAGCTCACCCCAGGACAGCACTTTCATCAGCGCCGTGCCCAGTAGGCCCTGGGGCAGGGCCCTGGCCATCGTGGTGCCCAGGACTTTCTTGGTCAGGGCCTGGCTCAGGGCCGCCCTCACTGGGCCCTGAGAGAGGGCTTTCGCCAGCAGGGCCCAGAGGTCCTCCTGGGAGCCCAGCTCGGCGGCCAGCTCAGCACACAGGGAGGCGAGCTGGGAGGCTGCTAGCTCTTCCTGGCAGGGTGTGGCTGGACCGGTCATCGACGGCTGGGCCCGGGTAACTCCACTGTCACCCCAGGATTCGACACTGCATGTGGGGTGTCTGGCAGATGCCAACAGGGGCACCAGTATGCTCTGGATCTCAGAGGCCCCCTGGCATGGGCCCTGGGTGGCTTTGCCCTGTGCGTTGCTGTGGGGCTGCGGCTGGGTCAGTCTGTCCTCTAGCTTGGCTTGGGGCAGAGTGCCGAGGGCACCAACATGCTGGCAAGGCTGGGAGGAGGCCTTGAACCCAGCCAGGAGAGGCTGTGACTGGGTCTTGCCGCTGAGCTCAGCAGGTTGGGGGGTTGCACAGAGGCATTTAGCTATTCCTGTGACCAACTGGGCCTGCGACTGCACCTTGGTCAGCCCAGTAGGCAGACGGGCTTGAGACTGGACCTTGATCACTCCTGTGGCCAGGTGTGCCTGGGACTGTGCCTTGGACAGACACGTGCCCAGATGTGCAAAGGATGGGGTCTTGGTCACCTTGGCAGATGGACGTGCCTGGGACAGGGTCTTGGACAGACACGTGCCCAGATGTGATTGAGCCTCAGCCGTGGGCACCTCAGCAGGCGGATGTCCCTGGGACTGGGTCTTGGTCAACTTGGTGGACGAATATGCCTGGGAGAGGGTCTTGGCCAGGCATGTGCCCAGACGTGCCTGGGGCAGAGTCACGGTCAATTCAGCAAGCAGCTGTCCCTGGGACGAGGCTGTGGCTGGACACGTGGCCAGCCATTCCTGGGGCAGAGCTTTGGCCAGACATGGATCCAGAGCCTTGGCCGGACATGCGGCCAGCTGGGCTTGGGGCAGGACCACAGCTGTTTCTTCAGGCACATATACCTGGGACTGAATCTTCACGACATCTGTCCTCAGGTGCGTTTGTAATGAGGACTTGTTGCTATCCTCAACCACTTTTGCCCATGGCGAAGCCCTGGGCATTTCAACAGCCACACTCATATTAGATGTTGTTTCCGTTTTCACCTGTTTCTGAGAGAAGGCCTTGACTTTTTCAGCTTCCAAAGGAGGCCTGGCTGGTGCCTTAGGAGTCCCAGCCCCCAGCTGTGGTGGGGGAAAGTATTTGACCTTTCCATCAGCCAAGTAGGAGTGGGATGAGATCTTGACCATCCCTGTTGTCTGCTTTGCATTCCCCACAGCCTTGGCCTTTGGTCCATTCAGATACGTGTGGGATGAGGTGTTGGGGATGCCAGCCGCCACCGTAACCGGTGGTGAGGACTTCAGATTTCCAGCTGTTGGAGGCGGCAGGCATAGGGTTCTGATGATGGCAGCCATTGAGCGAAATTGGGCTGGGGTTTTGGTGACCATGGCTGCCAGACGTGTCTGGGGAGGGGTTTTGGTCACTGAGGCCCCCGTGAGCGTCTGAGATGGGGTCTTGGCCGTGGCAGCTGCCGTACATGTCTGCAGTGGGGCCTTGGCTGTCGGGGATGCCGGGCGCATCTGGGTTGGGGCCTTGGCCATCGTGGGCACGGAGCATGTCTGGGGCGGAGTCTTGGTCGATGTGGCCACAGGGCTTGTCTGGGTTGGGGCCTTGATCATTGAGGCCAACAGGCATATCTGTGGTGAGATCTTGGCCATCATGGCTGCTGGCCGTGTCTGGGGTGAAGCGTTGGTTACTGAGGTTGTTGCACGCATCTGGGTTGGGGTCTTGGACGCTGGGGCTGCTGGGCATGGCTGGGACGGGGTCTTGTTCATCATGGCTGCTAGGCATGACTGAAATGGGGTCTTGGTCGCTGTGGCTGGCTGGGATGTCTGGGGTGAGGTCTTGGCCACCGGGCCTACCTGGGACGTCTGGGGTGGGCTCTTGGTTACGGTGACTGTGGGCGCCGAGCATGGCTGGGCTGGAGTCTTGTTCATTATGGCGGCCAGGCATGCCTGGAGAGGGGTCTTGACCACTGAGGCTGCAGGGTACGTCTGGGTTGGGGTCTTGGTCATCCGGGCTGCTGGGTACATCTGGGGCGGGGTCTTGGCTATCGTTCCCATGGGCACGACCCAGGGCTGGGGTGGGGTCTTGGTTATTGTGGCCCCTGAAGACGTCAGAGGTAGGATCTTGGCTGTCACAGGTGCTGGGCCTGTCTGGGGTAGGACTTTGAAGACCTCTGGTTCCATGTGGGCCTGGGTCTGGGTCTTGAGTGGTCCATGACCTGCCTGGGCATACCTTCTGGATGGTGGTGGCCCTGGGACTCCTGACTTGTTGGCTCTGGCGGTTACTTGCTTGGTCTTCACCGTGTCCCCTTCTATGTGGCCAAGGCAGGCATTTTTGACGGGTCTTGTCAGCAGGCATGGGTGGCACTTGGCATCTAGACTCACTGGACACGGAAGTCTGATGGCAACGGTCTGGTGTGGCAGGAAGGTGACACTGGGGCCTCCACTGGGACAAGGGGCCTGCATGCCAGGCTGCGGCGTGCTCTGGGTGTGCAGGGCCAGCCGGTGGGTGCAGACATCCAGGCTGTCAGAGGAAGGGAACTGGGTCTCTTTGCTCACCATGATGGGCTGGCCCAGAGGGGACTCGCTCTCTCCCGGATGCTGGAAGCGCACCTGCTGGGGGGGGTGGTAAGGGATGTCCCCCTCGTCCACGCTCACTTTTTTCTCCACCGACTTGCCAGACCGGAGGAGACGCCTCATGGTGAAGCGTCGCCAGGCCTCCTGGATGGCCTTTGCCGCCATCATCTGGGAGACCAACTTTTGCCGGAGCCGGTAGCCTCTCCAGTTGGCTTGGATGAGGGTGGCAGCACGGGACAGCATCATGTCCATCTCATCCACCAGGACGTTCTTGAAGGCCTGGCTCTCAACCACAGCCCGGAGGCGTGGGATGTGACGCGTCACCGTCTTGTCCTTGTCCAGCTCTCGCGGAAGGCTCTCCTTGGAACCAAGCGGCTTACGCTGAGGTCGTGGAAATGGTGTCCGTGCTTTGTCTTGGAGACTGGGGTTGGACTGGGGCTGGTATAAGCTCTGCCTGCTGGGTGACAACTGTGGCTGTGTTGCTTGCTGCATTGCCTTGCTTTTTGAGTGGGTCAGCTCTGCCTGTGAAGGGTGGCAAGGAGGTGGTCAGCGAGTGGGGTCATGAGGATGAGGGGGTCTCCTTGCTGGGGCGAGCACGCCAGGACCTACATCTTCTTGTTCTTGACACCTTGCAATCTTCCTCCTCTCCTTCGCAGGCCCTCTTTCTCCCGGCCACCTACTGTGGCGGCCTCTGGTACCTGCATCTCCCTTATCATCCTGTGGCCACCTAAATGCTGGCACAGTGCACATGCTCAGTTAAATCCCCAACCGCCTTCTTGCCTTTTGAACTTCCTTTTTATGTGGAATATCATGTGAATACAGCACTGATCACACTATTCTGGAAATTTTCTCTGTGTGTCTATATGTTGTTATTTTTTTGCCTCTCCCCATTTACTGTGAATTCCTAGAGGGCCAGAACCAAGCCTGCGTCATTTCTGTGTCCCCATCTCAGTCACAGGGACTGGTTCCAGGCTGGGAACAGGTGAGTGTTGGGTGGGTGGTTACATTAATAAATGAGTGGCTGAGTAGATTGGCAGGTGGGCACATAGATGGATGAATGATTAGATACTCAAGGGATAAATCTGGGTAAATGAATGGTGGATGGGATGGAAAGATGGATAAAGGGTTGTGTGGAAGAATAAATAGGTAAATGAAACTGATGAATGAATTGATAAGCAGATCAATAAATAAGGAAATGGACACATGGATGGATGGGTGGATGGATGGATGGGTGGATGGGTGGATGGATGGGTGGATGGATGGATGGGTGGATGGGTGGATGGGGATGGGTGGATGGATGGGTGGATGGATGGATGGATGGGTGGATGGATGGATGGATGGGTGGATGGATGGGTGGATGGGTGGATGGGTGGATGGATGGGTGGATGGATGGTGGATGGGTGGATGGATGGGTGGATGGATGGATGGGTGGATGGGTGGATGGGTAGATGGATGGGTGGATGGATGGATGGATGGATGGGTGGGTGGATGGATGGGTGGATGGATGGGTGGATGGGTGGGGGAAGAGGAGGAAGGAATAGATGGATGGAAAGACGAATGAGTCGTGGATGGATGAAATCTAAGTAGATAAATGGATGTATGAGTGAAGAGAGCTGAAGGAATTGAAGAGATCAATGACTAGGAGGTGTGCTGATGAGTGGGTAGATGAATCAGTGATAGATGGCGATGACTAGTAGATGATGCGTAGCTCAATGACAGATGGAAGGATGGGTAAAAGAATGAGGGGGTGACTTGGCTTTCAGAAGTACCTTGGTTCAGAGGGAGCTGGGATACTGCCAAGCAGCCCTGATGCGTAACCTGAAGCATAACACACTTGTTTGGCAGAAGCCCCCCACCCCTGCCATCTGGCGGGAGCAGCCAGACTTCCTTTCCCAGCCATCTTCATACCTTGGAGGGCCATAGAGTTGGAGAAGGAGCAGGAGGAGAAGGTGCAATCTCAGAAGCCAGCTTGTAAGAAGAAGTAGCCTTCATTCAGCCCTTCATTCCATGCAACGTGCAGCAACACTTCCCTGGGCTGCCTCTGTCCTCAACACCAACATGAGAAGAAATGTTAAAAGCAAACAAACAAACAAACCAACAAACCCCCCAAAACCCTAGCATCTCAAAACTTTTAATTCCACAAAGATGAATGTACAGAGAAGTTCATTCTAGTGTTATTTTGGGGTTTTTAATGTTTATTTTGAGAGAGAGAAAAAGAGTGTGTGCAAGCAGGGGAGGGGCAGAGAGGGACAGAGAGAATCCCAAGCAGGCTCCGTGCTGTCAGCACAGAGCCCACCACAGGGCTCGATCTAATGACTGTGAGATCATGACCTGAGCTGAAATCAAGAGTTGGACATTTAACTGACTGAGCTACCCAGGTGCCCCTAATGTTATTTTGTATACATTTAAACAAAACAGCTAGAGATAAGCAAAAAGGTGATTCCTAGGGGGTCAGTTACAAGTACATAAAGAAGCACGTTCAAGGATGTTCCTCACTGTATTGTTGAAGAAGAGTAAAAACTAAAAACCGCCCAAATGTTTATCAACAGGAGATGGCTTAAATTACACAGAACAGGGGCGCCTGGGCGGCTTAGTCTGTTAAGTGTCTGACTTAGGCTCAGGTCATGATCTTGGGCTGGGCCCATTCAGAGCAAGCATCGGTGTGAACTGAATCATAACAGCAAATGAGCCTGAGGTTGGTTCTCCTGGAGGTGAGCACAGCCATTGTCCCCATTTCCCAGAGGAGGGACCTGAGGCCCGGAGAAGCCAGCATACCATATTTCTTACTCCTTTATGTTATTTCTGATTTGCCTCTCCCTTTTAACTATGAGCTGCCCATGCTTAGGTATGTCTGCCTCTTTTGTTTGCTATTGAACCCTCGATACCTAGAATAATGCATATAATAGGTGCTCAATAGATGTTTATGGATAGATGCATGGATAGATGCATGCATGGATGGTTGGTTGGATGGATGAATGGATCGATTGATCGATCGATTAGTCGATGGATGAGTGGATGCATGCATGCATGTACGTGTGGATGGGTGGATGGATGGATGGATGGATGGATCATGGATGGATGGATGGATGGGTGCAGCCCAAGCTTCAGAACTTGGAGAGAGCAACTTCAGGATCCGAACTGGCCTATCCCAGAGCCTGGGGTTTCATCAACCACATGGTTCAGCTCTTTCAATGAACTCAATCAGAATGAGTGAACAAACAATGGAGTGAGAGGGGACAGAGAAAAGGAAAGGGGCCCCCAGATATGTAAGCTGAGTGGCTGGCTTGGCAATTTTGAGTAAACCCCTCTGAGCCTCAGTTTCCTGTTACACAAGCTAAGACCACTTTCCAGCCTCCCAAGAAACATGATTGGTTCTCCAGGCTGGGACCCCAGGCAGACAAAGCCACTATTAGGTTTTTGGGGGCCCCAAGTGCCCTTGGTCTGAGGGGATGAAAAGGGAGCCCATTTCTTGGAGTGGCCTGGAGGGTCCAAGGGGACTGTGAAAGTGCTGGAGACCCGGGGAGAACAACCCAGACTCGGTGTACCCCCCACCAAACCCTCCACCAGCCCCACTCACCTGCCCCTGAAGCTGAACCCACCAGCCCGAGCGGCCAGCCTTGGGACCCTGGTGCCACAATGGCTTTGTGACTCACAGCCAAGTTCCAGCCAATCCCTATCAGCTCTCGGGGGAAGGCGGTTCTAGAAGGCAGACCCAGCATGGGGGCAGTACCTAGACCAGGGCTGATGGTTACGGTGGTGGTTATAGATTTCCTGCCTGTCCGGAACAGAAAATTAGGGCTCTGAGTACAGACGGGGGCCCAAATTCTTCCCCTACAGGTGTCTCAAGGCAGACTCAGTCTCACACACCTGGGGCATTTGTTGAGCACCTAAGTTTGTAGTGGGACTTATCTGGGCCTCGGGACACAAACAAACTCAAATAACGTGGGGGTGTGAGACTGCTAGGAAGGAGTCTAAGAGGGGGTGGATGGGTTGAGTCCCAGAGGAGGAGTTAGTCATAGGAGAGCTGGGGGAAGGGCATTCCAGGTGGCGAACGCAGCATGGGCAAAGGCCCTGAGGTGGGAAGAAGTTAGGCATGAATAGGGACCATGAATAGAGGTTGATGTGATTGGAGGCGACGGAGAAGAGGGCCAGGGAGTGGACAACCAGATAGAGAGGAGTCAGAGAGGAGCACAAGGGTTTGGGTTTTATCAAGAAGGCTCTCAGGAGTCCTAAGAGGCTCTAGAGCAAAGAAGGCACTCCTGCTATACTCTGATCCACATCCTAAAAGGCCAAGCGGGTGTCTGTGTCTGGCTCTGAGGATGGCGGCTCCTTAGGGTGAAGTTCAGCTGGAGGTCTCAGGGTCCCCATACAGGCCTGGCAAAAATGGGTACTGACTCGGAGGCACAGTCCTGAAGGGGAAAGTGAGGCCACCGTCCCCATTCACCTCCTGGGGCTGGGCTGATGCCTGGTGTGAATCACTGCTGGCCGGGCCGGGGCTGACACACACCTTGGCCTTGGCTCGGCAGGGTCCTGCCAAAGCCACACAGCCTGGTCCAGCAGCCTCTGCCTCGTTTCCCTGGGGAGCCACTGGGAGGCACCAGAGCAAGAGGCAAGTGGGGTCACCCAGTTTCGCTTGGCAGAGATGCCCTCATCTTCTCCACACTGGGGGTGTAGCTGTGGGCAAACCCAGGGATAAGGCAGTTGGCGGGACTTAACGTCCTTTGTTTCAGCACTGACCAGGACAGCTCCCGTCCATGCCCTCAGTGAGCTACACACAAAGCCAGAGTGGTCAGGGCAGTAATGGTGGAAGCACAGAGCACTGTGGGAACCCAGGAAAGCCCTAGCCCAGCCTGAGGCTTGTTGGGAACCGGCTTCCAAGGTCAGCTGGGTAACCGAGGGAAGATGTGTTATCAGACTTATAGCCGTGCAAAGGCTCTGAGGCCAGAAGGGACAGAAATAGTTTGGGTAGGGCCGGAGGCACTCAAGAACTTTTTTCCAGGGGCGCCTGGGTGGCTTAGTCGGTTGAGCGTCCGACTTTCGCTTAGGTCATGATCTCGCGGTTCGTGGGTTCGAGCCCCGCGTCGGGCTCTGTGCTGACTGCCAGCTCAGAGCCTGGAGCCTGTTTCAGTCTGTGACTCCCTCTCTCTCTGACCCTCCCCTGCTCACGCTGTCTCTCTCTCTCTCTCTCTCTCTCTCAGAAAAAAAAGTTGCTGGTGGGAAATTGAGGGTAAAATTAAAAAAAAAAGAAAAAGAAAAAAAAGAACTTTTTTCCAGAAAGGTTTCAAGTAGGGGGTCAAATCTGTGGTTTCCAAAAAAGGCCCTGTGTCACATGCTGGTGAGAAACTAGGGCCTCCACTTAGACCCAAGGCTCCTAGGAGGCAGGCAAGGGTCTAGGCTTCTGGCCCCTGCTCTGCCATTTAGCAGGGGTGGGACGCAGTGAAATGCACTTGGTCTTGGCCCCTGGTCCCTGGCACTCTGCTCCTAAAACTCTTGGAATCTGAGAGTGCTAAGTGTCTTTTGTAAATGGAAGATGAGTGACAGCCGGGGACTAGCAGATAGCTTCAGGATGGGCGCTGGTCCCCAGAAAGACCGAGGCGTTAGAGGGTTGGAACTTTCAGCCCCACCTCCCAGACCTCCTGGGAGGGAAGAGGGGCTGGAGATTGAACTAATCACCAAAGGCCAATGATCTAACCAATCATGCCGATGGAATAAGACCAATGAAGTTGAGAGAGCTTTCTAGTTGGCGCACGAGGCGGCGGGAGGCCGTGGAAACCACACCCCTTGCCCTTGTACTTTGCCCCATACGTCTCCTCCGCCTGCCTCTTCCTAACTTCTATCTTGTATAGTAAGTCGGTAATAGTGAATAAAGCACTTCTCTAGGCTCTTTGAGCTGTTCTGGCAAATTATCAAAACCGGGGTGGGGTCATGGAACTCCTTGGTTTCTAGCTGGTTATTCAGAAGTCCCAGGTGACAGCTTGGGACTTGGAACTGGCATCTTAAATGGGGATGGTCTTGTGGGACTAGGCCCTTGAGCTGTGGGGTCTGGACTAACGGCAGGTGGTGACAGAACTGAACTGCAGGACACCTGGTTGGTGCCTAGAAAACAGAATTGGTTGGTGTGGGGAACCCCCCACCCCCAACACATTTGATGTTGGAAGGATTCAGAGTAAAACAGTTCAGGGGTGTTGGGGACATCTCCCAATCTCCTGGACCTCCCCTGCTCTATAGATCGAGGGCTGCACGGGGAGCACTTGAGTACCATTAGTATTCATCCCCCAAAGTGATATGGGAGATGTTACCTGGACATGAACGTACCCATTTCACAGTACAGAAGGTAGAGGGGAAAAGGGGAGAGGACTTGGCTGAGGTCACACAGTGGCAAAGTGGCAAGTTAGGACTCCGTCTCCTGAAGAGTGAAGGTCTACCCTTCAAACATGGCTCTTGGTCCTCTCTGTCAACACCCCCAACTTAGCTTCAGCCTCTTTCTCACTCCCGGGCCCCCTCCTGAAACGTCTGCCTGAACGTGGTGCAGGATGAGGTCATGTGGTTCAAAACTACCCCCCAAAGCAGCTCCTGAAGTCTTGAAACGTGGGCAGCCATGGTGATCAGAAGTGTCCCACCCTTTCAATGGCAGAGGAACTGTGGGCACATGCTGTTCCTTCTTTGCACCTGTTTCCCTGTTTATAAAACAGATACAATTCATCTGCCTTCCCTAGCAGGGCTGGGTATACAGTTGATGCTCAACACATGACCACCAGCTTGACCTGCCCTGTGCCCTTGACCACCAATGCCTAGGTCCCTCCAGGCCCCAAGTGACGCAGAAGCCCAAAACCCAGGGTCTTTTGCCACAACAGCAAGGGCCAGAGCAGGCAGGGGAAGAAGGCAGCCTGGCAGTCAAGGCTCCGGAGGTGAGGTCCGAATGTCCCTGCAGTCTCCTAAAAACATTAGGCTGTGTGATCTCAAGTCACTCGATCTCTCTAAACATTAGTTTCCTCAAAATGGAAGAGTAGGATGTTGGGAAGGGAGAGGTCTTCGGGGAGTACTTGGAAAATCCTGATTCCAAGTCAATGCCCTAAAAGGAAGATCTCACAAAACGTAGCTACAAGTCCAGTCCTGGAGGCAGCCCCGCCAAGTTGGATGCCACCTGGGCCACTTTTCTTCCGGTCCTGAGACTCGGCATCCCCATCCACCAGCCGGTAATAAGAGTTTCCGCTGAGCACCATCTGTAGGCCAAGCACTACTCTGTGAACAAGTTGTTAATCCTCCAACTTAATGGGGCAAGTTTACAACTGTTCTGCCCATTTTACAGACAGGGTTAACAGAGGCCCAGAGGTTCACACTTCTGCCTTTTCCTACCTGCCTCCGACCGGCTGTCCTCTTTCCATCTTAGGCTCTCTTTCCCCAAGGGGACACCTGTAGGCTGGTTAGTTCCAAACGCTTGTTGGAGATCCCAATGTCCCCCACCTAACCTGGACATCAGTTGGCCCCAAGCCTAGGCGCGCCTAGATGGCGCTCGCTGCGCGCCAGATGTGCAAGGCCCCTCCCGGACGCCGGCTCTCCTCCGGAGTAGGGGCGGAGGGAGGAGGGGAAGGAGGCTGGGGGGAGGGATGGTGGGGGGAAGCGTGTCGGCCAGGCCCAGCCCAGCCCGACAGGCCCCGGCGGGGGAAGAAGGAGGCAGAGAGCCGAGCTGGCGTAACGAGACTTTACTGAAAACAGAAAACCGGGCGAACCAAGGATTACAAACCGGAATGTGGACTCGTAGCAAAACAAAACAACAGAAAAGGGCGGGAGGAGGGGTTTCGGAAGGACGGAAGGGGGTGGGGGGGGAGCAAGAGCAAGGAAAGGGAAGGGAGGTTGTTTTTTTTTTTGTCTTCTTCCCATTTCTTTAAAAAACCAACAGAAGAAAACACACACACACACAACCAACGTTTGTTCCCAAGTAGAAACATAAATAGGGCAGAATCGAACACTCTGTTCTTCTCTCTTCCAAAGGCAAAAAAAAAAAAAAAAGTAAAAGGAAAGGCAGGGCTTGAGGCTGCGCCCCCTCGGAGCCCCCTTCGGCAGCGGTGTGTACAACGGGGCGGCCGGGGCGCGCGGGTTTGTGCAACACTGGGTGGCCGCGCTCGGGGAACAGAGGCAGCGCGAGGGCGGGGGGTCATGCGCTTGCCCCCCCGGGAGCAGGGGGTCCAGCTTGTCGAGTCTGAGGCGCCCTCTAGTCCTGGGCACCCAAGGGGGGGGTCCTCAGGGACCGCGCCCTCTCGGAATCCTGGCACCCTCGGGGTGGGGGGGTGTCCCCGGGGCCGCACCCTCTTCGAGTCCGGGGCGCCCACGCCCCCCCCCACGCGAGCCCGCCTCCCGGGGAGGGGGGCCGCGCATGCGCCCCGCGCGCGGGCTCAGTACGCGGACACCTGGTGCTGGGGCAGCAGCTGGCAGCCGCTGTTGACGTGGCTGAGGACCTTCTGCTTGAGCTGCGCCACCTGCTCGCGCAGCAGGCTCGCCGTGGACGCCAGCTCCGTGTTCTGGCTCTTGAGCGTCTTCACTTTCTCCTCGAGGCGCGAGATGCGCTCCAGCTTGCGCTTGCGGCACTTAGAGGCAGCGATGCGGTTGCGCAGCCGCTTGCGCTCGGCCTTAATGCGCTCCTGCGTGTCCATGTCGATGGGCGACAACGGCGGGCTCTCGCCGAAGCTTGGCACGTCGGGCACCGTCTGCGGCTCATCCTTGAGCGCGGTCAGGCGGGGCGGCCCCAGCGCGCCTGGGGGCGGCGGCGGAGGAAAGGGCACAGGCTCGGCGGCGAAGGCGACTGTCGCAGCACCCCCTGAACCTCCGGTGCCGCCCGCATAGCTGCTCAGGTTTGCGTAGACGGGCGCCTCGGGCGTGGCTGCCGCCGGGGCCAGTTCGCCAGGAGGCGCGGCGCCCGCGGCCGTGCCCGAGGGTCCCCCAGCGGCCGCGGCCGCGGAGGCCGCGCCCGCGCCCAGCTGGTTCTGCTTGTGCAAGTCCTCCAGGGCCTTGACGAAGCCCTCAGCAAACTCCTGCTCCTCGCTGGCCGCCACCTTGGGGTAGAGGAACTGAGTGCTCGTCGGTGTGGTGGTGACCAGCCCGTTGGACTGGATGATTAGGCGCTCGAGCTCGGGCGAGGCGAGCTTGAGCAGCCCCAGGTCGGGCGAGGCAAGCAGGCCGTCGGGGGGCGCCGCTCCTGGGGCGCCGTCGGTGCGTAGGGGAGCTGGGGGCGGCGCGGCCGCAGGCTTGAGCGCCGCCGCCACCTGCTCGCTCAAGCTCAGCGTCAGCGCGTCTTTCTTCATCATGCTGCCAGTCGTCGCCGTCGGGGGCGCCCCGGGGAACAGGCGACCCGGGGACGCGAAACTACCACCGCCGCCACTGCTACTGACGCCGCCGCCCAGGCCGCTCAGCGCCTCATCGCCGTAGAAGGGTGTTTCCATCCTCCGCCTCCCCCGCCGCGCCGGCCCGGGGGGGGGAGTGGCCGCGGCCGCCCGGGGGGCCTGCGCCCCCCCGTCCGCTCGGCCCTGCGCCCGCCCCGGCCGAGGCCGCTGCGCCCGGCCCTCCGCTGGCGGCGGCTCTTACGCCGCGCAGTTCGCGCGCCCTCTTATAGCCTCGGCCCAGCGCGATGAGCTCACTGCCCCCGTTCTCCATTGGGCGTGGGTGACGTCGCTCATTTGCATGGTGGGGCGGGGCCAAGTGGCTGATGCCCCCCTAGCTGCCGTTGCCCCGGTGACGCGCGGTAAACCGCACAACAGCGCGCTGCCTTGTGGGTTGACGTCATGGGGGCGGACCCCGCGCCCGGACCCGGTTACCCCGCCCCGGGAGCGCAGTGTACAACCAATGCCCCCAGCGCTGCCTCCCGCCAAGGCACGTCCCGGGTGGCGTGATGTGCCCGGCCACCAGCCGTCTGCCCGCCCCAAGGCCCCGCCCCTCATCCGCGCGTGGGGCCCCGGCGGGGCGGGGGCGGGGGCGGTGCCGGCCTCCGGGGACCGGTGGGGGATGGGGCCCGGATGGATAAATAACTCCCTGGCGCCCTCCGCTCCACTACGCCTACAAGTACCTGCCTCAGCGCACCTATATTCCGGCTCCGTGCGGGCTGGGGGCAGAAGGCCTTAGGGAGCTGTTCCTGGTGGCTTCCTGGGCGTGTTGGCCAGATCTGCCTGTCTCACCCCCACCCCAAATCTCCAGGCGTGTGTTTGCCCCAGAAAGACGAGGGAGGGGAAAGAAGCTTCTAACGCTGCTAGAAGTTGCTGAAAGCGCTTTGATCTTCATACTTTTCACTGAGGAGTCTAAAAGTGCCGAGTCCGACCTCCTAACTTTACAAACAGAAACTGAGGCTCAGCAAATTGTGACCAGGTTTTCCTGACCTTATTAAACTGGTAGAACGCAGGCCTCCTGCTCCTGGGCAGCTGCCTACATTTTTACTCTGCCAGGGCCTGCTGTGGGTCCCGAGGTGAGGGCGATTGACTATAACCCCCCGGCCTCCGCAGTTTCCTCAGCGGCTCTCCCTTCTTGAATGTTAAGGCAGGGATCCCATCTGGTAATTGTTACCTGCTTATTACTATTTTGTTATTGTCAATGCTCAACGGGCCTCAAAGACTGTCTGGGGATGGGATATGAGGGATCCCCTAGGGATCTTGGGACATCTAGGTCTGGCTGACAGCAGCTGCTACACTCAACCCCTCCGCGGCTCCTACCATATTCAGGATGGAGCCAACTCCTCAGGTAGACGGTGGAGGCTCTAAGGACCCTTCTACCACTGACCTTTCACTTTCACCTTCTCAGCTGATCGTTGCCTTAGGGCCTTTGCATATGCTATGCCCTCTGCCCTGTGCTCCCTTCCCTAGTGCAAACCGTATGTCCTCAGAGAGGCCCCTCCCACTCACCACATTTCCATTATATCCTTGGAAACATTCAGAATGGCAGTATGGACCCTAAGTTCCTGGACGGCAGGGACCTTTATCTATTCTGAATCTGATGATCCCCAACATCCAATACAGCACCCGGCTCAGTGTTAAAGGAGAATGCTTCCTGGCCTCGTTGCTGTGGCAGTCTCTGGCCTCAGTTTGTCTGACTCAGCCGTGGGCATGAACTTTCCCAGCCCCCATCCCTGGTCTCTTACCTCCCTACCTCGTTTGGCCCTGCCCCTAACAGGGCTCTGGAGCAAGAAGGGCATGAAGGAAACCGTCACCGTGAGCAAGAGGCCTGGCCTGGTGGGTGATGGCCCAGGGGTGTGAGTGTCTGTGTACACACAAGTGTCTATGTGTGCCTGTGTTGTGTTCACATATGGGTCAGTGTACTCACGCGTGTTCACACACAAGGGTGGGTGTTTTAAGTGCCAGTGTGGGTTCATGCATATAGATCTGTGTGTCTGTGTCTGTATACATGTATGTATCCTTGTTTATATATGTGCGTGTCCATTTGTGTTTCTAGGCACGGAGGTCTCTGTGCCCTCCAGACCTGTCTTCTCAGGTCCCAGCCTGGGCAAAGGGCCCTCTGATGGAAGGGGATGCTGCCCCCAGCCGTTGCTAGCCTTGACTTGGGACCCCTCTCTGAGCCTATGCAATGGGGCTAGATTGGAGGATATGGGGCCATGCCTCTCCCCAAGGGAGGACATGAGTGGGTGGCCTAGATAGCCTCCACCCTGACCTTGGGCCTTGACCTTAATAAGTGGGTGAATGGTCTGGTGAAATGTGGGCAGAACCTACCTGAGCTGAAAGACTGACCAGCAAACAGGCCTTGGGAAATGGCGGCACAGGGAACCCAAAGCATGGCACCTCTCTGAGTCTCAGTTTCCTCCTCCATGAAAATGGAGTGAATAATCTCACCTACCTCATGGAGTATTGTGATTTTTGTTTGTTTGTTTCTTTCTTTTTATTATTTTTTTATTTATTATTATTATTAAATAAACTCTACCCCCATCATGGGGCTAGAACCAAGAAACCAAGAGCCCACATGCCCTACTGATTGAGCCAACCAGGTGCCTCAAAAAATATTGTGATTTTTATTGGATTTGAAGGAAATCGTAAGAGCTCATAAGTGTTTTTTAGAATTGTTTTATGTTATTATTATTAGGCCAACCTTAACTGTGTATGGTTGTTTGGTCTGGAGTTCCCTCAGCCAGAAGTGCCCTTCCATCCAGCGGGCAGATTGCTACTCTTGCTTCAAAACCCACTGTCTCCTCCTCCAAGAAGCCTTCCCTAACCACACCTTCAAGGCGTCCCATAAGCTGCCCCCCCCCCCCGCCCCGGCTAAGTCTGGCTGAGTCCACCATCTGTATTGGGCTCTGTCTGCCCCAGATGGGGGAGGGGAGGGCCCGGGAGGCTGGGTAGGCAAGACCTCTTAGCCTCTAAGTATGGGGAGTTGCCCTGGGCAGACTCTGCCAGCCCCACTTTTCCAGGAGTTGAAGAACTGGCCCTTTGGTCTCCTGTGCTGTGGACTTGCTGTTGCCTCTGATCCAGCGCCTTTTCCTACCCTCTCCTTTCTCCCAGCCAGAGAGCCCTCTGGGACACCCGAATAGCTCTTCCATTTGGACCAACCCTACCCCCACCTCATCAGGCAGAGCAATAGGAGGCCGAAATCCATCAACCAGCCATATGCAATGAACTAGGGGTAACTCGAGTTCTCTCATTCCTTCGACAGAAACTGACGGAGCACCTACTGTGAGCCAAGTGACGGGGACACACACAAATGACACAAACACCCTCACCCAGCACCCACTCTGAAAGAGGAACCTGTCCAACACAACTTCAAGGAGACTGAAGGGTGCCCCCTCCATGGACGGGGTTATGTTTTAGAGTTGGGTAATCTGGGAGGGGCATTCTGGGAGGTGATGCTGAATGAAGGAGGAGCTGGAGAAAATCCCGAGATAGTTTGAAGGCTCAACATCCCAGACAGTGGGAACAGCAAATGCAAAGGCCCTGGGGCAGAAACCAGCTGGCCACACTGATGGAGAGAGGCAGGTGGGGCTAGGCTGGGTGAGCCAAGGGAAGCCAGAGGGAGAGAAGGAAAGCAAGGGTGCAGGGCTTCTGTGGCCCTGTGGCATTTGTCCCAAGGGTAGTGGAAGTGGCTGTGGAAGATGGGATTGAGGGAGAAGTCGGGAACAGGGCTCAGCCTAGACCCTGCATTTTCCCCCTTACTCTCCCAGCCCTTCCACCAGTCTCAGGATATTATCTCGCTTCCCAGATAAGCGTCCGGGGAGGGTGCAGGACCTACCCGCCGGAAAGAATTCCCAACCCCTACCCCCACCCAGCCCCGTTTGGAACGGAAGCTGAAACTAACCCCCACCCCTCTCCCAGCCAAGGTTCCAATCTGTCTCTGCCTCTCTCTCTCTCAAGAGTTTACCCTTCTTGTTTAAAGCAACCTGCAGCTCGGTTTAATGTTTAGTCTTTATTTGAAGACCCAGAGAACAAATATCTACTTGATGAAACGGAAAGCCCCAAAGAAAACGAAAAAAAGGAGTTAATCAGGAAGCAGAAAGGGGTGAGGCGGAGGGAACCTCTCCATGGGGAGGTACTCGGGGAATGTCCCGCGGCGCTCCGGACACCGCAGGGCTGGGTAGGGCTTCTGGGGAACGTCCTCCGGCGCTTAGGATCCACCGGCCGGTGGGGGCGGGGCTTGCGGGGACAGTCCGCGGGTGAGGGGACCCCGCCAGGGGGCCGGGGAAGGGGCGCCGGCCTTGGGCCGGGGGGCGCGTCGGGCCCGGCGCATTCCTAAGGATCAGGTTACGGGCCGAGGCGGTGGCCCCTCCCCTCCCTTCCAGCCGGGCTTCCGCCCTCGCCGGGGGCAGGAACCACAGTCACCTCCCCCGTCCTGTGCAGGTGCTTGGCCAGCCGCAGGGAGAGGATCCACGCCCTGTCCTCTGGGGCGGCACTGGCTCTTTCCAGTCTCACAAGACCATTTTACAGACGAGGAAACCGACGCGTCCTCAGCTCCCCTTTAGCACTGCTGGAAGCCGACTGACAGAGCCTGCTTTACCACCCGCGGCCTCGCTGACTGCGCCCACAGCCTCCCGGTAGACAGGCCGGGAAGAGGGCTCAGTCTAAGTCCAGTGATCCTTGATTGTCCCAGAAGGGCGCCGGCTCAAGGAGAAACACACACCACGCACCACCTTCCCCACCAGATCCCTGAGCTCATCCAGCCAGCTCTGCTGTATACCCAGCCCCAGGTTAGGGCCTTTCACAGGCCGACTTTGGGAAACCAGAGGGTTTTGGGGTCAGAGGGTAGTGAGTTGGAACTCACTAAACCAACTCCAGAAGATGATTTGTTTTGTTTTGTTTTGTTTTTAATTTCTTTTAAATGTTTTATTTATTTCTAAGAGAGAGAGAGAGACAGCGTGAGCAGGGAAGGTTCAGAGAGAGAGGGAGTCACAGACTCTGAAACAGGCTCCAGGCTCTGAGCTGGCAGTCAGCACAGAGCCCGACGCGGGGCTCGAACCCACCAACTGCGAGATCACGGCCTAAGCGAAAGTCGGACGCTTACCCGACTAAGCCACCCACGCGCCCCAAAGATGATTTGTTTTGATTCTGTTTTGCTTTGGGCCAGCGTCCAGTACCAGCATCATCATATTCACTGGTCCCAGCACCCTCTCTTGAGCACCTACTGTGTGGCACGGCTCTGTGCTGGGGGAGGGTTTCCACCATCCCTCATCACCCCCTGAGCTGGTAACTCCAGTAGGAGACAGGACGTAACCACCACCGTAATGAAGAAGTATGCTTTAGGCTGATGTCACTCCGTCCTTTAGGTCGACCCCCTTTTCTGTTTTTACTTCAGTAGATAGATTTCAAAAGGGAAACTTCATGTCACCACCAAGAATGGAAAAGCAGTTTCTCTTCCATAAATAGAAAGAAAGTGAAAAACGATGAAATGAGAGCAAAACCCAGGCATCCCCTCCTCAGGGACACTCTGGGCCGGGCCCAGAGCAGGAATGACCACATATCCAGAGAGCGTGCAGGCAGGGAATCCCCAAGGCAAGCCAAGAAGAGTACAGGAGGGGCCACAGGGATCCACTTGGTAGTTTTGCCTCCTAGCACCCCGGTACACAGTAGGTGTTCAGTGATGTGCTAAGCCTTGGCAGGGAGCACCTACTACCACCCTACTACGTGTGGGGTTTGCCCATCCTCCACCGGTATCCTCCCAGGGCCTGTGAGTTAGTGACCCATTTCCAAGTTCACATGAAGGTGGTGGCAGGTAGCAGCCCTTTGGGGCTGGGACCCCATAGGGCCTCTCTGGGGAGACTTCAGGTTGGTTCAGTTAAGTGGAAGCTTCCGCCTAAAGACCTTGGGGCTGTCCCCACCCACAGTCCCGTGGCCCCTGACATCCTTCTGTGATGAGCTATGGGCCCCTGACGTACTTCCCAGGCCGCCCAGGGATTGGGGAGGGGGGGGAAATGTGTAAATCAATGAATGAGTATGAATAAATAAATGAATTAATGACTGGATGAGGTAAGGGATGGTTTGGGGAAGTAATGGATGGATTGAGTGAATTAATGAATGAGTGGATGCACTCATGCTGCCAAGATGGACACCCACTCCCGATGTTTTTCCTTGATACCCCCCACACCAGCACTGCAAGGAGGGCCAACTGTCCACATTTTTCAGATGGACAAACTGAGGCTCTGAGCAAAGCATGCCTCCAAATTTTGGAGCGCAGGTTGGAACACAGGTGGCCCGGCTCACCGCGGGCTGCAGGCAGAGGGACTGGAGCTCGGGGGGCCAAGCTGGTGCAGAGGGAAGCTGGACCTCGACCTCAGTCCTGCGGGGCCTAGAGGGCCGGCACCTGATGGTCGCCCAGTAAAGGAGCAAGGCCCCATCGGGGTACATTGAATGGGGGTGAGGCGGGATGGAGAGAGAGCAGGGAAGTGGTGGGGGTGGGGCCACGGGAGTGGGGAGGAGCAGGCAGAGTCCCAGTCGGTTAGGAGGGGGCCCCAAAGAAGGAGCAGGTTTGGGGGGCATCCCGGCACGCGAGACACACAACGCCAGCCCTGCGTCTCCCGACCGTGGGGGCACCCCCCCCCACTCGGAACCTGAAGCCACCACCTAAACTCCCTCGCCCGCCCGCCTCCCCCTTTCCTTCGCCACCGCCTCTCCTCGGGAGGAAGTGGTGAGGGTGCGGGGGAGGGCCCCCCATTCTCACTTCCCCTGAGGCAGGGCGGGGACTGCAGGGTCCCCTCCCCCGCTGCGAGGATGGATGGAGGGGGGGGTGCCCACAGGGGTGGGGGCGGGGAGCCGCAGCCTGGGCTCCGCCAGCGCAGTGCGGCCCCTCGCTGGGCCTAAGCTCTCTGGGTTTGGATGGGTCTCATCTGAAAAATGGGGGGAAGAAACTGAGCCTTGAAACAATGGATTGCTGGGTGAGAGAACCCCGCCCCCGGCCCGAGGAGACCAAGCCGGACAAGGACACTCCCAGGCCCGCAGGGGTCAGGGCCGGGCCGGAGGGGGAGACGTCGCAGTAAACACGGACTTGGACCCGGGCGGGAGGCGCATTCCAAGCGGAGGGAAGGGCGCAGAGGCCTGGAGGCTGTTGGGGACCTCCCGCCTCGCCGGGCGGCTGAGCCTGCCCAGGACCTGTCCCTCGTCGTTCCCCCCGCCCGGCCCCTCCTCTGGCGGGGGTGGGGGAGGGACCTGGAGGGCCCCGGCGCCGCCAGCCGACGCCGCACAGTTCACCCCGCGCCGCGGCGGGACCCGGGTGGCGTCAGCGCCGACGTCAAGGCGAGGCGGAGCCGCGTAGACTCGGGCGCCGGGCCCGCGCCCCACGCCGCGCTGGAAGTCGTGGGTGTGGTGGTAGGCAGAGTTCGCCTTCCAGCTGTCCCGACTCTGGGAAACGCAGGGGGAAACTGAGGCACGGGGCGGCGCGTGGCCTCGCTGAGCCTGAAGCTGGGCCGCAGGGCTCCCGGACCCCGCCTCTCAGCCCCAGCCCGCCTGTGTCCCAGTCGTGCGCTCGCGCTGGCCCGCGCCGCGACAGCCCCCAGAGTCACTCGGCTGCGAGGATCTGTGTCGTTTTGCTTTCCGGCAGGTAGACAGATCCCTAGAAAACCGCCCAAAGAAGCGCCGGGCGTCCCAGACCTGTGTCCTGGCAAGTCGCCACATAGACGTGGGCCTCAGTTTCCTCAACGGGACAAAGGAGGAAAGCGGACGTTTAACTGCAGGCTCACAGCTCCTGCCTTCGGGAAAGGCGGGGGAGATACACGGGGGGACACTAGCGAGGCAGAATGCGAACCCACGGCTGGCCCCGGGTCCCCCTTTTGTCCTCTAGCCCTCCGCCCACTCTCCTGCCTCTCCCTCGGATTCTAACCCCCTCCCCTCTCCTCCCACCTCCCTCCCCTCTCCCCACTGGCCCCCCTCCGCGCCCCGCCGGGGCCGCTAATTAAATGCAGAGCTGGGGGGAGGGGGCGGCTCGCGGTTAACCCCTTCCCGCCGGGCCCAGGAGGGCTTTCCTTAGCTGAGGAGGGGAAGCGGCAACGCTGCTCAGTCCCCTCGCTCCTGGCTTAAGGTCCTAGGACAAGCCCATTTGATGGACAGGTAAATCGAGACCAAGGGGCCAGCCCCGAGGTTCTAGGCGAGATCCGATTATCAGGGCTTCCAGAGAGGAGGGCCAGGGAGTAGAAACAGTGGAGAGAAAAGGGAGATAGGGAGAGAAAGGCAGAAGGAGATGGAAGGAGAGAGCAGGGCGGGAGGGGCGAAAAGTCTTTTGGAGCAAGACAGAAACAGCCAGAGGCCCAGAGAGAGTGAGACAAACGAGTTAAGAGACACGAGCCTGGTGGGGACTCAGCGGCCCTGAGAACCAGTATGTGTGGTGATAAGGGACTTACAGGCCACTTCAGGGGCTGGAGGCCCATGGGCAAGCTCCCCGCCCTCCAGCTCTGGCCCTGGACTGGCTTGTCCACCATTCACTGACCTCGGACAGGGCCCTGTCGCCTGCACTGAGAGTCGCCCCTGACCAGGGAGCGGTAAATCACCCCAGGCTCCCACCCTGTCCTTCTAGCTCTGGGCCAGGTGGAGAGGACCCAGACACAGCCATTCCACTGCCTGGGTGCCCCTTCCCCCTGCACACTGACCACTGCCATTGTGGAGCTGGGTAAACTGGAGATCTGAGAGGGGCCCAACATTCTTGGGTGGGAACAACTGGAAAAGTAGGTGATACGTCAAGCAGGGACAGGCGCTATGAAGAAATCTCGGGGATGTTCAGAGGATCAGCGACATCTGCGGACAAAGGGGACACCATGAGGGGACCAGGGAAGGGTGGATTCCTGAAAGCTGGGATGGCACGGGCTAAGGTCCTGAGGTACGAATGCATGATGTGCTGGAGAATCTCGATGAAGGCCTAGAGTAGGGTGAGGAGGGGGGAGATGGGTTAGGGGATCATAGGGGCCACCCAGGTCACCAGCAGCTGAGGTGGGAGGTAGTTGGAGTCCTTGCCAGGCCAGGAGGAGCCTGTGACTACCCTCCCTGCCTCAGTCTCCCCACCAGTGGCCATGTTCCAGAGGATGCAGGGGCATCTTGGGGGCATAGGCGCTGCCCTGAGCCGCAGGGACCTGTCTTCTGCCCTCTGTGGGTGCCACTCTGGCCTCCCTTCCCCCTCTGTGGCTCTGGGTTGTCTCCCTGTTACCGCCTAGCTCTGCCCCTCCTATCAGCGAGCCGAGAGGGGGGCTGGCTCTCCAACCTCACGGGGCCCCTCACTCTTCCCTCTCGCCCCAGATCTGGCTACAAGCTCTGCAAGGAAGAGGGGGGGGGCTCAGGAGACCGGGTTGAGGGGCACAGGGGAAGGGGAGCAGTGTGATCCTTGAGCCTGCATAAAAATAGCTGCCCCCTCTGCCCCATCCCCTTCAAGGAGGCCTGAGTGGCTGCAGTGACGGGGGATGTGCCAGGAGGAGCATCCGGCAGGGCCCATGTTGTCATGGTGACGCTGACTCAGAGGCAGAGGCAGGTACCCGCCCCCCCCCCACCCGTGCTCCTGGCACCCTGCCCAACCCCCACCCTTCAGCCTCCACTCCGGGGACCTCTTCTGAAGCTGGAGGAGGGTGGGTGAGACCCCAGCGTTGGCTTCATGAATTCCTTCACCCACCCCTACCCAGTCACCTGCTGGAAGGTAGGAGATGCTATTTTATCACACTAACCTGGGTGCCACGTCTTCCTCCTTCCGGACACCCATCTCCCCATCCATCTGTTTTTTGTTTGTTTGTTTTAATTTTTTTAAATGTTTTCTTTCTTTCTTTTTTTTTATTTCTGAGAGAGAGAGAGACAGCGTGAGCAGGGGAGGGTCAGAGAGAGGGAGATACAGAATCTGAAACAGACTCCAGGCTCTGAGTTGTCAGCACAGAGCCCGACACGGGGCTCGAACCCATGTGTCATAAGATCGTGACCTGAGCTGAAGTCGGATGCTCAACCGACTGAGCCACCCAGGCGCTCCTGTTTTGTTTATTTCTGAGAGAGAGAGAGAGAGGCAGTGTGAGCAGGGGAGGGTCAGAAAGAGAGGGAGACACAGAATCTGAAGCAGGCTCCAGGCTCTGAGCTAGATGTCAGCACAGAGCCCGGCAGAGGGCTCGAACCCACAAACTGGGAGATCATGACCTGAGCCGAAGTTGGACGGTTAACCGACTGAGCCACCCAGGCACCCCCCATCCGTTTATACGTTCATCCACCCACCCACCCACCCATTCATCTGTCCATCCCTCTATTTACCCATCCACGCAATATTTATGGAGCACCTACTGTGCGCCCACATTGTTCTCAGCACAGGACAGTCATCCCCTGCTCCAAGATAGCAGAGAAGGATTTGGGCTGGGGCGATGCAGGTGAGGATGAGGCCTCTGTGGCCCCTTGGGCCACGGCCTTGAGAAGTGGAGGCCCCTCCTCTCCCTCCTGCTCCCAGTCTCTCCTCTACCACTATCTGTTTCAGATTCTATCTCCCCATCTCAGAGTACAGCCCAGACCCTTCCCCAACTTCACCCTCAGACCCCAAAGCCACTATGTACCCCCTTTCCTCTCTTCCCCTCATTTGTCCACACCAGCCACATGAGCCTCCATTTTCCCTCCAACATACCGGCTCGTTCCCACCTCAGGGCCTTTGCACATGCTTTGCTCCCTGTCTGGAAAACCCTTCAGGTCTTTACCTGGCATTTGTCTTGTTTATTTCTTGGCTTCCTTATTATCTGTCTCTACTCCCATCTCCAGAGAATAAACACTTAAGAGATAGTCTGTGGTTCCTTTGGTGTCCTCTCTGCCTATCTCTGTCCTCAGTTTGCCCACTGTGAAATGGGCAAATGGGAATGGTGTTCACAAGTAAGACTTCATAGAAGCGGCTGGGGGTAGAGACTAAACCCTTAGAACTGTTCCTGGCACAGAGTAAGTGCTCAACTAACATTTCCTTAAAAATAGTCCAGGGGCGGGGCCCCTGGGTGGCTCCCTCGGTTAAGCTCCCAATGTCACCTCAGCTCATGATCTCACAGCTCGTGAGTTTGAGCCCCCACGTCAGGCTCTGTGCTGACAGCTCAGAGCCTGGAGACTGCTTCTGATTGTGTGTCTCCCTCTCTGCCCCTCCCCCACCCTCTCTCTCTCTTTCTCTCTCTCTCAAAAATGAACATTAAAATTTTTTTTTAAATAGTCCAAATGTCCATGAGCTGATGAAGGATAAACAATACGTGGTCCAGCCATACAGTGGAATACTACTCAGCCATAAAAAGGAATGAAGCCCTGACACATGCCACATGGTGGATGAACTTGGAAAACATCGTGCTCAGTGAAAGAAATCGGCACAAAGGTCACCTGTTGTATGATCTCATTTACATGATATGTCCCGAATAGGCAAATCTATAGACACGGAAAGCAGATTAGTGATTGTTTAGGGTCTAGGGGAGAGGGTGTGGGAGGTGACTGGTAATAAGACAGGGTTTCTCCTGGGGGTAATGAAAATGTTCGGGAACTAGATGGAGGCGATGGTTTAACAACAACGTATTAACTGCTTTATTTTATTTTTTTATTTTTACTTCTTTTTATTTTTTATTTTTTTTAACAAATAGTTTATTGTCCAGTTAGTTTCCACACAACACCCAGTGCTCTTCCCCACAAGTGCCCTCCTCCATGCCCCTCCCCTTCCCCCCCATACTTCTTTTTATTTTTAAGTGATCTTTACATGCAGTGCAAGGCATGAGCCTACAACCTGGAGAATATGAGTTGCCAACGTGTTCACTTTAAAATGGTTAAGTTTGGGGGCGCCTGAGTGGCTCAGTCGGTTGAGCGTCCAACTTCAGCTCAGGGCATCATCTCGCGGTTCGTGAGTTCGCACACCACATCAGGCTCATTGCTGTCAGCCTGGGGCCCACTTAGGATTCCATGCCCCCCTCTCTTTGCCCCTCCCCTACTTGCCCCCCCAAATAAATAAGCATTAACTATACAATAACATGGAAACTTTGTGTTAGAGAATCTTACCTCAGTAATAATTTTTAAAAGAACATTGGGGAAAAGCCAGGGAAATCTGAAGAAAACGTGCACTTCAGCTAACAACGATCTATCACCTTACTGCGTCTTCAGGGTGCCCTGCGTGCTCCTGCCCCTGAGCCTTTGCACCTGCTGTTCCATCTCACGGGAGGCTCCAGGCAACTTAGAAGCTGGATCAGACCCTGGGGTCTGAGCTGCAGTCTCACCATTTGCTCCCCGCCCCCCACCTCCTCCAATCACAGGAAAGGTCAGCATGCTTGGTGGTTTCAGGATGAGGTTAAGGACATTCCCAGGCCTTGGAGGTCAGTCTGCATTCCCCGGGGGAGGGAGAAGGCCCTCCGAGCCGGTGGGGCCCCGCAGCAAGTGGGCAGGAGAGGCCACGGATTCGGATTCCGTCCAGCCGGGAAGCCCTCTTCTGTTTCCAGCTGTATCAAACAGCAAGAACCTTTTTTTTTTTTTTTTTTTAATTTTTAAGGAAGACTGCTGAGTACTGAAGATCTCCCTGGACAGCACTGCTGTGCCCCCAGGCTTCCTCTCCAGGAACGGAGTCTTGTGGGGTCTGTGGAAAAGACAGCCTTTCCAGAAGGTTCTGAGGAAACCATGTGGAGTCTCTCCATGGCGACAGGGAGAGTGGGAGGGAGGGAGGGAGGCCTCCGCACCGTCATCCACACGCACTTGGGCATTCGGGGACACCCCCCCACCCGGGGGGTGCCCTACAGGGACGGTTTCAAAGGAACAGAGAAGGGAAGGAGGGAGGGGAAGACGCAGGAGAACACACGGAGTATTTTTAGGCGCTGAATGCAGCCCTGAAATATTTCCACGGCCACTCCCGAGGGTGAGCAGGGTGACTATTTCGGTGCCTGGTTCCAATGGAGGCGGGACGGACAAGGGTGAGTCACCCCTGGGTGGCTGGACCCAGACTGGGAGGGGGCTCTTAGGGCAGGACCGGGGGCCTTCAAGGTGGCCACTCACCAGCCCGGGCCAGGCGATCAGTGCTGACCTCCGGGGCAAGGACAGTGGCCTAGCCAGGCCAGGCACATTGCACCATGGCCAGGGGCCTCCTAGACAATGGGCTGAGCCCGAGGCTCAGAGATGGAGAGGCCCCAGGCGGAGTTCAGATGCTCTACAGGTGATCGGTGAAGAGTGAAGCACAACTCGGAGATGCTGGCAAGTATATATGGAGCACTTGCTGTATACCAAGCCTCCTTCCCCTTGTAATCATCTCAACAACCCCTGTAAGGTAGAGGCCACTATCATCCCCTCTGGCAAGCAAGGAAACAGAGGCGCGGTGGGGTGAAACTTGCCGGGCACTTTGTGTGTCTCGAACCCAGTCCATCCGCTGAGGCTATAGTAGGGGGAATAAGTTTTAAAGCAGGTGCCAACCCCCACCCCCGCCCCCCATCCCATTGACTCCTGTCTCCTGATTCTATACCTGACACAGCTCAACTAAGAGAAGGCAAATGGATCCTCCAGGTTCAAGAAGGCAGCAGAAGGAGGAGCTCTGAGGAGCCTCTGGAGCTCTGTGACCCGGGGCAGGCGGCTCGCCCTCTCTGTGCCTGAGTGTGGGAGCTACCTGGCACATGCTAGGCTGTTTTTAGGATCATGGCTTGGGTCTGATGACTTTTTTTTTTTTTATGCTTTTTCAATACAATATTTATTTTGAGAGAGAGAGAGAGAGCCAGTACACCCCCATAAGCACATGAGCTGGGTGGGTGGGTGGGGGCTGGGAGAGGGACAGAGAATCCAAAGCAGGCTCCGCACTGTCAGCGCAGAGCCTGGCAAGGGGCTTGAACTCACGAACTGTTAGAGATCATGACCTGAGCCGAGATCAAGACTTGGGTATTTAACTGACTGAGCCCCCCAGGCGCCCAGGTCTGGGAACTCCTGACCTCATCTCTGCCCAGCCACCGCAAGCCACATAAGTTTGGGGGCCTTTTCACTTGTGGTTTTCTCCACCTGTTCCCGCCCCTCTTCCCATGGACAGTGGCTTCTTGACCTTCAGGAGCTGGTTTGCACATGCCTCCCTCAGCGAGGCCACCCCTCCCACCCTGGAAATCTCTGGTCCCAGTATCCTGGGGTTCCTGCGGAAAGATGAACCCTTCTGCCTGGGCCCTCATGACACCTCAGCGACTTCTACCGTGGGGCTGGAGCCCCCGGCACCACCTCCTCCTAGTCTCCTGGCTTCCACCCTTGTCTCAGTCTGTTCCAGAACCTTCTGTGCCTCCCATCTTGCTCAGGGCCTGCACCTGCCCCACTTCCGACCCATTCCCTTTGTTCTCGTCACCACTGTGTGCAGGGCCTTTGCACCGGCACAGGCCTTCCCCCTCGTCTGAAATGCTCTCCCCTAGACGGCTGGCTCCCTTGGCTTCCTCAAACCCTGTTCTTGACTGTCACCCTCTGGCCTGCCCTGCCCACCTCTTTCTCCCACTCTTGCTTTCTTTCCTCCACATTGATGCATTCGGCGTGTTCGCTGCTAGTGAGCGCACCCTGTGGAAGGTAAGGGCCACCGGGCCAGGGCTCTTTGCCTCATTCATGCTGAGTGTCCAGCACCCGGGATGGGGTTGTGGCCCCAGTTCCTCCACCTCCAGGCCAGCCCCCTGCTCCACTGAGATGGGCAGCTTCTCCCAGAGGCTCTCTGAGTGGACATCAGCCTGTCTCCTACACCCCTCACTGGCCAAGTGTCCTCAGAGGGACAGTGGGGGACACAAGGGCACTGCTGATTCCAGGACAGGCTGGGCCCTAGGGTCCAGATGGATGGCTGGGGAGGAAACTTGTCATCACGCCCCTGTGGACTCAGTGGGCACAGGACAGGGCTTCCCCAGGGAGCTGCTCTTGAAGCAGCAGGTGAGGCCCCACCGAGGTGGTATTGGGGAGATGGGTGCAGGCAGCGACGGCGCGGGAAGCGAGAGATGCCCCCTTCCCTCCGCCCGCTGCTGCCGTGTGGGACCTGCTGCTTCAGGTTGCGGGCCATGGCCGTAACCTCTAGAAGGGCTCTTAACCCCAAGTCCGGCAAGCAGGGGTCAGGGCCGTCAAGGCTGGCTCTGCAGAGCTTGGGCCCCAGGCTGAGTCACACCTCGGCTCAGATGGGAACTGGAACAAAGTCCAGGGGTAGGAGGGCCTTGGTTCTTGGGAACTGGGAACAGCCTACGTTGAAGACACCCTCCTTGCCCAGAGTCACGCACCAGTCAGCTGATGAAGGCTCAGATCCCAGCGGACAACCATCAGAGGGGTGGAAAATTCGAGGCCTTGATGGGCCTGGATGGGCCTGGACCTGGATGGGCTCTTTTGGTTTCTCTTCTTGCTGAGGGGGCTGAGGCTGGCTTCTCAAAACCAACCAGGAAGAAGACTGAAGAATGGGGCTGTCCCGACAGCTCAGAAAGACAGAACCTTCCGGAACCTCACCGCATCTAAGCGGACTGGGCTGATGAGGCGGCTCACGTCACGGGAGGACAACGAGGGAACTGGGCCGCCAGCCCAGGCTGCCTGGCTGGAAAGGTCAGGGCCGGCTGGCACGTCTGGCGACACCCGCGGGAAGCCGCGATTACGCAGGCCGGCTCTGGCTCCGGTGGTGCCGGTGCTAAGCCCCAGCGTAGAACCGTGGAGGGGGCAGGGTGAGGGGAGGGGCCCAAGACCCTGAACTGTGAAAGGCATTCTCGTTCTCCTTCTCCCTCCTTCTCCGGGTAAAGCTAGGTTAGGGAGGAGAACCCAAACCGCCAGAAGCAGGAAGGGGCGGGGACTCCAAAGGGCTTCCCATTCGCAGCCCCGCTGGACACCTGACCCCAGCTTTCATCAGAGCCTCACCAGCCCGGGGGGCCCCAGAGGCTTTTATGGGCCTGGGAGTCCAGGGCCATGGGGGAGGGGAGCTGGGAACCCAGCTGCCTCCCTTCCCACCGGGCCAGCCTTCTTGCTCCTGCTCCGTGTTCGCCCCACCCCCACCCGGCAGCCCACGTCTCAGGGATGTGTTCTCCCTAGGCCTGGGGCTTACCAGCTGCCCCCCAGGTCCCGCTCTTACTTCCATGCCCTGTCCCCCGTTGGTGCCACAGTGAGGCTTTGACGCTAGGCACGTTTTCAGGCTGCAGCAGGTCCCACACAGGGTGCCCGAGGGAAAAGCAAAGGCAGGGTGGGGGCAGGGCAAGAGCACATTCTTGAGACGGGCTGAGGGGCTGAGGGGCCTTGACCGTGGCCTCCTGCAGGACCGCGTGCAGCCCTTGGCAGCTCTGGCAGGTGGAGTCCCCTCTCAGGCGACACCTTGGATTCTGACCGCCCTTCAGAACAGGTCTTGACACAGTGACAGTTAGAACCGGCCTGGCCGCCAGCACCAGGCTGTCCTGCAGCCCTCCTCACTTCCAACAACGGGGAAAATCCGTCCGCTGACAAGGTCAGAAACACGTTACAGAAGTGCTGGCTCAACATCGCCGGCAAATCGCGGCGGTGCCGCAACTTGGGAGAGGAGGTGGGAGCCTCATGAAAAGGTTCCTCGCGCGTTCCTGGGGGCAATTCTCTTGGTGAACCCGGTGTGAATGGTGCTTCCAAAGCAGGGGTGAGGAGCGGAGGGCGGGACAAGGGTGGCAAGGATGGGCTGCATGGGCATCACACTGGCTGGCTCCCCCCGCCCCACCTTTCCCCGCATCACCTCTCCCTACACAGGGCCCAGGGATTACAGTCAGACCTGGCGCCGGAGGGCCACTCCCACTGCCCAGACAACAGCCTCCTCTTTATTAAAAGGACATCATGGGACATGGAACCTGTGTCCTGCTGGAATACTTCCCCTTGGTGAGGGAGGTAGCAACCCTCGAAAGGAAACTTCTTTTACGGGGCTGTGATTTCCTGAGGATACCACATTCTGGACGTGCCCAGTGGCTCAAAAGGAATTAGGAATTTGCAGTTGGTAGTTGTATTTGTTTTTATTTTTGTAACACAAACAGGGAGAGAGGAGGCACAGGGGCAGGGCCCAGCAGCATCCGAGGAACAGCGTCTGCGGCCTACGTTCCTATGTTATTTGTTTTCAAAAGGCAGTTCTGAGGTCCGTGTTTCAGGAAACTCCCGAGGCTGTCAATCTCCGTGCAAACAGCTTAAAATAAAAACCTCCGGTCTGTTCACCACAGGAGGATCCAACTCAAAATGCAAAACAAGCCTGTTTGGAAAGCGCCCGCCCTTCAAACAAGAGCGAGGGCCTTAAAGACGTATTAAACACAGAATCTTCCAGGAATCGAGTCAGCTGTGGCTTCACAAAACCCAAAACACCAAATAACATATCCAACTGTAGAACTGCTGGCTTTAAAAAATAAAGGGGAGGGGGGTGTCTTTATGCAAAAAGGATTACAGAATGACAGGCGGGGAGGGAGGGGGATTTGTCCCCAGCACCTGCCTCTTCTTTTTGTTCTGAACACACTCCTGAATCTGGAGCAGAAGCACAGCTTCCAGGAGAGGCAGCAGATGCTCAGTGGCGGCTCAGTCTCTGGGGACCAGGGGATGCTCACTGTTTGGCCGCCTGTCTGCCCGGCTTCTTTTCCGGCTGACCTCTGCCTGTGCCTGGGATCCCACCTCGGCCCCGGCCACCAAACACACCTGTGAAAACAGGGGGGGTGGAGGGTGGGGCAGCGCTGCAGCAGAGCCAGGTCTGGAAGTCCAGCTAAGAACGTGGGATAGTGCTCCAGAAAGTTCTCAGTATTGACAAGGGACCAGCTCCCGGGAGGTACAAGGGATGGCAGGGAGGACAGAGGTCAGCTCCCAGTCACACTGGGGCTTGGGACAGGCTTCCTGGGAGAGGGCCTGGGGCCAGGGTAGGAGGCAGTCATCAAAAGGACAAAGCCAGATGGCTTCCAGGAGGAGGGGAACAAGAGCCAGACAGGGACAGGACTTGGGGGGAGGGGCACAGGCCCCCAGCTCTGAGGACCCAGGCTTCCCTTTCTCCAGCACCACCCACATCCTCTGCCCCAGGAGAGAAACATCTGGGAGGTTCTGTGTGTCCAGCCTGGGGATGGGGATATGGGAGCTCCCTGCCCTCTAAGCTCTGCTGGCCAGTGATGGGCTGTGTTTCTAAGACATTTATGTGGAGCCCGGGGTGGGAGCTGTGTAGGAGGTCGAATAGTCAGGGACAGAACACAGGCCCACCCGGGGAGGTGCCAGAAGGACCAGGGCAGCGTGGGGACACAGAAAGGTGCCCCTAGACCCCGTTCCACCACAAACGTGAGCGGGCCCTCTCGGCATTGAGGCCAAAGCCTGCAGAGGCCGCCGCTCCCCACCTCTCAGGGGCAAGCCCAGCTCTGCCACACAGGGTGAGATTTCCACCTGCCGCTGAGGGCCCAGGGAGAGCGGCCCAAGCGATCACTCCTCCCTCTGTCCCTGCTCCTCTGGGCAGCTCACTCAACAGCGGTGGCCCCCAGCACGGAGAGCCTGCCCTCAGGTGCGGGAAAGGCCCTGCTCACCTCAGGCCCTGGCACCCCCTCCACCTGGAGTGCCCTCTCCATCTCCTCCCTCCACCTCACTCCTGACCATCACAAGAGCCGCCAGGCTCCGGGCTGACTCTATCCTTCCTGGCCCTGCCTGTGAGCCCCTGGGGGGCGGGGGCGTGTGTGTACTTAGGCCTGGCACACGGAAGGCCCCTATAGACGGAAGAGACAAAGCCAGGGCCCTCCAAGAAGAGGAGTGAGCGGGGGAAGGGTCTGCAGATGGCGACTGCGTTCAGGCCTCAGCTGACTGCACAACAAATCAAATGTTAAGCCAGATTTATAATCCTAGGGTTGGGGGCAGGGTGAGGGGAGTCCATCAAAAAGTCACGAACTGGGCCTCATATAAAGGAGCGACCACAGGGAGGAGTCTTGCGCCAGGCCTCGAGCTGGGGGCCCCCGACTCCATGCAGAGGGGTAACTGAGGCCGGGGAGGTGCCTCACCGTGCCCGGAGCACCAGCCAGGACACACAGGTGGGCATATGGCGAGGGCTCCGGTCCCAGATCCGCACAGGCCCCGTGTCAGCCTGCTGGGCTGGACCCAGGGTTCAGGGAGCACCGATGGCCGCTGCAGGGCAGAAGGGCCCGGGGGAGGTTGGGGGTGGTCAGCACTGCCCACGGGGACCGCGGACGCTCCCTGGGCCAGGGCAGGCAGCAAGCAGCAGCTGCCGCACCAGGAGAGCCCTGTGAGTCATCACCCCCAGCTCTGCGTAGGGGGCTCTGAGCCAGGCCTGTGGCACCGTGACGGCACCACCCAAGAATGTCAACACTGGGACGAGCTGCTGCCACGTGCTGTGGCCACCCTCCGGCGGCGAGGCCCGGGCAGACCCCGTGGCCTAGCTGGCTGCAGGTGCCAGAGGCAATGAAGGGAGAGAAAGGCCTACCTCGCCCGGCGCCCCCCATGCCTCGGCCCTTCTGCTGCTTCTGCTGCTGCAGGCCGCCGCGGCCCCGGCCCTTGGCCACCACCTCCTCTTTCACCATGTCGATGATCTCGTCAGGGATGCGCAGGTACTTGATGGTGCTGCCGCGGATGTAGCACTCGGGCATCCGCCAGAACTTGTCCCCGTCCTGCGTGATAGAAGGGGGAGTCTCGGATCTGAGGGGCTTGGGGGCAGTCCCTGCAGAGGGAGTGTGGTTGGCCAGGGCACATCTGTCCCTCATGTCCCCATGCCCAGCTGGGCCACAGTCCTAGCCTGCCTGCACCCACAACCACCCCTGCATGGTTCCCAGTCCTGGACTCGACGTGGGGCTGCCTTCCAGTGGCATCCCTTCCAGACCCTCGGTGCCCCTTTCTGCAGGGGGACTCAGGCGAGCACATGAGATAGCTTCCTCTTTCTTGACCTGTCCTGCAGCGTGGGAGGGGGTTTGTTACCTGCAGCCCGAAGCCTATGCACCAGGCACTGCCACAGCCCGGCCACAGCCCAGCCCCTCTACCCTACGGCCCCCAGCCTTCTAGAACCCAGCTTCTGGAAGCCTCTCCTCGTTCATCCCCGTACCTCCTGACAGGCTCTGAGCTGGGTGTGGGCCTCTGTGTGACCAGTGAAGAGGGCAGGAGGGGGGTGGTGAGGCTGGCCAGGGGCAGTAACCACTGATGGCAGTTTTTAGGGGAGCTAATTAAGGCTGGAGAGATTAGGAGGCTTGCAAAGTCACAGACTCCGGAGCAGTGCCAGTCCTGTGGGTCCTAGGACATCAACTGGCTCCCCGCCTCCCCCGCCATGTAACCTGTGACCAGCACAAGGCCTTGCTCCACACCCCCTCCTGCTGCCCTTGGGTGGGAGCCCAGGGCCTCTTCCTTCAGATTAGTCCTCCAGCCCCAGCCCTGGTACCCTGAGCCGGAAGTCCTGGCGGCCCTCTCCTCCCTGCCACCCCTAGAAATCAGACCACAACACTTCCCTGCTTAGAAACCAATCAGGGCCCCCCTGGCCTGAGGACAAGGTCCAAACTCCTCAGTGTGGCTCCCGAGGGCCTGAGATCCAGCCCCACCCTGGCTGCCCTCTCTCAGCTCTGGATGACGTGCCTTCCAGACAGAAATTTCTGGAACACACAGTGGGCTTTTTGCTTCTAGCACTTCGCATGTGCTGTTCCCACTTCTCCATGGCTGGCTAACTCTGACCCCCTACAGGCCTTGCTTCACAGTCCCCTGGACCCCCCAGTCCTCACCACGACGCTTCTCGGCAGGGCCTGGGTCAGGCTGGCCTGGCCCAACAGAGGCACTCAACGGGACAAGTGGAAAACTAAGGGCCAAAAGGAATGTTTGAGGGCCAACTCTTCCCAGGAATGTGCACAAGCCCCCTACCTGCCTGGGAACCCCGCAAGGTCTTGGGGCACTCCTTTCCCAGGAAATGTAGGCTGGGGGCCAAGTCCACGGGGGTGCAAAGTACAGCCCGACATACATGGAACGACTCCATGGCAGCCCAGGGCTTGGCCTTCCCTCAGCCAAGGACAGGCTGGGCTCAGCGCGCTCCCGGCAGGAACCACGGCGTATTCCGCGTTCCGTGGCTAGAGCCGAGCCACCTAAGCTAACCGCCCTCCAACCAACCCTAGCTTTCCAGTGCTTTCTCGGCCCCTGGGGGGTCTGCATCCTGCCCATGCTGCCTGTTGCCCAAGGGAGCTGCTGCTACCACATGCTTACGGATGGGGGTGCTGGGCAGCCCAGGTGACACTGAAACTCACACCAGCCTTTCCTTCCAACCGGCAGATCACAGAGAGGGGACTGGCCAGGAGGAGCCCCGTGTCCAATCTCCACTGGCTGTGGAGGGCGAGGCTGACGTTGCCGTGCGAACCGGCAGTTGCTTCCAGGCCCCAGCAGTGGACACGGCCCTCCCGGCCATGTGCTCGGCTGTGTACCGCGGCAGTGTCTGCTACAGCCACACTGGGACCACCCAGACACCTGCCGCCAGAGGAGCGGCACGGAAACCCAGAGCAAGCTTGTAGCGGAACATCTCCCGCCGTGCTCCATCACAAGAAGCAGGGCACAGAGCTGCACAGGTGAGGGGAGATGGTCACACGTACCAGTCTGCCTGCTGGGGCGTGAGCTGTCCAGGGGACAGGACGGGGGTGAGACAGGCTGCCTAGTGCCCTGCTGTTCTCTGGGATCAAGACAGCCCCGTTCTGGCTGCCCCCCTGCATCTTCCTCCCCCGTAACAGAGGGGGCTGTGCCAAAAGGGGGATGGAGACCGGAATCCAGGAAGCAGGAAAGCCCTAGCAGCCCCCAATAGGTTAGCAGTAGGTAGCCCTGCCTTCACCACTGTCATCATTCTCATTGCTCTGGGGGTCATCCTGAGGGCTGGGAAGGCCCATGATCCTAGACCCCCAGTCCTGGTCCATGCAGGCGTCCTCCTGACCTGGCACTTCCTGGTTTGAGGCCTTGGGAGGTAAACAAGTCTACTAGTCCAAAGGGCCACAGGGCTGCCCTCGCCCCCTGGTGGCCTGGACATCCCCAAGCTATACCACCCGCTTGGCAAGTGAGGTCCGTGGCCAGGACCAAAGGCAGCAGAGGCTGACCAGGAAGGTCAGGTTCGCCTTGGAGGCCACCCCCTACCGGTACACTAGGGATTTGTAGGCAGAAATGGCCCCCAGGCATAAGTCCTTCTTGTTTAGGACTGGCCCCAGGGGTGGGGGGATGGGGCAGCCACCTCAAAGGTGCAAAGTCCAGGGCACTAGGTGGACTCGGAGGGCCACCCATGGGGCCCCTCCAGGCCTGGACCAGTCCCTCAGGCCCTACCCTTCCTAAGCCCGACTTTTTCCAGAGCCTCCCTTCCCCGCCCCCAGCATGACCTGGCTGACGTCATCCCACAAGGCCAGGGAGGGGCCTTCACACCCGGGAGGGCGGGCTGAGGCTCTATAAGCTCCAGGTCCAGGTCCAGGTCCCTGTGGATATTCGGTGGCCATGCTGCTCCAGTCCCTATACCAGTCTGGCCCTGCCCGACCAGCTGGGCCAGAGGGCCCCCCGGCAGGGGGCGCAGACCAGGCGTGCAAGGGCACTCACCCTAGATGTGCAGATCACCTCCCGAAGGTTAATGTTCATCCAGTTGTCACAGCTCACCAGGTGTCCGTTGTAGGTCTCTCCGTTTTTGAGTTCCACCAGCTGGAGACACACGGCCCCAGGTCAGCCATGGTCCCGGGGGAGGTGCAGCCTGCTTCCAAGAGCCACGTGACTATGGCCTGGGCCTCATTCTGTCATGTCCTATGCACCTCCGGGGACCAGTGGCCACAGCACATGGTGCATAGTATGGTCCCCACCCCGCCCCCACCCCCCACCCTCAGTGGCCCAGCTTACAGGTGACATGTTTTGCTGGGCAGTGCAGACTTCTAGGATGAAACCAATTTTTTGTGCAAAGCACGAACAAAAGAGCGAACAAGGAACACAGCACACCGTTCTGAAAACAGGCTGACATTTAAAAAAGAATCAATTCAAAAAAGAAAAGAACCAAGTCAGATATCAAGTCAAAATAGACAAAACGGAGAGGCCACCCATGTGTCCATCACCAGCAGACAAATGGGCGCACAAGATGTGGTATGCTCATACAAAGGAGTATCACGTGGCCATAAGGGACGAAGCCCTGATACGTATTCAAATGTGGACGAACCTCGAAAAACATCACACGGAGGGAAAGAAGCCAAACTCAAAAGCCCACACAATGTGTGATATGATCCCATTGATAGGAAACATCCAGAACAGGCAGGTCCACAGAGACAGAAAGCAGGTTAGTGGTTGCCAGGGGGTGGGGGAGGGGGAGTCGCTAACAGGGATGGGCTTCCTTCTGGGGTGATGGAATTGTTCTGGAACTACACAGAGGTGGTTGTTTATAACACCGTGAATGTACAAAATGCCTGAGTTGTACGCGTTAAAAGGCTGAAATATAGGGGCACCTGGGCAGCTCGGTGAGAAGAGCATGTGACTCTTAATCTTGGGGTTGTGAGCTGGAGCCCTATGTTGGGTATATAAATCACTTAAATGAATAAATAAAAACTTAAAAAAAGAAAAAAGGTTCAGAGGCGCCTGGGCGGCTCATTCAGTTAAGCGGCCAATTTTGGCTCAGGTCATGATCTCACGGTTCATGGGTTCCAGCCCCGCATCAGGTTCTGTGCTGTCAGTGCAGAACCTGTTTTGGATTCTGTCTCCCTCCCTCTCTCTCTCAAGAGTAAATAAACATAAAAAAAAAAAAAAATCCAGCCTGGGGCCTGATCCCACAACACTTGAGATCATGACTTGAGCCGAAATCAAGAGTCGGACACTTAACCCACTGAGCCACTCAGGTGCCCCACAGTGTTTGACAGTTTTTTTTTTTAAGTTTTTAAATGTTTGTTTATTTTTGAAGGCAAGAGAGAGATAATCCCAAGCAGGCTCTGTATTGTCAGCGCAGAGCCTGACACAGGGCTCGAACCCACGAACTGTGACATCATGATCCGAGTCGAAATCACGAGTCGGACGCTTAACTGCCTGAGCCCCCCAGGCGCCTCTGTGTCCGACATTTTTAATGAGCACGTATTCCTTTCACAAGCAGCAGAAGGAACACAGGTCCTGACACGTGAGGAGAGGGTTAGGAGAGCAGGTCAGCTTCAGCCGCTGCCCAGTGTCCCCGCCCCCAGTCCGAGGCTGACCCCCGCTGAAACCTGCTGCCCCACCCCCCACCCCCCCACCGGCAGGGACTCACCATGGGATGGTTCTGGGCAGTCTTCAGCAGCGACAAGGGAAGCTGTAAGGCAAACAAAAGCACATGACTTGGGTGTTTGATCAGTGCCAAGGAGCCCTGGCTTCTGGGCAGGGCTGGGACTCGTGTCACAAATCTGCCAGCTCATGACAGCAGAGGAGCATGCACCCCTCACCCCCCACAGAAGACGCATTCTCCTGACTCTGCCCAGCCCCAGGACACACACCCACCTCCCAGCTTAGTAGAGTCTTGAACACTTCCCTCCTGCCCAGTGTCAGAGGCAGCAGCCACCCTTCTTGAGGTTGACCAAGGGCATTTCTTTATGACCCGTGCTGCACATATTCACACCCTTGACAGGAAAGGGCTTAGCCCTCCCCACTTATCAGTAGCATCACGGCACACAGGTCCTTCTACTGGTCGTGTTTTTTGCTCAACTGAGGTCTCTGAGATGCATTCATGTTTATACACGCAGCTCTTTCACTTTCATCCTCAATGTGGTTACTGTCACCCCCGCTTTATAGAGGGGGACACTGAGGCTTAGAGACTGAGGCACTTGCTGGGCACTAGAAGCTAGTAAGAGATAGAGCCTGGCTTGACCCCATTTGCTGAAGGCAGTTCATGCCATGCCTCAACAGACAGCCAGGCGGCTAGGAGTCAGCTTTGACCGAAGGTGGCTATGTCTGAGTTGGGTTTTCAGAGACCACTCCATCAGGTAGGAGGAAGAAACAGTCCAGAAAAGAAATCTGTCAGTTACTCCCAAGTGATGGCATATAAATGATGCGATCTTTGAAAACTCATCCCCAAAGAGTCAGCTTTTGAGATACTTAAAAAAAAAAAATCTGTTTTCATTTTGGGTGCACAAATCACGACCCATATGGGTCTGGGATCCAGGGCCAGATGAAGGTTCTGGACCCAGGGTGCCCCGGAGACACTGCCTCAGGGGAGTCAGGAGCTTTGCTGCCCCCCGCCCCCGAAGCTCCATGCTGGGAGGCTCGGGCTCTCTGGGTGGTGGGAACTGGAAGCCAGAAATGGCCCTCAACCCCCACAGGGGGGGCCCCCCCGGTAAAAAGGCTTGAGGGAGATCCCACATCCCACAGGCCTTCCCCGTGAAGAGCCACCCAGGGGAGGTCCAGCGGCGGCAGGAAGCCAGGCCCAAGCCCACTTCCTGTCCTGGCTTCCTGGAAGGGCAATAGAAGGGGCCACGTGGAGAAGGGGTGGCTGCTCAAGGAGGGCGGGCAGGCAGGGGCCCCAAGACTGACCACCTGTGGCTCCTGCGCTCTTACTTGGAATTCATCTGTGTGATGGTGCCTAGGGGCAGAGCCATGGAAAAGCAGGAGGCCCTGACTGGCACATGGGGGCCGCGAGCCCCGGTCGCCTTTTGCTATGGAGAAGCCTCAGGCTTCCCTGGGCAAGCCTGTCTTCTTGGGCCCAAAATGGGAATGTGGACCAGGGTGATGACACGCTCAGCTCTTCCTCCCAGGTTACCTGAGGGGTCAGGGCCAAGTTGGCCCTGGGAGGCAAGAACGAAGATGGACTCAGCACTGAGAGGCAGACGGGGGTGCAGCCAAGGCCCCTCCAGATGAAGGACCAGTGGCCAGAGCAGGAGGGACCTTCCAGGGTCACATGGCAAGATCCTGGTGAAGCCCAGGCGAGTAAGCTGATGTCTGTCAGCAGGGGACCCACAGGGGTCCTTTTATGACATGCACGGTGTCTCTTTTTTTATTTTTTAATGTTTATTTTCGGGAGAGCGCAAGCAGGGAAGGGTCAGAGAGAGGGGGCTAGAGGACTGGAAGCAGGCTCTGCACTGAAAGGCTGACAGCAGCGAGCCTGATGTGGGGCTGGAACTCATGAACCATGAGATCACGACCTGAGCTGAGCTCAACTGACTGAGCCACTCAGGTGCCCCACTTTCTCTTTTTATTAAGTTTATTTCACCTGGGCACCTTCTGTGCCGGCAATGGCCTTTCCCTTGTCCCAGCTAACGGCAGCACAGCACCGGGGAACCCATGACTTCGTTGACTGTCACGGGCAGTGCCCTAGTCACAAGGCAGCCGAGGAGACGTCTGGGACAAAGAAAGTCCGAACACCTGCTCCCCACACTCCTCTGCACATTTACTCCCCAGGCAGGTCACAAGGCCAAGCTAGCAGCGGCCAAACTGGCCCATTCTGTTTCTCACAAGCCACACCCATTTGTGCTGTACGACCTCTGCTCTTGTCCTTCCCCAGGGCTGGTGGCGGCTCACACATCACCTCTTAACTCTCTCGGCCAGGCCCTCAGAATAACCTCATGTAGAGCTTGAGATTTCTACCTGGGCCACCCACTGCTGCTTCCATTACAGGACAGAGCAGCCTCTAATTATCTTGTTTATTGCGTCTCCGTGGCTAGACTGGAAAACTCGGAGGGTGTGGACTTTGTCCAGTGCCGAGCTCGGGGCCAGGCACTCGAGAGGGACTCAGTAAATATTTGCTGAGCAAATACACACGAAAATGCACACGCCACCCAGGAAGGCACATGGTGTGGGTGGAACACTTGCGCCTCACCCCACCCCCACGTAAGAAAAGGAGAGGCTCAGATGGGGAGAATCCTCATCCTGAAACTGAGCTGGGGACCGAGGCTAGAGGAAGGGGAAGATCCCCGAGAACTTAAAAGACCTGGTGGGGAAGAAGTTCTTGAAGGTGTCCAGGGAGATGGCAGAGAGTGAGAGGCCATGGGGCAGGGGTGGGAGACATGGCCATCTGGAGTTGGGGAAGTCAGAAGCTTAAGAAAGAGCATCCCTTCCTGTGGGCTTTTCCAGAATGTCTGGGGTCTGGTTCTCAGGTCTAGACCAATCTAAGGCTAGACCTGACAGCTTCCTGAGGCCCCCAATTCAGGAAGCGGTCATGGATCCACCCTCCACCCTCCTGCTTCCGGCCCCACCATGACCACAGGGAATTGGGAGTGTGTCAAGTCTCTGTCCCTTCGGGAACATTCTTCAGGCTGGAAAAAAAAAAAACGAGTCTTCTTTCCCCCAAGCACTGCTCTAGGCTCTGGGGACTATCAGGGATAAAAATCAAAGATCCTGCCTCCGGGGAGCTTAACAAGGAAGGAAACTTCCAGTTCCGCCCATCCCCTCGGGCCAATTCTGTCCTCCAGCAAAGAAGAACCCACTCCCTTCGCTCAATTCCCCGCATGGGCCAGCAGTGTTTAGTGCAAGCCTCCACTAACCCAGAGTGCTGGTGGGCTAGGCACTCTCCTAGGAGGCCTGGCTCTGAATCTCTGTGTGGTCCTGCTTCCCTGTAGTACACACTTTTTACTTATTTATTTTGAGAGACAGAGGGAGCGCCCAAGATGGCCAGAGGAAGAGAATCCAAAGCAGGCTCCACCCTCAGCAACGGGACTCGATCCCATGACCCAGGGATCATGACAGGAACCAAAACCAAAAGTTGGAAGCTCAACAGAGTAAGCCACCCAGGCGCCCCTACACATTTTAAAGTAAGCTCTACGCCCAACGCGAGGCCTGAACTCACACCGCCGGTATCAAGAGCCACATGCTCTACCAACGGAGCCAGGCAGGTGCATCTCCCTGTCTATACACTGAAGGCACAGGCACTCTCTGGCTGAAATCCAGAAATTTCAGGACCTGAGAGCAGCATGGTCCTGGAGGGGCTTCCTGCCAGGGCCTCAATTTCTCCTTCAGAGAACTGGGAGATTGCAGTTCTAGCTCAAAATGCTTTCTCCTGAAACGACACCCTGTGTGATCCAGGGAGACGACAAATCCCCTCTGGGTCAGTTTCTTTCAGCCTTAAAGCGAGAGGCACAGGTCTGCGCCCACATTCTAAGAGCCTTGCAGGTCTTGAAATTCTCCCAACCAGCTTAATTCTTAATTTGAGAACTCAGAGCGGCCCCCGTGTCGCTCCATCTTTCCAATACATGAAGTTAGATTAGATCAGATGCACTTGAAGCCACTCCCCTACCTCAACTCACTCTGCGGCATTCACCGGACCCTTTGCTGGGTCCCCTCCCCCAACTCAGGCCTCAGTTTCCCCATCTGTAAAGTGGAAGGACTGCAGCTACGCTGACACATTATGATGACACGTTCGTCCAATCCTAAATTCCCTGAGACTGATGTGCGGGTGCCCCGGGAGACCTCTCTGCCCTCTCCGGCCTGTCCTCGTCTGCGGCCGGAGGGCAGAATCGAGGCCCTGGCTGAGCGCTACTTCCGCGTCGCCCCTGCCTTGGCGGCCGCCCCGAGGGAACTAGGCGGCCGCGTTCCCCGCCTCCCGGAGAGACCTCGCCGCCGCGTAGCCCTCACCATGGTGTCGGCGGGGAGCGGGCTCGCCGACCACTTCCGCCGCCGCCGCCGCCGCCGCCGCCGCTGCTCACGCTCCGGCCGGTAGCCGCCCTGCCGCGCGCCACTAAGCTGAAATGAAATGGCAGCGACGCGAGCCAGTCAGCGCAGGGCTCGAGGGAAGAACAACCAATCCACGTGGAGTAGGGCGGGGTCGGCTAGACCAGAGGGACAAGGTTGGCTGTTTTCTCGCTGGAGGAATGAGAGAGGGCCGTAAAGTGGCGACGTGAGTGCTGAAAAATGGGGCGGAGCCGCGTGCGCCAGGGCCAGTGGCCTTGTGGGTAAAAGTGCATGCGCAGGTGGGACTCTCGCTTTACTCCTGGGCTCCGCGCTGTGGGCAACGCCGGATATTGCCACAATTTGCAAAGGAAGAAATTGAGGCTTCGTGGTTATTGGGCCGTGCCTGATGCCTCCCTTAGGGCTCCTACACTTCTGATTTAAATTATTGTACTTGAGCCTTGCCCCGGGCACGTCCTATGGTAGGTTGGAATCCAGACTGTGCCCCTCTGGGCCTTGGTTTGCCCCTTTGTGAAAGTGGCTTATTGATAGCGTGTCTGCTCTAGGTTGCAGTGAGGATGAAATGAGTTAAGCCTGGTAAAAGCACTTAGAACAGCGTCTGGCACAAACGGAGCACTTAGAACACGGGTGTGCAATAAATATTCACTGGGCACCTGCTATGTGTCTGTTCCTGGAAACACAGAGTAAACAAACCAGCCAAAACTGGGCTTTCTGGGATTTAGGAGCCCGTTGGGGAGACAGATGGTAAGCGAAACAAATAGGCAAATGTATTAATGCCCTTGGTGCTGGAACAAATGGCCACAAACGGGGTAGCTTAAAACAATGGAACTTCATTGAGAAGTCTGAAATCAAGATATCACAGGGTTGGTTCCTTCTGAAGGTTGTGAGAGATCATTCGTCCCGTACCTGTCTCCCAGCTTCTGGTGGGTTGTCAGCAATGCTTGCATTTCCTTGATGAAACGTCAATCCGGAAACATCAGTCTCTCACTGTCTTCACATGGCTTTCTTTGTGTGTCTCCCTATTTCAGACCTTTCTCTTCTTTTCTTAAAAGGATACTCTGTTCTTAGACCCACCCTAAATCCAGGATATCATCTTGAGATCCCTAATTATATTTGCAAAGACTTTATTTCAAAAAAGGTCCCATTCACAGGCGTGCGAGTTAGAACTTAATCTATGCTACGTGAGAATATTTCTTTGGAGGGGACACTACTCAACCCATGACATCCAGTAATTACCAGTTGGGTGACCATTAAGGGTGCCTTCCTCTGCTTTGACCTTCAAGCCTGTAAGTGAGCAGTAGGTACCCTCCTCCAGTGATTCCCCTTCTCCAGGTTTCCTGAGTGTCTGCATTAGCATGAGAGCCTTTCTTACCAAGACCAGGGCCAAGTTCTTCCAGCTAAAAAGACCCTATGGTTCCTGGAGCTGGGTTGGGGAGGCCTGATGCCCACCTTCTCAATACAAATTCCCCTGCCCCAGAGGCGCCTGGGTGGCTTAGTCGGTAAAGCGTCAGACTTTCGCTTAGGTCATGATCTCGCGGTTCGTGGGTTCGAGCCCCTCATCGGGCTCTGCCCTGACAGCCAGTTCAGAGCCTGGAGCCTGTTTCAGTCTGTGACTCCCTCTCTCTCTGACCCTCCCCTGCTCACACTCTCTCTCTCCTAGAAATAAATGAAAACATTTAAAAAAATTAAAAATAAATTCCCCTGCCCCAGGCCTCAGAGACCTGAGCAGAAGAAGATGTAAACACATAGACTTAGCCACCTCCCCTCTAGGGATCTGGTGAGGGAGGGAGATCTGGGTGCCGAGCTCTGCTATAAACGAACTGAATGACTCAGGCAGGTTACTCCCTTTTCCCTCCTCCTTAAAAACAGGAATAATCGGGGCGCCTGGGTGGCTCAGTAGGTTGAGCGGCCCACTTCGGCTCAGGTCCTGATCTCACGGTTCATGGGTTTGAGCCCCGCCTGGGGCTCTGTGCTGACAGCTAGCTCAGAGCCTGGAGCCTGCTTCTGATTCTGTATCTCCCTCTCTCTCTGACCCTCCCCTGCTCACGCTGCCTCTTCCCCTCTCTCAGAAATAAATAAAACATTAAAAAAAAAAAGGAAAAAAGAAAAAATGTGGAAGCCACATAAAGTGCCAAGCACCTCGTAGCCCCGAATCAACAGTTGTCCTTGATGTCTTAGCTTGGGGTCCTGCCACCCCCAGAAACCAATCTCGAGGTGAAGACTCAAGCAAGGACACATAGTGTATTCAGAGGGTGACCCCAGAAAGCCTCCGTTGGAGGTGGAGGCTGAGAAAGGGCGGATAACATCCTTGCAGGGAGCACCAATGAGTAGGCAATGCAGTAGTCCAGCAACTGGGGCTCAGTCCAGCAGGAGACCTCACGAACACAGCATAAAAGCTGGTGTCTTAAAGGGACCCTACTTCCACCTGGGGTCAGGGTAGCTGGGGTATTTATTCAAGCTTTACCTATCATTGGCTTAGGCCTGGGTGCTGGTGAGGTCTGGGATGTGCGCAGGACACTGGTAGGTGGCTCATAGTGATATGCCCCTGGGTGAGAGGGATTAGAGTGACAAGCCAGGCCCTGTTTGCCAATGGTCAAGGCTGATTAATGTCAACAACAGAAACTGGGGTCCGATGAACTGTCTCGGCATCAGCACGGTGGTGGAAGTAGAAAGAAAACCACGGGCCGGTACCTTCCCTTCTGATTTTTCTCGACTTCTCTACCTCCAGTTTCTCCTTTTGCCCAACTTGCGAACTTCTGTTCATCCTTGAAACTCTGCTTGGGTGACCCCGTGTGGCAGACTGCAGTCACTGCAGTTTTTGTCTGCCCTTTCAACATAGGGATGGCCAATCAGAATTCTCCATCCCCCTGGTCCATCATGATTGGTTAAAGGAGTGACATCTGACCAGCCAAGGTTAATTGGGATCTCCCTTGGGAGGGATACTGAGGCTGCCCAAGAGAACCTTCCATGGAGATTGTTAAAAGTGACATAGTGAAAGCCTAGGATTGATTTTTCTGGATGAAGCTTTTTCTGCATGGTGAATCCAACCTACACAAGAGGTACTGTGTGGAAAAGGAGGCATGGAGTGAGCCCCTGGGTCCAGCCAGACCTGAAGCCATGAAGCGTGACTTTCCATTTAGCCCCAAATGTTGTCCTTTATTGCTTAATTCTCTTGGAGTTTAGATTCAGTCCCTGGCAGTTGGCATAACGTGCACTAATGTGTAGGTGCTCTGTGAACATTTCAGTGATAGTCCCCCAAATCTAAGCATCCCCTTTCTTATACTTTGAACTTGAGTTGCTTGCACTGAATCACTACCAGGTTTGTGTCATATTGTAATCGCTTGCCTGCACACTTAAGCCTTCTCAACTCTGACTTGCAGGCCCCTGTATCCCCGCTGTCAGCCTAGTGCCTTCTCCCCTTTTATCAAGGACACGTGACCCAGGCTCAACCAACCAGAAGGCTTCCCTGGGATGGTTCTGAAATTGCAGCACTGGAGTAATGCGAGTCAAGTACACACATTGCCATCTCTACTTCAGAGTCTTGGCAGTGTTTAATCCTGGATCCAGCTGTGCCTGATGCTTCATAAATCCTCATATTTCCTTATCCCTTGAACCAAGAATGCTACTTTTCCCCCAATCTACTTTAAATTGTATTTCTGGGGGCACCTGGGTGGCTTAGTCAGTTGGTTGAACCGTGGACTCTTGATTTCAGCTCAGGTCATGATCCCAGGGTGAGGATCCAGCCCCAAGTTGCGCTCTGTGCTGAGTGTGGAGCCTGTTTGGGATCCGTCCTCCCTCTCTCTCTTTCTCTCTCTCTCCTCCTCCTCCTGCTCAGCACCCCCCCAAATAAAAATTAAATAAATATAAATTGTATTCCTGACAGCAGAAGCCTAAAGAGTGAAGGTCAAGGTACCTATCAAATTTACAAAAACACTCTACCCTCCTAAAAAAAAGGGGGTGTGGTGGTTTGAGGAAGTGTAAGACCCAATGCTGTCAAAGTTGTGGTGAAACTGGTAGACACATTATTTCCTTTCAAGTGGAAAAAAACATTGGCATTGTTGGCCAATTATGTCTCAAAAGCCATAAAAGTGTCATGGCCTTCAATTCAGTAAGCCATCTCTGAAATCTTATACCAGGGAGGTCTTGCAAATGAAGGGAACCATCCTATGCTAAGGCCTTGCAGCAATGTTGTCAACTGTAGAATAACGGAGGGAACATCAAGGTCTAACAGCAGTAGACTGGGTGCATAAATATGGTTCACCCACTAGACAGAATAGTTTCCATTCATTAAAAATTATATGTAACCCCACCACCATCACCACGGGTGGCTGGGCTCAGTGACTCACTTTCAAAGAATAGAGTAGAGAAAGGGGAAAACAGTCACTTGACGCTGGAGACATGTGACAGTTGCCACACACCGTGGGTCGAATGGAAGGCCCCTAAAGACATGTCCAAGTCCTAACTCCAGAACCTGTGACTTTGACCTTATTTGGAAAAAGAGTCTTCTCACATTTCGTTAAGGATACTGAGATGACATTGTTTGGGCTTTGGACGGAGCCCAAACCCAATGACTGACATCCTTCTAAGAGAAAGGCAGAGGGAGATTTGAGACACAGAGAAAAATGGAGGCAGAGTTTGGGGTGATGCTCTGTAAGTCAAGGAATCCCCAGGAGCTGGAACGCCCGGAAGCTGGAAGATACAATGAAGGGTCCTCCCTTACTGTCTCCAGAGGGAAGAGGACCCTGATCACACCTTGATTTTGTGCTTCTGGCCTTCTGAACTTTGAGAGAATAAATCTGTGTTGTTTTAAGCCACCAAACTTGTGGTCGTTTGTTATGGCAGCCACAGGAAGCCCATACACTCCCTGCACCACGTGGTCAGGATGATACCGCTGTGACAAGTTGTGTGGATGTCAGGGGCCCCTGCTATGGTGAAATGAAAGGGGCATCTCCCCTCTGCGGTCTTCCCCAACACCCACAGCCCCATGCTAATCCCAACAAAAATGTCAGCCAGACCCAGATGGGGGGCACCCCACGGAACCCCAGCCGGCCTTCCTCAAGACTGCCAAGGTCATGAACAAGGAAAGATACAGATCCCATTCTATTAAGAAAAAAAAGGATCCCCCTTATACTGTATGACTGCATAGTTATCCATGTTAATATTCTTCTTTTATTTGCTTATTAATGTTTTTATTTATTTTTGAGGGGGAGAGAGAGAGCATGAGCTGGGGAGGGGCAGAGAGAGAGGCAGACACAGAATCCAAAGCAGGCTCCAGGCTCTGAGCTGTCAGCACAGAGCCGGATGTGGGGCTTGAACTCATGAACCACAAGATCATGACCTGAGCGGAAGTCAGAAGCTTAATGGACCGAGCCACCCAGGCACCCCTCTTATTTTATTTTTAAAAAATGTTTGTTTTGAGAGACAAGAGAGAGAGTGCAGGCACATGAGTGGGGGAGAGAGACAAAGAATGAGAAGAGAGAGAGAGAGAGCTAGCTCTAGGGGCAGAGAGAGACAGAAAGAAAGAATCCCAAGCATGCTGTCAGGACAGAGCCCGACACTGGGACACTGGGCTCGATGGCACAAACCATGAGGTCATGACCTGAGCTGAACTCCAGCGATGGACATTTAACTGACTGAGCCACCCAGGCGCCCCTTACTAATACTCTTATTTTAGACTTTACCTTCCCTCCCAGTCCTCACTGGGGCCCCGCGCTCTGTAATCCCCATTTTACAGATGAGGAAACTGAGGCTCGGAATGGGAAAATAATTCATCCGAAGGCACGCATTTGAAGTCAGGCCAACCGGCGCTCACTACCATACTTGTTGTCCTCATTCTCTCCCTAAGAAAATGACAGAAACAGCTGATTTTATTTCGTATTTGAGAGACAGAGCATGAGTCAGGGAGAGCGGCAGAAGGAGAGAGAAGGCAGGCTCCATGCTTGCCGCGTCAATCCCATGACCCTGGGATCATGAGCTGAGCTGAAACCAAGAGTCTGACTCTCAACAGACCAAGCCACCCAGGGGTCCCTGCATAGACATTTCATTTATTTATTTTAATTTTAAATGTTTCTATTTATTTTTGAGAGAGAGAGAGAGAGAGAGCATGAGCAGGGGGGGTCAGAGAGAGACGGAGACACAGAATCCGAAGCAGGCTCCAGGCTCTGAGCTGTCAGCACAGAGCCTGAGGCAGGGCTCGAACCCATGAACTGTGAGATCATGATCTGAGCTGAAGTCAGACGCTCAACCAACTGAGCCACCCAGGCGCCCCCCTGCATAGACACTTTAAAGGAAACAATTCTTTACAAATGAAACTTTCTTTTTCTTTTTCTTTTTTTTAAATATTTTTATTTATTTTTAGGAGAGAGAGAGAGAGAGACAGTGTGAGCAGGGGAGGGTCAGAGAGAGGGAGTCACAGACTGAAACAGGCTCCAGGCTCTGAGCTGGCAGTCAGCACAGAGCCTGACGCGGGGCTCGAACCCACGAACTGCGAGATCATGACCCAAGCGAAAGCCGGACGCTTAACCGACTAAGCCACCCAGGCGCCCCTGAAACTTTCTTTTTCAACAGCTCTGGGAGATTAGGTGTGGTACCTGAGTCCATTACATTGTACCCATGTCCACTTCTGCTTTTGACAACAATTTAGTAAGATGGGCCATTTCACTGGGTCAAGCTGGGTTAAGGGTCCATGGAAATGCTATTCTGGCAACTATCTGTTAGTCTTCAGTGATTTCAAAATGAGAAGTTATGAAAGCTGAGTGACCAAAAGAATTGAAAGCAGCATGTCGAAGAGGCAGTTGTATACCCGTGTTCATCGCCGCTCCATTCATGGTGGCCCAGAGGTAGAAGCAGCCCCAAGTGTTCATGAATGGAAAGATGGAGAGACTAAAGGTGGCATATTCATACGATGGGGTATTATCAGCCTTAAACAGGAAGGAAATTCTGACACACGCCACAACACGGAGGAAGCTTGAGGACACTGCGCTAAGTGAAACAAGCCAGTCACAAAAAGACAAAGGCTGTGTGATTCTACTTACACGAGGTCCCTAAAGGAGTAATAGTTGCAGAGACAGAAAGTAGAATGGTGGGCGCCAGGGGCAGGGGGAGGAGAGGAGGGAGTTGGCGTTTCATGGGGACAGAATTTCAGTTTTTTGAGATCAAAAGGGTTCCGAAGATTAGTTGCACGACACTGTGAATGTACTTTCATTTGTTGTTATTTTTTTAAAAATATTTTTTATTTATTTCCAGGAGAGAGAGAGAGAGAGAGAGAGAGTCAGAGAGAGGGAGTCACAGACTCTGAAACAGGCTCCAGGCTCTGAGCTGGCAGTCAGCACAGAGCCTGACGCGGGGCTCGAACCCACGAACCACGAGATCATGACCTAAGCGAAAGTCGGACGCTTAGCCGACTAAGCCACCCAGGCGCCCCTCATTTGTTGTTATTTTTAAATGTTTATTTATTTATATTTGGGGGAGAGAGGGAGAGAGAGTGGGGGGAGAGGGAGAGAGAGAGAATCCCAAGCAGGCTTTGCACTGTTAGCACAGAGCCCAATGAGGGCTTTTATTTTATGAAATACCTACTCATTAGTGCCTGTTTGCTGTAACTGAAAGAAATCGGAAGGGTTAGTGTCTGTTCCGTAGCGAGTCCTTGTAGATGCGGCGTGAGTCCTGGGCAGTGGGAGTGGAAGTGGCAGCCCCTCCTCTAAGAACCACACTCAGGATGGCAGCCTCAAGCCACCAGAGCCCTGGCCTATGGCTGTGAGCATCTGTGTTTGATTTTGATGGATTGATCGGTTGGTTGATTGATTGGGTCATTCATTCCATGAGCAAGATGTGTCCTGGGGTCCCCCCAGGCGCCTCAGTCAGTGAAGCACCTGACTTCAGCTCAGGTCATGATCTCCCAGTCTGTGGGTTCGAGCCCCGAGTCGGGCTCTGCGCTGACAGTGTGGAGCCTGCCGGAGATTCTCTTTTTCCTTCTCTCCGTGTCCCTCCCTTATTTGTGCACATGGTCTTTTTCTCTCTACTTCTCTCTCTTTCTCAAAAATAAACAAATAAACATTAAAAAAAAAAAACCCAAGATGTGTCCTAAGATATCAGAAAAGCCCAAGAGGATATTGTAGAGAGTCTGGGAATGCTAAAAATTTTTTCCATATAAATTAACGGTAATTACTTCCTTGCCATTTCGGCTTACTAAAGGCTTCATAGAAAAGCTCTACTTTCAGATAACAGCAGAAACGTGTAGTTGATGTGTACACGGGGTGTAAGGAGTCATGGCAGTGTCCGCCTCCACCTCCCCTTTCACACACCCCCGGTTCCCTCCCCAGGATGCCCAAGTATCAATTTCTTGCTTTTCCTTCCTGAGATATTTTCTGCATTTGCCAACACATGTGTGTTTCTTTCCTTCTTGAACATTTGCTTTTCAGTCCGTAACTTCTTCCACATGGGATTTCTTTTCTATTCTTTTAAAATATATATTTGTTTCTTTGGTTATTTATTTAATGTTTTATTTATTTCTGAGGGGGGTTCAGCGTGAGCAGGGGAGGGTCAGAGAGAGAGGGAGTCACAGAATCTGAAGCAGGCTCCAGGCCCTGAGCTGTCAGCACAGAGCCCGATGCGGGGCTTGAACCCCTGAGCTGTGAGATCATGACCTGAGCCGAAGTCGGACGCTTAGCCCACTGAGCCACACAGGCGCCCTTACTTAGTTATTTTTAAAATAAAACTCTATCCTGGACTTGAGGTTCAAACTTACCACCCAAAGATCAAGGGCTGCATGCTTTAGTGACTGAGCCAGCCACCAAGAGCCCCTCATTTCTCTTTTCTTTCTTTGATAAAATGTGCTAATATAAAATCACTTAAACCATTTTATTTTTTTAAAATTTGAGATATATATATATATATATATTTTACAAGTAGTTTATTGTCAAATTAGTTTCCATATAACACCCAGTGCTCATCCCCACAAGTGTCCTCCTCCATGCCCATCCCCCCTCCCCCCCCACACCCATCAGTCCTCAGTTTTTGTCAGCATTCAGGAGTCTCTCATGGTTTGCCTCTCTCCCTTTCCCCCACCATTTCCGCCCTTCTTCTCCCCCTTGGTCCTCCATCAAGTTCCTCCTAATCCTCCTATACGTGCACACATATGATATTTGTCCTTCTCTGCCTGACTTATTTCACTCAGCATAACACCCTCAAGGTCCATCCATGTTGCTACACATGGCCAGATTTCATTGTTTCTCATTGCCGTGTAGTATTCCATGGTATAGATAAACCACATCTTCTTGATCCATTCGTCCGTTGATGGACACGTAGGCTCTTTCCATGCTTTAGCTATTGTTGAGAGTGCTGCTATGAACTAAACCATTTTATTAAAAAATTTTTTTAATGCTTATTTTTGAGAGAGAGAGGAAGGGAGGGAGAGACAGATTGCAAGTGGGGGAGGGGCAGAGAGAGAGAGAGAGGGAGACAGACTCTGAAACAGGCTCCAGGCTCTGAGCTACTGGCACAGAGCCCAGTGCGGGGCTCGAACCCACAAACCATGAGATCATGACCTAAGCCGAAGTCTGACGCTTAACGGGCTTAGCCACCCAGGCGCCCCAACTTACACCATTTTAAAGTGTGCAATTCCTTGGCACTAAATACATTCACCACGTTGTACAACCAACACCTCTATCTAGTCCCAGAAATCATTGCCCCAAAATGCAACCCCATCCCCATTAGCCATCAGTCCCTCATCCCCCTCCCCCAGCCCCTGGCAACCATTCATCTGCTCTCTGTTGTCTCTGCACTTGTCTGTTCTCGGGATTTCTTATTTATTCATGTATTTATTTTTAAAGTTTTGAGAGAGAGCGTGAGCAGGGGAGGGGCAGAGAGAGGGAGAGAGAATTCCGAGAGCAGGCTCCCTTCCATCAGCACAGAGCTGTTCCGGGTGTTTCTTTCAAGTGGACTCATAAGCTCTGCGGCCTTTTGTAACCGGCTTCCTTCACCAGGCGCGATGTTTTCAAGGCTCCCCCACGCACGGACCAGCACTTCATTCCTTTTCGTGGCTGAGTAATATTCCACTGCGTGGCTGGACCAGCTTTGTCTCCCCGTTCATCTGCCGATGGATTGATGAGCATTTGGTTGTTTGTCCAGACCTTTGGGCAACTGAATACAGTTGTCATGAACAATCATGGACAAGTATTTGTTTGAAGACCCATTTTCAACTATTTTGGGTTTATGCTTAGGAGTGGAATTGCTGGCCCTAGGATAACTACGTTTAACTTCCTGAGGAACTGCCGAGCTTTTCCACGGCAGCGCTTTGCGGCTTGGCTTCCCAATGGAACTATCTCCTCCCTCCTTTTTTTTTTTTTAATTTTAATGTTTTCTTTTTTTTTTTTTAATTTTAATGTTTTATTTATTTCAGGAGAGAGAGGGGAGAGAGAGAGAGAGAGAGAGAGAGAGAGAGAGAGAGAGAGAGACAGCGTGAGCAAGGGAGGGTCAGAGAGAGAGTGACAGACTCTGAAACAGGCTCCAGGCTCTGAGCTGGCAGTCAGCACAGAGCCCGACGCGGGGCTGAACACACGAACCGCGAGATCATGACCTGAGCGAAAGTCAGACGCTTAACTAAGCCACCCGGGCGCCCCTCCCCCCCTTTTTAAGGAGTCCCCCATTTCTCCCTGCCCCTTCATGTATCCCCCCCGTGGACACTGTGGTGCTGCTGGCCCTCCCTCCCCCCCCAGCGGTACTGTGTGACTCAGTTTCTCCCCATCAGCGCTGACTCTGGGTGCTCTCCAGGTTTCCTTCCTTTTGTAGCGGGATGCGGGGAAACGATGTGGCTTCCCTCCCTTCCCGACCCTGGCTTCTAGCAACACGTGCAGACACGTATAACATGTTTGAGTCATGAAACATGATCGTCGGGAGATTTCTGGTCTGTTCTCTTCTCCCTCTTGGCTCGGGTCTTGCTCCCACAGCTGGTGCAAGCCGGCTCTCAGATTTTCTGAATTCTACCTGGAGCTGCCAAAGACCAAAAATAGCCACCGAGTATGTGACCTCTGGTCTGAGCTTGCAAATCGGGGCTCCAGGCCAGTCCAGTGAGCTCTTCCCTGGGTACTCTGAGCCTGGGGCCACAGGCAGATGGCCTTTGAGTCAGCATCCCAGCTAATCCGGGGCCAAGGCGGCTTGGAATGAGACGCCAGCGACCCAGGTCCAAGGTCTAGCCCTGTTTTCTGATGATGGGGCCAGAAACTCAGCTTTCTTCCTCTGCCAGTGTTTGGAGAAATCCTGGTCTCTTGACGATCGTTAGTGGGCCACCTACAGTCTGCCAGGCATATACTGGGTGCAGGGACATGGCTGTTAATGGAGGCAGGGCCCTGACCTGGAAGTTATAATCCTTATGTTAGAAGAAATGGGAAATAAATCAGGAAAGTAGAGTCTATCATGGAGTGTGAGCAAGCAAGCTCACAGAGGGTGAGGGGCCGGGTGGGCGATTTCAGCCAGGGAGGCTTAAGAGACCACCTAGGAGGAGGTGAAGGGCAGCTGGCTCCTGAAGGAAAAGAAGCAGCTAGCATTGCAGACACCGGCAGGGCATGGTCCAGGCAGAACGGAACAGTAAGTGCAAAGGCCCTGGGGCGGGACTCTGCTAGGCCCCTGGAGGGCTGGGGGGGCTAGAAGTGGGGTGAGTGGTGAGGAGATGGAGAGAGGAGCCAACGTCGGTGGAGCCACATCACCTTCTTTCTTGGCAACACAGGAGCCTGCAGAGGACCTTCGGGCGCCGCCGCGCTGTGGTGCTGGACTTTCTTTATTCCGTTCGCCCTCAGCCTCCTGGCCCGCAGGGGGCTTCTGCGACTCCAGGAGGCTGTAGTCAGCAGCCTTAGGATCCATGCTTCAGTTTCCTCCTCCGTGAAACGTAGCGAATAACAGTCTTACAGGCAGGTGGCGAGGAGGGGGCCCAGACAGGTCACAGCAGTGAGCAGACAGCGGCGCTCAGTGAGTCCAAGCGGCCACTCCGCACGGGCCGAACTGTCCCCATCACGCAGGTGGGGAAACTGAGGTTGGGGGAGGCACGGAGTTGGGCTTTCCCAGGGTGAGCGTCCGGGCCTGGGCGCGCACGCAGCGTCTAGGACCCGGGGGCGCGCACGCTGAGCGGCCCGGCCGGGGGGCGGGCCCGGGGCGGGGCCGGGGGCGGGGCGGCGCGGGATCCGGGCGGCGGGGCCAGCGGCGGCTGCGGACTCGCCAGTCCCGGCAGGAGCGGGTCAGAGTCGCAGCCTGAGCCCGCCATGGAGCAGCCCAGGAAGGCGGTGGTGGTGACGGGTAGGCTGATGCGGCCGCGGGCAGGGGCAGGTCGGGCGGCTCCAGAGCCAGCGGGGTCGGCAGGGGTGCGGTGGCCGGGCGGGGCAGGTACTAGAAGTCGTCTTAGGCTTGGAAGATGTCATCGCCCAGTCGGTCCGCGCAACACGTAGAAAGTGAAGAAGGCGCGCCCCTGTGTTCCCGCTGTCAGGGGTCGGGGCGGGCAAGGGCGTGGGGGTCGGGTCAAGTGCCCAGCGCGGAGCAGGCCCCTCGGACGTCCTTCCTTCCCCGGGTGAGGGCAGTGGCCCTCTGGGCACCTGTCTTCTGTCTGCCCGGCTGGTGGGCAGGACCAGACTTATCCCTGCCCCTCCCGAGGTCGGGCCGGTTCCTCACCCACGGTCCCAGGGGACAAAGGCCAATTTGCGGGCAGGAAGTGCCCCAGTGACAAATGAACCTCCTGCCAGCCCCTGCTCCCCCAGCCTTGCGCTAACAGGGGGCTGCTCTCCTGAGGCAAGAGCAGGTGGAGGTCGGGGGCGGGGGTCGGGGGAACCACGAGCTGGGGAGCTGCTCTCTCTGTTGTCGCCTGGACCGGCCGAGTCAAAATCCTTTCGCCCCGGGCTGTTTATGGGTGAGCCCTTCCCCGCTGTCACCAACTCCTGAAACTAACTGTTCCTCCTCCGGGAGACTCCGCCTCAGGGCCACGTGGGCGTCAACTTCCGCCCTGCCTCTGGTTGGGGGGTCATTTTGACCTGCCGGCTCGAGGGGTCAGGGTGGGAGATGCAGCGGAGGTTCACGCAAGTGTTTTGTGGACCCCGGAGGGTGAGGCTGGTCCTGGAATTCTCAGGAAGGTAGACGAAGGCACTCACTCAACAGATGTGTGTAATTCGGTCGGGGGTCGCTACTCCCCACCCTCCCCACACGCGCAGCCCTCCTGTATCTGGTTATTTGTTCCTCTAGTGTCCAGGCAGCCACCAGACTGGACTTTTTCCTTGCATGAGTTCATGACATCTTCACCATCTCCATTTGGCAAAGGGAACTGAGGCTTACAGCGGTCACCGTTTGTAGGTGGCTGAGCTGGGACTCTTACTTGTCAATGAAGGGGGAGGAAGGGGGTGGAGAAATCCTGCCCCCACTGGGGGGGGTGTCGCTGTTCCAGGACACAGCATCCCTCTGGGGGCCTTGACACCACCTGGGACCCTCAGTCTTCTTGGAGATGTTCCTTTTTAGGCAGGGTGACAGGGTGGTTAGGATAGAAGAGCTGTGGACTCTCACGAACCTGGTTTAAAATGCCAGCTCTTCTGCCTTCTGGCTGTGTGGCCTGAGGCAGCTGTTTTCACCTCTCTGTTCCTCAGTCTCGCCCCTGTAAAACGGGCCCAGGAAACAGCCTTGGCCGAAAGGGGCTGCAGTGAGGCTGAAGGCCACAGTGCCCAGAACACTTGGCACGTGACTCTCAGGTGACTCTTGGTTTGTAAGTGGGGCCTGGAGTTGGAGCAAGTGGACAGCCTGGCATGGGAGACACCCACATGCGTCCCTTAAGGGCCACTCCTTACTTTGCGGTGCTGCCCGGAGCACACAGACGAAGACAGTGATAAAGTAATTGTAGCTGGGGGTCAGGGGTACAGGCCAGCCCTTTCTGGGGCAAAAGGTGGCCTCTGACCCCTTGCTGGGCACAAGAGCCAGGTGAAGGTGAAGACAGGAAAGGACAGTTAAGAGCAGAGAAAGAGGGGTGCTCTGAAGGTCCCTGGGTGCACCCAAGAACACAGGACCAGGCCCCTGACGTCGTCCCAGGTGGGAGGTGCTCTAAGATCCCTGTTCTCCCAGCTGGGGCGGCAGCCTGACCCTGGGCAGACTAGCAAAGATCACTGGGTACTGATATGCTGACTTTCCGGGTTTTTTTGTTTGTTTTTTTGCAGGGTTTGGCCCTTTTGGAGAACACACTGTGAACGCCAGCTGGATTGCAGTCCAGGTAACTCAGGTCTGGAGGGTCGGAATCAGGCTTGGGGCTGGGCTTCCCCTGGAAACATATGGCACCAAAGAAGGGAAGGAGTCTCCGCGGAGAACATCTCCTTCGAAGCTTCCTGCAAAACGTTTGTGTCTGAAATACACTTCTTTCCAGATGGTAACTGCTGTACCCCGCACCTGTCGGCCTGCTCTGCACCAAGCACTCTGAGTTTCCCCCACCGCCCTTGCATGGCTGGGGGGGCATGTATTCTTGTGCCCACTTTACTGATGAGGCAACTGAGGCCCAGAGAGAGTTATGTGAGGTCACACAGCGAGGAAACAAGAATGGCATTGCCTCAAAAGTGCCCCGTGCCCCAGCCAGGTTTGGGGGTGACTAGGCAGGGATGCAGGGGGGGAATGTGTTAACCTTGCAGAGGGAATATAATGACCTTGACTGTTGCCTCCCAGCAGCTGGGGGAGGAGAAGGCTGGATATTGGGGGGATGGGGGGTGTCTTTCCCACTGTCCTGAACAGGTTACTAGCCTGCAAGCTTTCCAGTTTCTTTGTCAGATGGGGCATTTGGAGAGATAGATGGGGAACAATGGGGAGAGAGGAAGAGAGAACTGCTTTCTCCTTATATAAATCAGATCTGCAGAGACCGCAGCCAGACTCGTGTTAATCCTAGCCCATTAGCTGCTTGATTTAAAGCATCCCTTGCTTTTCACTCCAGAGCCCTGCATTTGGAGAAAAAAATCCAAATTAAAAAACCCCAAAGCATCAACTCCTAGTCGGGGGCCCCCTGCCTTTTATGTCACCCCTCGTACAGACCTCAGAATCCTGGCTACTTTCCTTTTTAAAACAAACAAACAAACAAACAAATGTTTGCCCCACCTTCTGAGCGGGACAGAGGGACGGGGTCCCCGGGACCCTGCAGAGGGAAGCGTGTCCGGGCCTCCGCCCGTTGCACCCGCTCCCTGGAGCCCCAGACAAAAAGGAAACAGCGTGTTTCTGAAAACGTTGTGTGTCTGGCTTTGTGCGAGTTTCAGACAGGAGCCTTCACGGGGCTGAGTGGACACAAAGCCGTGTGTCTGAATTCCTGGGCCCCAGACACTATGATCTGCATCTAAATAGGAGAAAAATCAATTAAACAATCTTTGGAAATCCCACCGAGGCTTTGGGATGCGGATGGTGGAGGATGGCAGCTTTTCATCCTGCTGCCGGAGGGGAAGCACCCCTGATATTTGGGTTGCCCAACTCGCCAGACCTCGCCTCCGGAAGACTTTTCGCTTTTCTTCCTCGAGCTTATGAAACCAGAAGAGAGGATTCTCCACCATTCCCTGGATAAAAAGACGCCAGCCTTCCCAGATCGGATTGTTTCCCTTAAACCACAAAACAAAACAAAATATTGTAGTTGCTCATACCTACTTTGAATGTGGTCAGTATAGCTCTGTGAAATTTTACGCATGTGCACCTTCGTGTCACCCCCGTCTGGATCAGGGTCTAGAACATTCCTGGCCCCTTTCTCTTCGCAGAAGAGCCTTGTGCCCCTTCCTCACTATTCCCCCCCCAGGTGTAAACTGCTCTGCTGACTTTTTTTCCCTGCCGCCGTGGGTGATGCCTGTTCTAGAACTTGGCGTCAATGGACTTGCGCTTGCCCCTGGGTGCCTTGTGTGCAGCACAGTGTCTGCGGGCTCCTTCCGTGGGGTTGCCGGGAGCTCCCCTTGGTGTGTCTAAGTTGACCTGGCTAAAACGGATTTGCCCGTGAAGAGGATGTCCCGTGGGGTGGGTGGAATCCATCCCTCCAGAAAATGGGCCTCGGAATGTCCTTGCTGTGATCTGCACCTGAGTTCTGAGTTCTGGCAGTGGTAGGCGTCAGTCCCCTCGAGCTGAAGACGGGACTTTTGTCACCCAGGGTGAGCAGCAGTTAGTGTCCTGTCCCTACTGACTTCTCAGAAGCCCGAGCTGTCGTCTAGAAAGAATCCCCCGTCTCTCAGGGACCAGCTAACTTCTCTGGTCTCTTGCCTTCTCTTTATCTGTCTCTGTGTCTCTCAGACTCCCTCTGGTCTCTCTCTCTTCCCCCTTAGGTCTCTGTCTCTCTCTCCATCTCTGTCTCTCTCTCTCTTCCTCCTTGTGTCTCTCTCTTTCAGTTTCGTTTGATCTTTCTGTGGGTCTCTCTCTTTTCCTGTCTCTCTCCCCTTATGGCTCCATCTCTCTCTCTGTCCATCTCTCTGTGCCTCTGTCTTTTGCTCTCTTCTCACGCCTGTTCCCCCCACCTCCTCTGTCCCTCTCTTTTGTCTGACCTTCCTTCTTCATGCCTTGGGTGAACTTGTGCTCTAGTGGAGAGTGATCTGTTTCCCACAAGGCGCAGCGGGGAGGTGGGAGTGCTGGGGACGGAGGGCACCCCCTTTTTTTGCCTCACCCCAGGGTGGCCCTGCCCCTCAGCACCTCTCACAGAAAGGACTTTATTTTTGGAGTGTCCGCCCCCTCCCCCAGGTCTAGGGTGGTGGGTGTGGGACACTGGCTGCAGGTCTCTCTCTTCCTAGGAGGCTCATGTGGGTGTCAAGGGCCGGGACCCCCTGGGCTTGGGGCCGTCTAGAGTGTCCCTTGCCCAAGCGCCTTGAGGAGGAGCTGGGTCACAGGTCCTGGTGACATCACGGGACAATTACTGCCACAGTGAGTCTAGACAGACCTGCTAAGGATATTAACCAGGGAACAAAGGGGCTCTTTGTTGTGGGGTCAAGGGAATCGGTCAGATGCGGCCTCGCGGCGGGGTCTTGTCAGGTAGATTGGGGTGTAGACAATGCGCCGTCTGGGGCGCGGGGAGCCCTGTTCCTTCCACGGGCGTGTGCTTGGCGGCCACGCTCACTGCAGTGTCGTGGGACTTGGGGTGTGTTTGCCGCTCCCCTCCTCCCCCCGGAGGATTGTCCAGCCCTGTTGGAACAGAAAGTGTCCAGAGGCAAGGCGTTCAGCCAGATTCCAGGCCACCCACTTCTGATAGCTCCGCAGGGGCCTCATAGCCGCCCCTTCCCCTCCGTTGCCCTGTTTAAAATTGGGGAGCAATTGGCATAAAGCGACCCCACAGATCTTCAGTGCCCCTAACGCTTCAGTGAAGAGTACTTAGCCGGGTCCAGGATATTTCAGTGAAGATAGTGACCCATTTCCATCAACCCGGAATGTTCCCTCCAGCTGGATCCCTTCCCGACCACTCTCTACCCTGCCCTGGAGGCGGCAGCTGTCTTGACCTCAGTCACCTTACAGGAGGTTCTGGCCAGCCTCACACTGGCGAATGAACAAGACGCCACAGCCTCTATGTCCCCCGTGGGCCAGATGCCTTTGCTTAGCCTGAGCTGGTGGGAGGGGGGACGTCGGGCTCTTTTCCCTACTCACCCCCTCCTCCACCTTGGCACTGGGGGGCCTCAGGGTTTGCTCCCTAATAGTGAAACAGCAGGGGCCCTGTGGAGGGGCGGGTGGTGGTGATGGCGGTATATTTTTGGTGGAAGCTTTCCTTTTTTTTTTTAATTTTTATTTTTTAAAAAAAAATATATATATTTTAAATGTTTTATTTATTTATTTCTAGGAGAGAGAGAGAGACAGCGTGAGCAGGGGAGGGTCAGAGAGAGAGGGAGACACAGACTCTGAAACAGGCTCCAGGCTCTGAGCTGGCAGTCAGCACAGAGCGCGACGCGGGGCTCGAACCCACGAACCGCGAGATCATGACCCAAGCGAAAGTCGGACGCTTAACCGACTAAGCCACCCAGGTGCCCCATTTTTAAAAATATTTTTAAGAGAGAGAGAGGCAGCATGAGTAGGGAGGGTCAGAGAGAGAGGGAGATACAGAATCTGAAGACAGGCTCCAGGCTCTGAGCTGTCAGCACAGAGCCCAACGCGGGGCTCGAACCCACAAACCGTGAGATCATGACCTGAGCAGAAGCCTGACGCTCAACTGCCTGAGGCACCCAGGTGCCCCTGATGGAAGCTTTCTTAGTTTAGACTTTTCCCCCCAGATGAAGGGGAGGGGAGGGCAGGTGAGGACCCAGAGCACATGAGGAACAAAGATTAGGACAAAAAGGTCACTCGCAGGGCACTTGGCTGGCTTAGTCAGTAAAGCATGTGACTATTTCAGGGTTGTGAGTTCGAGCCCCACGTTGGGCATGTAGCCTCCTTAAAAAAAAAAAAAAAAAACTGAGAAAAGAAGGAGGTGACTCATTCCATGGCTTCCTGGTGCTGACAGCTCCCTTCCTACCACCGAGAACTGATGGGGGCATGTGGCCACCCCACTAAGGCTCATGCAACATCACCCTATGGAGACAAGCCTTGAGTTGATCTGGGCAAGTGACGTTGCTCAGCACATAGCGCCCGTTCTGCCGGGCAGAGAGGATCCATAGGGAGGGCCTGGCATTCCAGGCCAGACATGCAGCCCGGGCACACCTCAGCCAGGCCGGCCATCCAGAGGGTTATGGTGTCCCCGAGAAGGTTCTCAGGTTGGTCACTGATCAAGTTAGTATCCTTTGTGCACCTGCCCACAGAGCTCATTTCCCCAAGTACCAGCGCCTGGGCTTGTGGGTGGCCTGACCTGGGGACAGCAGACTCAGCTGGGGGACAGCTGCCCTCAACGGGAACCAAACAAGTAGAGGTGACTTTTTAAAAAAACTTTAATGTTTATTTATCTTTGAGAGAGAGACAGAGCACAAGTGGGGAGGGGCAGAGAGCGGGAAACACAGAATCCAAAGCAGGCTCCAGGCTCTGAGTTGTCAGCACAGAGCCCAACGCGGGGCTTGAACCCACAAACAGTGAGATAATGAATGACCTGGGCCGAAGTTCGATGCTCAACTGACCGAGCCATCCAGGCGTCCCGGTGATTTTGTTTTTGAGAGAGAGAGGGCACAAGTGAGGGAGGGGCAGAGAGAGAGAGAGAGAGAGGGAGAGAGAGAGAGAGAAACAGGGTTTGTGTTCAACTTGAAATGGCACTTGAGCTCACCTGAAATGGAGCATGAGCTCAATAAAGGTGATTTTTAAATTTTTAAAAATTTAACTTTTTAAAGTTTATTTATTTATTTTGAGAGAGAGTGAGAGCGAGAGCGAGAGAGCGCAAGTAGGGGAGGGGCAGAGACAGGGAGAGAAAATCCCAGGCAGACTCCACACTGTCAGCACAGAGCCCAATGCGGGGCTTGAACTCACAACTATGAGATAATAACCTGAGCCGAAATTGGATGCTTAACAAACTGAGCCACCCAGGGGCCCCTCCTCCATTCTGTTTTCTGTCTGTAATGAATTTGCCAATTCTAGGGATGTCGTATAAGTGGAGCCATACAGTATTTATCCTGTTGTAACTCGCTTATTTCACTTGGCATAATGCCTTCATCGTTTATCTGTGTTGTAGGCTGTGTCTGAATTTCTGTCCTTATAAGGACTGAATGCTATTCTATCATATGGGTACACCGCATTTTGCTTACCCACTCGCCCATTGATAGACACTTGGGTCCTTCTACATTTTAGCTATAGTGATTAATGGTGCCGTGAATGTGGGCATACACATATTTCTTTCAGAGCCTGCTTTCAATTCTTGTGAATATACACACAGAAATAGAATTGCTGGGTCATATTATAATTGTTGTTTAATTTTTTGAGGAATTGCCCTGAGTCATTTAATTTTCTTGTATGTTTATTTATCTTTGAGAGGGACAGAGAGAGAGAGAGAGAGCACGTGCACAGGGGGAGGGGCAGAGATAGGGAGATGGAGAATCTGAAGCAGGCTCCAGGCTCTGAGCTATTAGCACAGAGCCTGATGCAGGGCTGGATCTCACAAACAGTGAGATCATGACCTGAGCCAAAGTTGGATGCTTAACCAGCTGAGCCACCAAGGTACCCCTCCCTGAGTCATTTAAAGGTCAGCTGCAGAGATGACACCCCTCAACCCCTAAATAATGCATTGTGCATTTCCTAAAACACAGCCTGAACAAAACGATTAAAATCAGATTCATTTAACATAGATGCAATTCTATAGCCTATAGCCCTTATTCAGAGTTTGCCAATTGCCTTATTAATGTCCTTTACAGCAGAAGAAAATTCCATATTATATGTCGTGTTCAGTGTTCCACCTCTTGAATCCCCTGTAATCTGGAAAGTTCCTCAGTCTTTCTTTGTGTCTCACGTCATGGCATTTGCTGAGAACCGCTCAGTTCTTTGGAGAGCATCCTTCAGTGTGGTTTCTTTGATGTTTCCTCTTGATTACACTGAAGCTGCAGGTTTGGGCAGGAAGCCCCCAGAAGCGATGTTGTGTCCTTCTTGGTGCAGTGTATCGGGAGGCACTGGATTTTGAAGGGTCTTGTGACTGGCGTTGTTGACCTTGATCATTTGCTAAAGATGAGATCTGGTGGACTTCTCTCCTATGAAATTATTTATGATCTTGTCCTTTGTAATTAGACAGTACCTTGTCGTGAGATACTTTGTACCATATAAATACTTGTTTAGACTTACACCCACTTTCGGCATCCCGTGGTGAGTGTTGCCTGAATCAGTTTTTATTTTAGTTGTTGGTTGCCAAATGGCAGTAATTTTCTAATTCCATCTTTCCTTTGACGCTTTTTTCCATGTTTATTTAGTTTTGAGAGGCAGGGGAGGGGGAGGGGCAGAGAGAGAGGGAGACACCGAATCCAAAGCAGGCACCAGGCTCTGAGCTGGCTGTCAGCACAGAGCCCGACGCGGGGCTCAAACTTGTACACGATGAGATCATGACCTGAGCCAAAGTCAGACGTTTAAACGGCTGAGACACCCTGGCACCTCTCCTTTGACACTTTTTATGGCTTCCTACTTTTAGGAGTTTATTTGTATCCGCGTGTACTTACTGCCCTCAAAATATGAGGGCATCGCTTACTCTCAGTTTTTATTTTGATGTTCAAATTGCTGATGTTCAGATTGTCCCAGATTTGGCTCATCGCAACCTGTTCCAGCCGTCTCCTGTTCCTTTTTCTGTGTCCCCATCATTCTCTGAGCACATCTTTTTTTGTTGTTTGTTTGTTTTGGTTTCAGTCTCGCTTTTTGTAAATGAGTTCTTTTATTTTATTTTTTTTATTATTTTTTTTAATGTTTTATTTATTTCTAGGAGAGAGAGAGAGAGAGAGAGCATGAGCAGGGGGAGGGTCAGAGAGAGAGGGAGTCACAGACTGAAACAGGCTCCAGGCTCTGAGCTGGCAGTCAGCACAGAGCCCGGCGCGGGGCTCGATCCCACGAACCACGAGATCATGACCTAAGCGAAAGTCGGACGCTTAACCGACTAAGCCACCCAGGCGCCCCTAAATGAGTTATTTTAGAAAAATTTTAGAACTTCTGAATTTAGAAAGATTACAAAGATAACGCAGAGGGCTCCTGCATACACCTCGCTTGATTTCCCCTTGTGTTAGCATCTTTTAAAAAAATTTTTTTAATGTTTTATTTATTTCTGAGAGAGAGAGAGACAGCGTGAGCAGAGGAGGGTCAGAGAGAGAGGGAGACACAGAACCTGAAACAGGCTCCAGGCTCTGAGCTGTCAGCAAAGAGTCTGACGCAGGGCTCGAACCCACAAACAGTGAGATCATGCCCTAAGCCGAAGTCAGACGCTTAACCGAGCCACCCAGGTGCCCCTCCTAGTGTGAGCATCTTAAATAACGATTGCATTTCTCAAAATGAAGAAGCCAACACTGGTCCGTTACTATCCGTAACCTCTGGACTTTATTCCGGTCTCACGAGTTTTCCTACTAATGTCCTTTTTCTGTTCGAGGATCCCATCCAGGAATCTTTGTTGCATTTAGCAGGAGATCTCTTTCTGCTTTCTTTTCTGATGTCTACCTGAGTGTTGGATGTCAAGTGCTTTGTGTCTTTTTTTTTTTTTTTAATCAAGATACAATCTTACTGAAATACAATTCCGTGCCATAAAATTCATCCTGGTACAGTCATCACCACTGGATAATTACAGAACTTTTTTTTTTTTTTATCACCCCAGAAAGAAACCCCAACCCATTAATTGTCACTCTGCCATTCTTCCTTTTTCCCAGTGCCTGGTAACTACTAATTTACTCCCCATCTCTATGGATTTATCCTGTTCTGGACACTTTATATGGAATGTTCTGGACACTTTATATGAAATCATGCATCATGTAGCTTTTTTATGTCTGGCTTTTTTCACTCACCATCACATTTATTTTTTATTTTTAAAAGCATTTTTAAAAATATTTATTTATTTGGAGGGGGAGGAGCAGAGAGAGAAAAGGAGAGAGAGATAATCCGAAGCAGGCTCCACATTGTCAGCAAGGAGCCTGACATGGGGCTTGAACCCATGAACCATAAGATCATGGCCTGAGCCAAAATCAAGAGTCAAACGCCCACCTGACTGAGCCACTGGGTGCCCCTCAGCATCGTGTTATCAAGGTCCGTCCATATATATATATTTTTTTAATATTTATTTCTTCTTTTTTAAAAATATTTTTATTTATTTCTAGGAGAGAGAGACAGCGTGAGCAGGGGAGGGTCAGAGAGAGAGGGAGACAAAGACTCTGAAATAGGCTCCAGGCTCTAGCTGGCAGTCAGCACAGAGCCCGACGCGGGGCTCGAACCCACGAACCGCGAGATCATGACCCAAGTGAAAGTCAGATGCTTAACCGACTAAGTCACCCAGGCGCCCCAAGGTCCATCCATATTGTAGTGCGTCTGCGCTTCGTTCCTTTTTATGGCTGAATAGTATTCCACTGTATGGTCATACTGTATCTGAGTAGCCATTCCTTAGTTGATAGGTATTTGGTTTTTTTTCTACCTTCTGGTTGTCCTGTGTCATGGACATTCACATACCAGTTTTTGTGAGCACACAGGTTTTTGCTTCTCTTAGGTATACATACAGCTCAGAGAGGGGCTGATGGGTCATGTGGTAACTCCAGGTTCACCCATGTACTTTCCCTACCCTGGCCTTGAGATCAGCCATGTCAACAGAAAGCCTTCACTTCTATCCTCAATAATATTTAAAAACCAGGAGCTGGGGGCTGTGTGTGCTCAGTGGTGCTGGGGAGTCATTACTTGTGAGCTGTCAGTGGGCAGAGGGGGAAAATAGATGCTCACACTCACACACCCGCCCTTACGTGCACCCATTTCTATAAAAAACTTTTTTTTTTAATTTTTTTTTCTTTTTTATTTCTAGGAGAGAGAGAGAGAGAGCGTGAGCAGGGGAGGGTCAGAGAGAGGGAGTCACAGACTGAAACAGGCTCCAGGCTCTGAGCTGGCAGTTAGCACAGAGCCTGACGTGGGGCTCGAACCCACGAACCGCAAGATCATGACCTAAGCGAAAGTCGGACACTTAACCGACTAAGCCACCCAGGCGCCCCTAAAAAACTTTTTTTTAATGTTTATATATTTTTAAAAGAAAGAGAGACAGAGAGTGAGCAGGCTCCAGGCTCTGGGCTGTCAGCATAGAGCCTGATGTGGGGCTCGAACTCATGAACCGTGAGATCACGACCTGAGCCAAAGTCGGACGCTTAGGTGTCTGAGCCACCCAGGCGCCCCATTGTTGTTGTTTTCAAAGATTTTATTTTTAAGTAACCTTTACACTCAATGTGGGGCTTGAACTCGCAACCCCGAGGTCAAGAGTCGCATGCTCCACGGACTGAGCCAGCCGGGCACCCCCGCCGCATTTTACGTTCCTACCAGCAGTGCACAAGGGCTCCAACTTCTCCACATCCTCCTCGACGCGTGTTACTTCATGAATTTTTGATACGAGCTATTCTGACAGATGGGAGGGGACGCCTTGTTGGGATTCTGGTTTGCATTTCCCTGGTGACTAACAACGTGCGCATCTTTTCATGTACTTACTGGCGACTTGTGTATCTTCTCCCCAGAAATGTCGATTCATATCAGAGGGAGAGAGAGAGAGAATCCCTGACATGGGGCTCGATCCCACGCCCCTGGGATCATAGGACCTGAGCCAAGAGTCAGATGCTCAACTGACTGAGCCAGATGCCCCCAGCCTTTGCCTCGTTTTAAATTGGGCTGTTAATTTTGTTGTTCTTGTTATTGAGTTGTAGGCATTCTTTATGTCGTCAAGATTTTGATTCCTTGTCAGATATGTGATTGCAAATATTTCCCCTCATTTCTTGGGCTGTCGTTTCACTCCGTTGATTGTGTCCTTGGATGCTCAGGAATTTTCCATTTTTATCAACTCTCATGTCTCTGTTTTTCTCTTATTGTCTGTGCTTTGGGTGTTAATGAATTTGCTTTTCAGAGAAAAAAAGAGCTCAGTGGGTCTCTTCCAAGGGATCAGGGGAAGGTTCATTTATAAATTCCAAAGTTCTCTCCCCGCACCCCCAGGATGTGCTGAGTCAGAGATCAGAGAAGCAGGCTTTGGTTTAACAGTATCATTCCCTAGTAAATAGGTACTCGTCCTTAGCATTTTCGCCTCGCACAGGTGTGCAAGGAATGTACACAAGGGCGTCTGCGGCAGCACGGCTTATAATTGAGGAAATTTGGAAGCCACTTCAATATTCCAGGGTAGCGAAATACTTAAACCCCGGGCAGTTAGTTTCTGAGATGGAATATTATGCCCCAGGGAAAAGGGAGGGGATAAGATCTACGCCTAACAACGTAGCCAGGTCTCTGAAACCAATTGCTGAGTGGGGAATACAGTTGATGTAAAAATGAATCCTACGTATTTTCTCAGCGAGGTACGTCTAATACAGGGAGATAGGGCAGCATGGCTGTGTGTGCCGTTAACAGTACTTAACCTCTGAAGTCTGGGGACGAGGCTTGGGCGGCGTGGGGGGTGGTCTTCAAACTTGGCCTGTATGGATTTTTAAAAATTTGCTCTTTTAATGTCCTTATCCGCTAATTAATTCTACCATCTCTGTTGTTTCTAGTCTCATTTCTATTGGTTGATTTTTCTCCTCATTAAAGGTTGTAGTTTACTGCCTTTTTCTTTTTTTCCCCCTTGTCTGATAAGTTTCACCTTAAGGCCAGACCTTCTGAATTTTACCTTGAGGCACCCTGGATACTTTTTTATTTCCTCTAAATATTCTTGAGCTTTGCTCTGGGATACAACTAAGTTGCTGGAAACAGTTTGATCCTTCCCAGCCTTGCTGTTAAGTTTTGTTTATTTGTTTGTTGTTTTGTTTTTTGGGTTGTTTTGTTTTGTTTTGTTTTTAGGCAGGACCAGAATAGTCTTTATGCTGGGGCTAAGTTTTCTCTACTTCCTTATGAAGTCTTTCCGCTCTGGCTGGTTCACACCAGCTCCTTTCGAGGCTCAGTCCCTGGTCTCTGCACAGCTCTGCCTCTTCCTTCTCAGACTCTCGAAAGATCTCTGCATTTGTCCGTTGCTCCCTTTGCCTCCCACCCCCCCAACTGTCTTTTATCCAGGACTCTGCTCTGCAGAGTGTAGCCTTCTTGCCTTTTCTAGAACCCCAGTGTTGACTCTCCAATGTCCGAAAATGGTTATTTTACACATTTTGTCTATTTGTTTCCAGTTGTTCAAGATGGGGCGCGGGGCGCGGGGGATCTGATTCTGGAGGCTCCATTTTAGCTGGAAGAAATGGCGCCTTTTTTTTTTTTTTAAAGGAAGCACATACATGTTTCCAAGTGTAATTTAAGTTAACATCTTTTGAGCAGTTTTTAGACTCTGCCTTATGTGGGTATTGTTTTATTTTTCCTCCCTATGACATGGGTACTACTGGTATTCCCATTTACAGATGAGAAAACTGAGGCACAGAGAGGGTTAATGACTTGCTCAAGGTCACTCAGCCCGTAGCTGGTAGGAAGAAGGAGCAAACGTGGTCACCTGGCTCTGGAGGCTATGCCCTTGACCCCTACGCTCCACGTTCATGCATTTAAGAGCCACTTCTTTCTTTGTTTATTGAGATGAAACTTACATAACATAAAATTTTATTAAAAAATTTTTTTAAAATGTTTATTTATTTTTGAGAGACAGAGCATGAGCAGGGGAAGGGCAAAGAGAGAAGGAGACACAGAATCCGAAGCAGGCTCCAGGCTCTGAGCTGTCAGCACAAAGCCCAACGCGGGGCTCGAACTCACGAACTGTGAGATCATGATCTGAGCTAAAGTGGGCCACTTAACTGACTGAGCTACCCAGGCGCCCCTAAAATTAACCATTTTAAAATGACCAGTTCAGAGGCATTTTTATGTTCACAGTGTTGTACAACCACCACCTCTATCTGGTTCTAGAACATTCCTATCCCCCAAAGGAAATCCTGCCCCCGTCAGCAGCCATTCCTCATCCACCCTTCTCCAGCCCCTAACAACCACTAATTTACTTTCTGTGTCTATGCATTTGACTGTTCTGGACATTTCATATACAGAAATCATACACTGTGTGGTCTTTTGTGTCTGGCTTCTTTCGCTCAGCACTGTTTTCATGGTCATCTGCATTGAAGCGCGAGTCAGGGTTCTGTTCCTTTTCATGGCTGAATAATATTCCACTGTATGGATAGGATCACACTTTGTTTATTCATCCTTCCATCCACTGATGGATGCTTGGGCTGTCTGTCCCTCTTCACTAAGTTTATTTATTTTGAGGGAGGGAGCTCACAAGCAGGGGAGGGGCAGAGAGAGTGGGAGAGAGAATCCCAAGCAGGCTTTGCACTGTCAGCGCACAGCCGGATGCAGGGCTTAATCCCATGAACTGTGAGATCATGACCTGAACCAAAATCAAGGGTTGGATGCTTAACTAACCGTGCTCTCCTCAGGCCCCGCCCTCCCTCCCGCTTCCCAGAGCTACTTTTAAATGTAGGAAAGGATGAAAAGAAAAGAGAGGGTCCCAGCTAGCAGCTAGTCCAAACCCCCATTTATAGTTGAGGAAAGTGAGGCATGTAGGTCTATATTGGTTCTCCGTCCATGCTTGAGCTGCTCAGTCCAGCCAGTATCCACAAGCACCTACCACGCTCATGTCCTGTGCTAGAGCAGGAACACCATTTTGTGGGGCTGAGGGAGTGTGGGTGTCCACAGTGCTGCTCAGGAGGCTGTGACATGAAGGCTAAGGAAAGAGTTGACTGACCGGAAAGTAAGGGGAAGAGTGTTCCATGGAGTGAAAATAGCCAGTGCAAAGGCCCTGAGGCAGGAGTGAGTCTGGTGTCAGGGAGGCCACGTGGCCGGAGAGAAGTGAGCAAAAGTGGGGGGAGGGTGAAGGGAGAGGAGGGCAAGGAAGTTGGCAGCGTCCCGTTTATGCACCTCCTGGAGGATGGTGGGGAGTTAGGATTTTGTTTTGTTTTGTTTTATTTATTTCTGAGAGAGAGAGAGAGAGAGAGAAACGTGAGCAGAGGAGGGGCAGAGAGAGAGGGAGACACAGAATCTGAAACAGGCTCAAGGCTCTGAGCTGTCAGCACAGAGCCGGACATGAGGCTCGAACCCATGAACCGTGAGATCATGACCTGAGCCGAAGCTGGACGCGTAACTGCTTAACCAACTGAGCCACCCAAGTGCCCCGGGGAGTTAGGATTTTTATTCTAGATGCAGCAGGAAGCACAGCAAAGCGGGAGCAGGGGAAGGGGGTGATGGGATTTTAGATGTTGCCTTGGGAGGCAAGCAGGTTGGGGTGGAGTAGGGTGGGACACCATGGTGCTTGAGTCCCCAAATTGCCACACAGAACTTGGCGTATCCCATAAATCCCGCCCATGGGACTGTCTGGCGTCCACCGGGAAGGCTTCACACCACTGAGATCTGGGAAGGATCTGAGAGAGCCCGACCGACACTTACTGTCTGGAGGATTCAATTTACCATGAAAAGAACTCCAGCAAGCGAGAGTCTGTCCGTGTTTGTGTGGCCGTCCAGAATAATCCCCCTGGTGTGTGGTGTGCGGGCGAGTGTGCGTGACATCGTGGACGTGGAAATCGGGTCACAGATGCAAAGCCTTCCGGGGGGGTTTGATGGCGTGCAGACTTGCTGGTGAGCTCCACGCCTGCTTCGTCCCCAAGTCCCCTCCCCTTTAAGGGGGAGTGCTCCCTGGTCCCATTGTGCAGTCAGGGAAGTTGAGGCTTAGAGGAAAAGGGAACATGAGAGTAAAACTACTCATGACCGAGAGAAAACATCGTAAGAGAAATGAAATATTTTGCCACATTTCTCTTAAGGATATTTTAAGGGTGTTGAAATTGATGTCACACAAAATGCCACCCGCTCATCTCCCATCCACCTGCCCCAGCAGCCGCCTGCAGCCCACCTGTGCGCCAGTGCCCAGGGGGCAGATGTGCCCTCCGCTGGCCATGGGGTTTCATGGGGGGAGGGCGTTCTTTCTGATTCCACACATTACTGCGCTTGGTGACAGGGATGGGGTCTCAGATCCCTGCACTGGCGTTTAAGACTCCCCCACACGGGGGGCGCCTGGGTGGCTCAGTCAGCTGAGCGTCCAACGTTGGTCCAGGTCATGATCTCACCACTCAGGAGTTCGAGCACCGCATCGGCCTCTGTGGTGTCAGCAGCACCGAGCCTGCTTCAGATCCCCTGTGCCCTTCTCTCTCTGCCCCTCCCCAACTTGCTTGTGCACGTGCTCTCTCTCTCTCTCTCTCTCTCTCTCAAAAAAAAAATGACCCAGTGATTTGGGGCATCTGAGTGGCTCAGTCAGTTAAGTGTCCGACTGTTGATTTCGGCTCAGGCTGTGATCTCACAGTTTGTAAGTTCGAGCCCCGTGTCGGGCTCCATGCTATTCGTGCAGAGCCTGCTTCAGATTCTCTCCTTCTCTCTCTCTGCCTCTCTCTCTCTCAGAATGATAAAATAAACTTAAGTGAGCTTCACCACACACATACGCCATGCCCCGCCCCCCGTCCTGGTATCCTGTCTTCAGGTGACCTTGACGCACCTCCCGTGGGAGCAGGTGGGAAGTCTCTGTCGGTGGGAAGGGACCGACCTTTCCAGGTGTTGGATGCTCTCCAGCAGCTGCGGGCAAATGAGTGTGGCGTTGGGACCGCGCGGATAGCAAGGTCAAGGCAACTGGATAAAATAACCCTGAAGCCACTTCAGGAGATGCGAGAACTCACCCGCAGTGAATTAGCTCAGCGAAGCCAAGTGTATGCAGAAAAGGCCTTGTCTGGGACCCCACACCCGCCAGTGGTAGCATCTTCCGACCCCTGCACGACACAGGGGACGGTGGGAAGCAGTCCTGCAGCTTTCATTATTCCAACTATCAATTAAAACATGTGTTTTTAAATGTTTACTTATTCTTTGAGAGAGAAAGAGTGAGCGCCCGAGCAGGGGAGGGGCAGAGAGAGAGGGAGACATAGAATCTGAAGCAGGTTCTAGGCTCTGAGCTGTCAGCACAGAGCCCAACGCAGGGCTCGAACTCACAAACTGCGAGATCATGACGTGAGCCAAAGTTGGACACTTAATCGACTGAGCCACCCAGGTGCCCCTCATGATGTTTTCAAGCCACCTCATGCTCAGGATTGTTAGAGGGTCCCCGAGGAGTTGGGTCCATCTGTGAACAGGAACTGAGACCCTGCTCTGTGGCATGAGCCAAGTCTATAAATAATTCTCTCTTGGGGCGCCTGGGTGGCTTAGTCGGTTGAGCGTCCGACTTTCACTTAGGTCATGATCTCGCGGTTCGTGGGTTCGAGCCCCGCGTCGGGCTCTGTGCTGACTGCCAGCTCAGAGCCTGGAGCCTGTTCAGTCTGTGACTCCCTCTCTTTCTGACCCTCCCTGCTCACGCTGTCTCTCTCTCTCTCCTAGAAATAAATAAAAAAAAATATTTAAAAAAAAATTAAAAAAAAAATTCTCATCAGGGTGTAATGAAGGGGAAAGTATAGTAACAAACAATAGCAAAGACAATAATAGTAATGGGAGCCAACATTATTTGAGCGCATACAATGTGCCAAGCATCTCTGGGAACTCAGTGTGTGTTCATTTAATCCTTATAGCTACCTTGTGAAATGGCTACTTTTTTATCCCCATTTTATGGATGAGGAAACGGGCTCAGAGAGGTTAAGTAAGTTGCCCAGGATCACATAGGTTTCAAAGCTGGGTGCCTAGTGTCAGAGGCTGCGGCCTTATGCTGCTGCCTGCGGAGATGCGGTCTGAGAAGAGTGGGGGGGGGGAGGTGAGGGAGGAGCTTTGGGGAGGACCAGCACACACATCCGTCCTCCCACTCTGCGCACTGAGTCAGGATCCCCACCTGCTGTCTGAGGACCGGCCAGTCTGTCCCCTGGGGACGCGTCAACCCTGCAGCCCCCGCCAGATGCCACAACACGCCCTCTCCCTTCCAGGAGCTGGAGAAGCTGGGGCTCGGCGACAGCGTGGACCTGCACGTGTATGAGATCCCAGTTGAGTACAAGACGGTGCAGAGGCTCATCCCTGCCCTGTGGGAGAAGCACAGCCCACAGGTGAGTGGGGTGCAGGCAGGCGGCGCCTCATCGGGGCCCGCAGGTGGGCACCCCGCGCTTCGATGATCCATGTGGCTTTGTCCCTGCTGCAGTCACATGGCCCGTGCCACGGCCTTGTCCCCCCAAAGGGCCACGCTTTCCTCGGTTACCCATGGACGTGAGGGAGGAGTGCAAGCACCTGCGACCCCACAGAGCCTGGCTCTGTCCCCCTGGAGTTCTGTATCGGTCACGACACATTTAGTTTTATGTGACAGCGCGCACCTTAACGCAGCTTAAGCACAAACGTTTGTGTGCTTCAGGTATAGCTTGATCCAGGCGCTCACCCAGTGTTATCAGCCTTCCCTCTTGGCCATTCAGCTTTGCTTTGTACTTTGCTTTTGCTTTCGCAAAGATAGGTGGCTGCGGGCTGATACCCCAGCAGCTCAGCCCCTCAGCAGAAAGAAGACATCTTTCCTTTTGATAATTCCATGGCTGATTCTCACTGGCCACTTGGGTCCCCTGCCAATCACTATGGCTGGGGGCTGGAGGGAGGAATGCTCTGGTCACATGCCTACTCTGGTGGCCAGCGGGTGGTCTCACCTCTGCCCAGACCTCCTGGAAGGAGAAGAGGGAGCTGAGGCTTCCACAAGGGGACAGTTGACTGTCACCAGATGCAGTGTGATGGAGGCCATACAGGAAGGAGCCACCCTCTCCCACCGCAGACACATGTGGCTCAGAGAGCTCCAGAGGGTCCCGAGGGACCGTCACCTGGGAAGGTACCTGGGCTGGTGCCTCTGATAAGTGAGGTTCTGGTCGCCTGTGGGCGCCCCGCCCAGCTTCCCACCCTAGCCTGCTGGGGCCAGGCCGACCTTCCAGTAGAAAGTTCCTTCCTAATGAGCCTTCATTGAGTCTCAGATGGACTTTGTCCCTTGTGAGAGGGGGACCTGGAGAGTTAGTGACACGTGATTCTACCCATGCACTTTTTCTTCTGTTTTTTCTTTCTCTTAAAAAAATGTTTTTAATGTTGATTTATTTTTGAGAGAGAGATAGAGCACGAGCAGGGAAGGGTCAGAGAGAGAAGGAGACACAGAATCTGAAACAGGGTCCAGGCTCCGAGCTGCCAGCAGAGAGCTGGACACAGGGCTTGATCCTGTAACATGACCCCAGCCAAAGTTGGATGCTTAACCAACTGAGCCACTCAGGTGCCCCTCTTGTTCTTTTTCTTTTTGTAATTTTTATTTATTTTTGGGAGAGAGAAGGGGAGAGAGAGAGGGAGGGAGGGGCAGAGAGAGAGGGAGACACAGAATCTGAAGCAGGCTCCAGGCTCTGAGCTGTCAGCACATAGCCCGACGCGGGGCTCAAACTCACGAACTGTGAGATCATGAGCTGAGCCCAAGCTGGACACGTAGCCAACTGAGCTCCCCAGGCGCCCCCTTCTGCCTTTTCTGTGCAGTCCTGCCTTTTTCTAGTTAAACAAAAATACCCTAAAGCATGAACATGTTTTTAAATGTCTTTCCCACCATAGAGAATCCTCCCTGGTTAGTTAACTGGCACCACGATCACTGCTGTTTGATCACTCACACCTATTATCTGCACGCCTGCGTGTGCATGTACACTAGTGTGCATACACGTGTGCGGTGCACTGGGTTCCTGCGGCTGCTGTAAGAAATGGCCGTAAACTTCGGAGCACAGAAATGCAGTCTCACATTTCTGGAGGCGCAGAAATCTCAAATCAAGGCATCAGCAGCCGAACCGTCTCCCTCAGGGGAGGCTCAGCTCGGGTTGCCTCCACGTTCTCCCTCTGTGGTCACGTGGGCCCTTCTCCTCCTCTCTGGCTCTGCCTCTTCTTCATGTGTCTCTTTTAAGGACATTTGCCATTGGATTTGGGGCCCGCCCAGATAATCCAGGAGGATCTTGTCAAGAGATCCTTTACTTACTCATTATTTACATCAATAAAGACCCTTTTCCAAAGAAGGTCAGAGTCACGGTTTCCAGGCAATTAGGACGGGGACATTTTTTTCTTTTTTATACGTGGGGGATCACCTTGCAGCTCATTATACAACAGTTGCCATTAAAAAAAAATTTTTTTTTTTAATCTCTGAGAGAGAGAGAGAGAGAGACAGAGCATGAGCAGGGGAAGGGCAGAGAGAGAGGGAAACACAGAATCCGAAACAGGCTCCAGGTTCTGAGCTGTCAGCACAGAGCCTGATGTGGGGCTCGAATCCACGAACCGTGAGATCATGACCTGAGCCGAAGTCAGACGCTTAACCGACTGAGCCACCCAGGTGCCCCAACAGCTGCGTTTTGTTTTCACATTCACCAATATTCAATTTACGGAACGCCAGATAGGACAGTGCCAGATGTGGGGCGTTTGGTAATAAATCAACTCACCTGGTAACTCCGGGGAGTTAGAGGCCCCAGCAGTATGGGGGGGACATCCTCACGCCCTTCTGCAGGACCCTTTACATCTTCTCCTCGCCACGTTTAGAAGATGTGAAAGCAAATGGGTGAAATTCATTTTAATCATTTCTTCAGCATAACCCCATGTGTCTAAAGTATTGTCCTCTCGACCTGTAATCAACTTTTAAAAAGTTATACTTTATAAAATTAAATTTTGTTTGCTCATTTATTTTTGAGAGAGACAGACAGAATGTGAGTGGGGAAGGGGCAGAGAGAGGGGCGGGGGAGGCACAGAATCCGAAGCAGGCTCCAGGCTCTGAGCTAGCTGTCAGCACAGAGTCCGACACGGGGCTCGAACCCATGAACCGTGAGATCCTGACCTGAGCCGAAGTCGGACGCTTAACTGACTGAGCCACCCAGGCACCCCATATTTTCTTATTTTTTGAGGGGGAGGCACAAGTGAGAGGGTGGAGAGAAAGAGAGAGAGAGAGAAGCGAGGCTCATCCGAAGTGGGGCTTCTGTTTTACCCGAAGCGTGGCTTGAGCTCACCATTGTCAGCCCATATTTTATTTTATTTATTTATTTATTATTATTATTTTTTAATGTTTTTATTTATTTATAGGGAGAGAGAGAGAGAGGCGTGAGCAGGGAGGTCATAGAGGGAGTTAAGACTGAGGTCTCCAGGCTCTGAGCGCTGTCAGCACAGAGCCCGACGGCGGGGCTCGAACCCCGAACCGCGAGATCATGACCTGAGCGAAAGTCGGACGCTTAACCGACTAAGCCACCCGGGCGCCCCAGCCCATATTTTAAATGGGCTCAGATCATGATCTCGCGGTTCGTGGGTTCGAGCCCCACGCTGGGCTCTGTGCTGACAGCTCAGAGCCTGGAGCCTGTTTCGGATTCTGTGTCTCCCTGTCTCTCTGTCCCTCCCCTGCTCTTGCTGTCTCTCTCTCTCTCTCTTTCAAAAATAAACAGTAAAAAAGTTTAAAAAATAAATGTTTATATATTTTCTTACAGTGCCCTCTCTGTGTGTAAGCATATATACAAATAATAATTGCTAGTTGAAATTCAACTGTAGTTCATTGGGTATCCTGCTGGTTATAAATATTTTCTTGTGAGCATTTTATTATGTAGGTCATTAAAAATCCTTCCTTATATTGTGTTAACAGCTGGGTAGCTTATAGTAATAGACATAATCGATCTCTTTATTATGGAGCCTACCAGTGTTTTCATGCTTTTTTCTCATTTTTATGAAAAACACTGAAGTGATCATTGACAGATTATTACCTCTTTGAGCACTGTTAGGTTTGATTCCTGAAAGTTACACCTTGTCTTTTGCATTTGGCACTATGTCTGGAAAGTCATTCTGTATAGAACTACTTTTGGAAGGTCAGCTCCGTGATGTATTTAGCCAGCCCCCTACTCACCGCTGATTAGGTTCTTTCCGGTGTTTGTATTAACACAGTTGCAATGAACACCCTTGCATGTTTCACATCCTTGCATGTTTCGCTCCGCCTGTCCCTTTGTGCGGTCGTGTGTGTGTGGTCCATTCCACCCAGCAAGAGGCTGGAAACAGTGTAACTCCCGGCAGAGCTGGGAGAGGATGCCGTCCTCTCCTCCGCCTGGGGGGTGGGGGGGGACCCCCGTCTCATGGCCCTGCCCATCTGTCTGCAGCTCGTGGTGCATGTGGGGGTGTCGGGCATGGCGACCGCGGTCACACTGGAGAAGTGCGGGCATAACAAGGGCTACAAGGGGCTGGACAACTGCCGCTTCTGCCCCGGCTCCCAGTGCTGCGTGGAGGACGGGCCCGAAAGCATTGACTCCATCATCGACATGGATGCTGTATGTAAGAGGGTCACCACGCTGGGCCTGGACGTGTCAGTGACCATCTCCCAAGATGCCGGCAGGTAGGGCGCCTTGGGGTGAGTGTGAGTGGTGCTTTCCCTCCTCCACCGGCCCAGGCTAGCGTTGAACAAGCCAAGTGCATTGATTTGGCCTCTGTGGGCAGAGGGCTCAGCGTTTGTGAGGCTCAGAGCCAAGTGCACGCACGTAACAGGTGCCACGGATTCTGCTTCTAGAACTCACTATGTACGACTCTGCCCGTCCACTGCCCCGCCCCGTGCTAGCATCTCCCACTGGACGCTGCTGCCCCAGCTCTCTCCCTCCCTGGTGCCCCTCCCGCCACCTCTACCCTGGCCCTGGGGGGCCTCCTCCTCCAAGCAGTTTGTTTCTGTGTGTGTTTTCTTTTGTAACAAAACGCATCACCTTGGCAGCTTAGGACAACAAAAACAACAAAAATTTATCATCTCCCAGTTCTGGAGGCTCGAAGCCCAAAGTCAAGGTGTTGGCAACGTGTGCTCCTCCTAGAGGCCCCGAGGGGGAGCTCTGTTCCCTGCCTCTCTCCTGGCTTTTGGTGGCTGCGGGTAACCCTTGGGGCCCCTTGGCTTGTGACTGCATCACCCCGATTGTTGCCTCCGTCTCCACAATTCCCTCTTCCCTGTGTGTGTGTTTATATGCCCTTTTCATAAGGACATCAGCCACTGGATGTAGGACCTCCCTGGGTCCGATATGATTTCGTATTAACTAATTACATCCGCAAAACCCCTATATCCAAATAAGGTCACATTTTGAGGTTCCAGGGGAACATACATTTTGGGAGGAAACTCTTCGGCCTTTTATGAGGTCTTTTATATTTTTTTTTTTTTCTGAGAGAGAGAGAGACAGCATGAGTAGGAGAGGGTCAGAGAGATAGAGAGGGAGACACAGAATCTGAAGCAGGCTCCAGGCTCTGAGCTGTCAGCACAGAGCCTGATGCGGGGCTCGAACCCACGAACCATGAGATCCTGACCTGAGCCGAAGTTAGACGCCTAACCAACTGAGCCAGCCAGGCGCCCCAAGGTCTTTTAGAAACTTGAGTCAGATGGTGTCCCTTCCTTGCTTAATCCCTCCTGCAGCTCCCACTGCACCTAGAATAAGAGCCAACCTGTCTCCACCGCCATCCATAGGTTCTGTGGGGTCTGGCCCCTGCCCACCTCTCCACTCTCATCTGCCTTCACTCTTCTGTCCCCCACTGCACGCGAGCCACACAAGCCAGCCTCCTCTGCTTCCTCAAATACAGCACACTCACTCTAGCCTCAGGGCCTTTGCACATGATGTGGCCTCTGCACTCCTGTGCTGATCTCACCTCCCTCTGATAAGGTGTCTTTTGGGTCTTAGCTCCAACACATTGCCTCCTTGGGAGCAGTCTGCAACCTCCCAGACCAACTTATGTCCCCACTGTTCAATGCCCTCTCTGCACCAGGTGTCACTGTACACTTCTCCGCACCAGGTGGCAGATTCAGGAGACTGAATGGAGTAGCCGTATTCACCGTTGATCTCTTTATTTTTTTAAATGTTATTGATTTATTTATTTTGAGAGAGAGAGATAGAGAACGAGGGGAGGGGCAGAGAGAGAGAGAGGGAGACAGAGAATCCGAGCGTCCCATGCGGTCAGCGCAGAGCCCGATGTGTGGCTCGAACTCATGAACCCTGAGATCATGACCTGAGCCAAAACCAAGAGTTGGACGCTTAACTGCCTGAGCCCCTCAGGTGCCCCCATCATTCTGTTTTTAAAACTAATTCCATATCTCACAGATAACTCTAGGCTATATTCTCATATGTTTCCACTGTAAAAATTCTCTCCCCCTCTCTCCTCCCTAGCGACGGTTAACCCTTGAACAACATGGGGGGTAGGGCTGCTGATCACCCCCCTGCATACAAAATCTGCATAACATTTGACTCACCCCCACCCCTGCCAAACTTAACTACTAATAGATCACTGTTGACCAGAAGCCTTACTGATAACATAAACAGTTGATTAACACACATTTTGTATGTTATTTGTATATGTATGTATATACATAGATGTACTGTATTTTTACAGTAAGGTAAGTTAGAGAAAAGAAAATGTTATTAAGAAAATCATAAGGAGGGGTGCCAGTCTGTCTCAGTCAGTAGAGTGAGCGACTCTTGATCTCGGGGTCATGGGTTCAGGCCCCATGTTGGGTGTAGAACTTACGTTAAAAAAAAATCATAAGGAAATGGAAGCAGCCCAAGTGTCCATTGATTGAAGAATGGACAAAGAAGATGTGATACACACATACACTCACACACACACACACACACACACACACACACACACACACACACACAGAGGAATATCATTCAGCCATAAAAAAGAATGAAATCTTGCCATTTGTAACACCATGGATGGAGCTAGAGAGTGTCATCCTAAGCAAAATAAGCCAGTCAGAGAAAGACAAATACCATATAACTTCACTCATATGTGGAACTTAAGAAACAAATGAGCAAAGGGGAAAAAAAGAGAGAGGCAAACCAAGAAACAGAGTCTTTAAAATTTTTTTTATGTTTATTTATTTTTGAGACAGAAACAGAGCATGAGTTGGGAAAGGGTAGAGAGAGAGAGGGAGACACAGAATCTGAAACAGGCTCCAGGCTCTGAATTGTCAGCACAGAGCCTGACATGGGGCTCAAACCCACAAACCATGAGATCATGGCCTGAGCCAAAGTTGGACACTTAACCGACTGAGCCACCCAGGCGCCCCAAGAAACAGAGTCTTAACTGCAGAGAACACACCAATGCTGATTGCAGGGGAAGGATGGGTGAAATAGGTGATGGGGATCAGGAAGGGCGCTAGTCATGATGAGGGCTGGGTGTTATACTCAAGCATTGAATTACTATATCGTACACCTGAAACTAATATCACACTGTATGTTAACTCACTGGAATTAATATAAAAGCAAACAACAACAATAACAGAAAATCATAAAGAAAAGGAAATGCATTTACAGTACTGGATTTACTGAAAAAAATCCTCATATAAGTGGACCCTTGCAGTTCAAAGCCATGTTCAGGGATCAATAGTATATGAACACTTGGTGTGCTAGTTTAGGATTTTGTCCTATTTTGTTTTGCTTTTATGTGGATGGGGTTACATGATGTGTATTTTCCTGAGACGTTCCTTCATCCCTTCCTTCCCTGAGATGTGTCACTTGTGGGCACACAACATGGGTCTTGGTGAATTCTCCTTTTCCCTCTGGATCCACTACGTGCCATGTAAATGGCTGCGTAGTATTCCATTGTGTGGATGAGCCAATTTATTAAGCCACTCTTCTGCCAATGGACATTTATATTGCGTCCAGGCCCGTTCAGGCTGCTACAACCAAATACCACATACTGGGCAGCTTATCAACAACAGAAAGTAACTGCTCACAATTCGGGAGGCTGGGAAGTTCAAGATCAAGGCTGGTCATTTGGTGATGAAGGCCTCCCTCTGGTCTGCAGACTGCCCACTGTTTGCTCTGACAGGAGGGGGGAGACCGCTCTCTGGGGTCTCTTTTATAAGGGCCCTAACCCCATTCATAAGGGGCTCTCACTTCCCGAACGCCCCACCTCTTAAGACTATCACATTGGGGGGGTCGCCTGGATGGCTCAGTTGGTTAAGCGTCCGACTTTGGCTCAGGTCATGATCTCACGGTTCGTGGGTTCGAGCCCCACGTCAGGCTCTGCACTGACAGCTCAGAGCCTGGAGCCTGCTTTGGATTCTGTGTTTCCCTCTCTCTCTGACCCTCCCCTGCTCATGCTATCTCTCTCTCTCTCAGAAATAAATAAAACATAAAAAAAAAGACTATCACATTGGGGGTTAAGGGCTTCAACATTGAAGTTGAGGTGGGACATCCAGACTGGGGCAACTTACTTCCTATTTTTCTACTTTTATATATAACAATGCAGCGAATGCCTTGTTGATCTTTGTTGTGCTGTCATGCCACTGGCTTCTGAATTCAGATTCTAAAAACCAGAAATAATATGTCATGAAGTCTGGGGATTTGTAATATCACTAGCCTGCCAAATTTCCCCCTGGGGCAATTCACACTCCCCTGGTAGCGTCTGATACTGCCTCCTTCCTCACATCCACACCAGCACACGAAGTTATCAGGGTGTTTTTGTGTTTTTTTAGCCAACCTGGGGAGGGTGAAGTGGTGTTTCATCTTGCGGTTTTCTGGCGAGACGGGGGTTGTTACGGTAGATCTGGATGGAGGCTGTCATGTTAGTCTGCGTATTGACTCTCTGACCCTGTTTTGGTCTCCACCCCCACGCCCTGCAACTTAGGTACCTCTGCGACTTCACCTACTACACCTCTCTGTACCAGAGTCACGGCCGCTCAGCCTTTGTTCACGTGCCCCCGCTGGGCAAGCCGTACAACGCAGACCAGCTGGGCAGGGCGCTGCAGGCCATCATCGAGGAGATGCTGGACGTCCTGGAGCAGTCAGAAGGCAAAATCAGCTGTCGCCACAAACACTGAGAGCCTCTTAGGCCTCCCAGGACCTCGTCCCACTAGGAACCCCAGGGGAACGTCTGCCTTCTGGGGCCTGGCCGAGGAGGATAAGCCTGGCCGCTGGGCGTCTGATTTGGACCAGTATTCCGACTTACACACCTCCTCTCTCTCCTTCTCCGCAAAAGGGCTGGTCGATTGGCAAGGGGTGGCTGAAGATTGTTCCTCTATTGCCCTTTGCTTTAGAGGACACAGCCACAATGGCCAGGAAGCCGGTGGGTCCCGATCTCCATAGGGAATCCCCGTCGAGTGGATCTCTGCTCTTCGATCCCACGGCTGGGGCCACCTGTTCAGCGGCCTGTCTGAGTCTCTGATGAAGGGATTCCGGCATTCCCTTCATCCATGGCTGGTTTTTCCCAAACTCCTTGAAATGTCTGTGCCCTGATTCATGTCCCAACAGCCTGGGCAGCCCTGGGAAGGGCTGCCTTGGGATATGACAGGGCTGCTTTTTTTTTTTTCCCCCTCTCTCTCTCTTTCTTATTCTCTGTTTAAAAAAACAATAGTGCTAGTTTGGGCACGGAGGAATTTATAGTCCCTTTGGTTAAAACGCAGGCTTTAGCCAACAACAAAGTATCTTTTCTTTTTCCTCGGGTGCCGCCCATTCTGCCTCTCTTTGAAAACCAGACCTACATCTTTCTGCCCAAGCTGACATCAAGTTCCCTTTTCTCGGGGCGGATAGGATGCTTGGCCAGGCCATGAAGGAGTGGGAGCTGCTGCTGCCCCAGGTGGTTCAAAAGGTGGGCTGACCCTTGCAACTGACCAGAGCTGTGAGCTGTCCCCTGGGGTCCTCTGGAGCGAGGCTGCTGGGGGGAAAAGCATACCTTGTCATTTTGACATGCACTTGACTTTGGATTTTTTTAATACGTAAAAACGTGCAGCAGCTGCAAACCCAGCCCACATCTGGCCTGCGGTTTTGCAGACTTGGTGTTGGGGACCAGCTTTTTGCTCTCCTTATTGAGGGCGCCAGAAGGGGCCCAGGGGCTGGAGTTTGCCGAACTCCACGTGTGCCAGCCTGTTGGTGCAGGAGGGTGGCCGAGCGGCCAGTGGGCTTTCGTGTGGATGGTTTTTGGAGCCACGCCCAGGACTTGGGAGTAAATTTTGATCTCACTCCCTGGGAACTTTGAATGTGACCAGCTGGGGATGAGAGTGAGGCCACCCAGTTGGGCCTTGATACCCATCTGAGGGAGAAAATGACAACAGCGACCAGGAAGCCAAGCGAGGATGCACACATTCGGGAAGGTTCCTCTGTGGGAGACTGTGGCTTCATCACGCCCCTGAGTGTGCGGTGTGCTGGAATCTGATGCCGAGTCGGAGCGTGTCGCTGTTTCCCAGCATGCAGTTCTTTTGAAAACAGACGAGGGTTTGGTTTGGTTTGGTTTTCTTCAATGTTCACTTCCTCCTTGCTTGTTCTGATGGCTAGGGGAGGTCCTGCCTCCGCTGAGCTGCTGTGTCGCCAGGGAACCGGCTTGATGGGTTTCTGAGTTAAATGCATGTTCAGAGTCCTGGGTTTCCTCTGGAGGGGGCAGTGGGTGACTTGGGGCCGGCACTTGGCAATGGGTGTGGGCTGTGGCTGGCAGGTTGAAATGATTGGGACTCTGTCCCCTCTCTGTGCCAGCCTGCCTTCTACCAGAAATGCCCCTTTCACGTCCCCAGTCTGAGTTTGGAGTCTCCTGAGAAATCTGCAGTGCGGGATTCCAGGAGCAGAAATTGTGGGTCTTCTGAGTATGGGAGCTCAAGGCTCATGGGTCCCCCCGAGGTCCTATTCAGAACATCCAGTGTCCTGTAGCTTTCTTCCCCAAAGGTCTGATCTGCAGGGGTCCGAGGAGGAAATGAAGCCAAGCAAAATGGCGGAGGAAGGGGTGGAGGGGTCCTGAAGATGAGCCAGGTCTGTGCTTAGCTGGGTACCCACTAGGACCCAGACACACCATCCCCAAACTCCACATTTTCATCTTTCTTTTGTCTTCATCTCGCCTCTCTGTTTGAAGCATCATGTAATTCAGACATTTAGAGCTGTAACTTCTTGTCCGATCATTGTCGAGTGTATGTATGTCATTTTTGTGTTCCTGCAATGATTTTAGATTTCCTCACCAAGTTCAGCCAGAATCCTCTCCTTGTCCAAGGGCATTTCGCTCCTTCTTATTTAATCAGGCAGCCATTAAACATTTCACCCACCTCCTGCCAGCTTTATTGTCCAATTTTTGGGCAAACTCACCTGTTCTCTTCATGGCGTGTCTGCATTTGTTAAGCCTCGGACTAGAATGTCCTTGTGCGAGAAGGGAGTACCAAGTCCCATTCTTCCTCCCTCGCCATCCGCAGGGTCTCAGGGGGAAGGGTCACGCAGAATGGGGTGAAGTGGGTGTGGCTTAGCGGCATGTGGAAGGGAGAGAGGCTGAGAGAGGTGGGTGCAGCAAGTGTGAGTGGTAGGAAGATGGGCAGAGGATGTGGTGGGAAGGCTGTTGGGGGAATCTCATAGGAGGGCAGAGGGGCGCCTCTCCCTGGGCCCCCACGGTGGGGTGCAGAGGTGGGGGATGGGGACAGCAATTGTCATCTGGGTGTCTGGTGATGGCATCTCCTTCAAGGGGCTTGAGCCTCTGCACCTCATGCTTTTCTTCTCTCAGCCCCTTTGGTTTCCCCTTCCTCACCAAAAAGAAGGTCAGTGGTAGGTACATGAGTGTGTAGCTTGAGAAAAAGATAAGAAGGAGTGGTCAGAGAGAAAGAAAGGCGGGAAGAAGCAGGAATTTGAGTGAGTGGCCTGGGTTTGTGCCACCCGGCCCACCTGGTCCAGTCAAGGAACAGCCAAGGTCCCTTGGCCCCTGGGAGAGACGGGGCCAGGTGGGGGACAGAAGTCATGGCTTCCCAGGTGGCGCCGGGTGTTGGGAGGAAATGTCAGATTGCAGTAGTTTATCCAGGCAAATGCTTTTCAGCCACCTTGCTCTTTGCTGACACGGTAACTTCTAGAACAGAAAGGGCCTGCCCAGGGGGACGGCTGAAAAAGTAGATCCAGGACGCCTTTTTGTTGTCTTAGAAGTTTCTGCCAGGAGGCCAGGCCAGCTGGTGTGTGAGCACACCCGCACGCCTGTGTCCCTCGAGGGTGACTGGGCCAGGGAGGGGAGCCGCTCCTGCAGACCCGCCCACCACACCAGCCTCTTTTCTGCGGCCACTGTCTAGACTGTGGACCTTTGACCTCTCCACCCCTTGGAGTGTTTAAACCCAAAAGTCCCCCTTGGGGATAGACAAAGCCCCATTCTTCTCCACGGCCCCAGCCTCTGCCCTGAGACCCTCGAAAGCGCACGCGTGAGCCTGCGGGCAGTGTGGGGACGCGGATGGTCACATGCGCAGAGGCCGGCCACCGCGGTGCTGGGTGGCCCCTCGTGGCCGTGAGTCCCACTGTATCCGTCGGCTCCCAGGAGCCGAAAAGGGCTTTTGTTTTTATATCCCAGAGTAAATCTCCCTTCTCCAGGGACAAGTGCCTCAAAAGGGCCTGGCCTGCTGGCTGGGAGGGGAGGATGCCTCTGTATTCGTGGTGAGGATGCACGTTAAAGGCCACGGCCCCCCTCACACCCACGGAAGGATGGCTCTTTGGGGTGCGGGGGCCATTGGCTGGCATCCACATCTTGTGTGGACGCTGAACATTTCTGCTAAGAGACTCTGTCCCCCGGTTCACGGGCAGTTGTCACAAGCTGACTTTCATGGGCTTCCAGACCTCTGGCAGAACCTGTCCCCGCCCTGAGCTGCTCTTCCCGCTGAACCCATTCCCACCACCCCCCCCTCCTCACCAGCTGCCTGGAGACCCACAGAAGTGCCTGCCTCTCTGATAAACATGGGGTGCAGAGCAAGGGGACGAATGAGAAAGGGAGAAGCCACCCCAGGCTCTGGGAGGTGGCCTTAGCTCCCCAGGGCCCAGGCCAAGGTCACCCGAGTCATTTGCAGAGGTGGGGTCTGGGAGTGAGTGACTTTTGTGACCCACATGCTTTGCCTCCAGGAAGTCCCAGAGAAAGCAGTTTGGAATTGGGCTCCGCGCTCCCCAGGCACGTGGCGTCTGCCAGGAAGCTACATCGAGATCTTGGGGACCAGAGTTGGCATTTTGCCAGCCAGAGGGGTACCCAGCATGTTTCTGGGACCCCATTAACATCTCAGGTTTCTGTCTCGTCCTATATCTCTCTTCTCACCGAAGGTAACTGCATTTTCTGTGCCCCTAAGGTGGGCCTGGCCCCTGCACCCTCCGGGTGGCTTCTCCCTGACCCCCACAGTTCCTGTGAGTGCCTTGTCCCAAACCCTCCTGGCTGGGACCCCTGGCTGGGGAAGGGTCTGTCAGACTTTGCTGGGGGCTGGGCTCTGGGACACCCCAAACTTGACACCCCAGAAAGCAAATAAAACAGTTGAAATACATGATTTCTTGTGTCTTTGTGAGAGGTCAGCGGCCACCGGGGTCATCCTCAGCCTGAAGGCATCAGTGGACAGAGGGGGCCCTGGCTCATGGGATTTCTGTCCCTGGTGCCCACTTAGTGGCAGCTGTTGTGAGTGTGAGAGGCTTTGTGTAGTGAATGGTCTCCCTCCTCAACCCAACGCCTTTGTTCTGATGCACAGAGAGATGGAGTAACTTGCCTACCGTCCCACAGCAAGGGGGTGTGGTGCAGGGGTTTGAATCATGATCCTTTAGACTCCCAGCGTGTGCAAAATTCCCACTCACCACCATGGGGTGGCTGGGGGTGCTATCACGACCTTTTGCAGACAGGGAAACTGAGGCTCTTCCAGTAAAGCCTCTTGTCATGGCCAGGGAGAGAAGCTGGAAAGTGAACCCAGGCCGGCTTCTCTGGCGCTGAGGAGTTTGAACCCAAAACAGGGCTTGGTCATTCCCCTATGTCTGTCCTCAGAGGGAATGAAGACACGCTAGGGTCAGTGGCTTTCAAAGAATAGATTTAAATTTTTTTTTTCCTAATGTGTTTTTTTTATTATTTTTGAGAGACAGAGAGAGACAGAGCACCAGCTGGGGCAGGGCAGAGAGAGAAGGAGACAGAATCTAAATCAGGCTCCAGGTTCTGGGCTGTCAGCAAAGAGCCCCACATGGGGCTTGAACTCACGAGCCGCGAGATCATGACCTGAGGCAAAGTCGGCCACTTAACTGACTGAGCCACCCAGGCGCCCCCGGGGAATGTTGGTTCCCGGGGTAGGGGCACCTCCTGGAAGTCGAGGACACAGGTTCTTTGCACCCTCAGAGGAAGTGTCCTCTGCACCCAGCACAGCTCTGGGCGTTTAATGGGTGTGCGGGAAATTACAGAGGAAGGCAGGAAAGGGGTGAGCGCTCAGTGTTCTATCCTGAGGCCAGCAGGGGGCGCAAGGAGGCGCTGGAGTCGCCGGTGAGCAGAAAAGCCCCAGGCCAGCTTCCTTCTCCAGCCCAGGCCCTCACACCACCTGTCCCTTCCCTCTGGAGCCCTGCCTGCCTGTGGCTGCACCCGGCACTTGTGAAGGGCCTACTGTGCACTGCTGCCCAGCCCAGGGACACACCGGGGGCCCAGCAGTTTCCAGGCTGGGAGTGCAGTCAGCCAGGGGATCCAGCAGTGATGGGGGACCCAGAGGGAGCTGAACAGGCCAAGCAGATGGGGGGTGGGGGGTCCAGTAGAGGCTAAGGCTTGGAGAGGCCTCTCTTGGCTCCATTCAACAGTCTCCCTCAGCTCTCGCCTGGACAGTCTCAGTCTTACTTGGAGATGAGGGTCTTGGGTGTCAGGGGGTTGAGAGCTGACGGCCAAGAAAGAATTCTGGAGGACGTCTTTGGCACAAAAAAGGTGCTTTTATTACAGCAAGGGGACAAGACCGTGGGCAGAAAGAGCTGCACTGGGGTTGTGACGGGTGACTTGCTCATATACCCCCAGGTGGGGAGGGGGAGGGGCAGAGTCAGCCTCTAAGGAATTTTGGAAGCAAGGGTTCAGGACCTCGAGGGACTAGCTGCTGTTAGGAAAATGTCGTTTATTGTTGCTCAGTAAAATCTCAGTCATGAGACCCTTCAGATGTGCATCAGGGGCCATAGGCTTGGAGTGTGATTCCCGACATATATCTTGGGAGGTGGGGGTTGAGATAAAGGAAGTTTCCAAGGGATTTTTACATGTTAAAGTAGACTTACAGGATCGTGGGGGGTCAGGATAATGTTAAGCCAAGATTCTCTTTGCCCCCGGTAAAGTGTCATCGTCGAGGCAGCTAAGCACCTGGAGGGAGGCCACTCTGTCTCAAGGGAAGGGAATTTAATTTTTCATTTGCCTTAGTTTCCCACATCGCCATGGCCAGCACTTACACCCCTTTGCTTTGTTCTTGGGGGGCTGGGAGTGTCTGAGGAACATCACACACAGTCCACCGGGGGAAGGGGGGGTGCTAGCTTGCACTTTGCCCTTAGCTCCCATTATGCTCCCTCATTATTAGGCACCAGTCTCATCCTTCTAGTCCAGATCCATTCTCGGGATCTGATGGGGGCCCTTCCCCACCTCTCATGCCCTCCATGGCTCCCTGGGGCTTACAGGAGAAAGCCTGACTCCTCTCCTGGGCATTTGAACCACTGTTCTCTTGTTACTACCGACCCAAGCTACCCCCTCTGCCTGGAAGCCCTCCTGCCCCCATTATACCTGGAGAACTCCTATGCATCCCTCAAAACCCAAGGTCATTTTGGGACACATTGTGTGCGAAAGTCCTGGGTAGGGGTAAGGTGGGGGGAAGTGCTGAACTGGATATCCCAAAGTCCGTCCCCCACACCCTCTTTAACTTTCCTACCCCCTCCTTTCTGCACTGGCATCTCGCCACCACGCATTCAGCAGTTTCTACAAGGAGTGTCTCAGACCTGCCCTGCCGTGTCCAGGTCCCCGGAAAGGGGGAGGGGCAGGCTCAGGCTGCACACCCCCCACCCTCTACCCCCCCCACACACTGTGGTCCTGATGGGGAAGGTGGGGAGGCCAAGAGAGGCAGAGACTATGAGAGACTGAAAAGCAGAAATGCAAGAGAGCGACGGAGAGATTCAGAAAGAGGCGGAGACAATGCGGGAAGTCCCTAGACATTTTTTCTTCCAGACTCCTGTGAGGACACTGGAGGGGCAGAGAGGGTCCCTAGCCAGCCAACGAAAGGGATTTGAGGCGTTGTGTGAGCCGGCCTGGCACAGGGTGCCCTGCTCTGGGCTTCGGTTTCCCCCGCGCTAACATTCAGCCACCTTCATTCGGCGGGATTGGGCGTCTCTGCCCGGCCAGGGGCCCCTGCATGGACGGGCGCCCCGCGGATGCGCGTCACAGAAGCATTAGAGGAGGGGGCTGGGGTGCGGGGAGGGGGCGCTGGCTCGGGGTTCCCCCGGCCGAACGTTCCGGGCAGTGAGCACGTGGGGTCCCGAAGCCTGCTGCCTCAGCTGACCCACTTCCTGCCCAGCTCAGGCCGTCCAGGGCCCCCCCTCGGCCAGGAACCCGCACAGCCGGTCCCAGGGGCTGAGCCAACCACTTCCGCCCCAGGCGGCGTGGACGGGCTGACTCACACTCAGCTGTCCTCACCGCTCCTGACCCGCGGAGCCTTCATGGGGGACAAGGGGAGGGGCTGGCAGAGCCCCAAACCCAGAACGAAAGAGGTCAGGATGGAGGCATCACAGAGGAGAATCACACATTAGTCTCAACTTCCTGACAAATGAAAACCTGTCCTTGACAAAGAAAAAACGAAAAGACTAAATGGAGGGGTTTGGGTTCATTAGAGTCATTCACTATTTCGCACTTTTGGGCATCAAAAAAAAAAAAAAATCCATAAAGAAATGGAAAAGAGAAGCCAGGGACTGAGAGAAGACATCTGCCATGCATCTAACTGACCAAGAATCACTTCCAGAACATATGAAGACGTACTGATGGAAGGGAAAAACCATATTTTTAAAAAATGTTTATATAATTTGAGAGAGAGAAAGAGAGATCGAGCAGGGGAGGGGCAGAGAAAGAGGGAGAGAGAGAGTCCCGAGCAGGCTCTGCACTGTCAGCACAGAGCCTGACATGGGGCTCTAACTCACAAACTGTGAGACCATGACCTGAGCCGAAACCAGGAGTCAGACGCTTAACCGACTGAGCCGCCCAGGCGCCCCCAAAACCACCAGATATTAAGATGGGCGAACGGCACTGTTTCGTGGGGTGGCTGTAACAGTCACCAGAAACTGGGTGGTTTAAACTAGCAGCAATTTATTCTCTTATAGTCTGGAGGCCGGAAGACCCAACTCAAAATGTCAGCAGGAGGCTGTGAGGGAGACTTGGTTCCAGGGTCCCCGCTCCTGGCTTCTGCCAGCTTCCGGCACCCCCTGACGGCCCTTGGCTGGTGGCCGCATCCTCGGATCTCTGCCTCTGTCTTTACATGGCCTTCTAATAAGGACATTGGTCATTGGATTCAGGGAGCATCCTATTCCAATGTGACCTCATTTTAATGTAAATAATTACATCTGCAAAGGCCCTAACAGTCACAATCTGAGGCTCCAGGTGGACGTGAATTTGGGGACACAATATTCAATGAAGTACAGATTCAATGACCAGGCAGTTCAGGGAAGGTGAAGCAAGACACCCCAAAATAGAAGCCCAACCATAGTTGTCAGGGAGCACAACTCACTCAGAGGCCTCTCTCACTCCCGGGGAGGCTCACGGGCAGGCACTAGGGACAGTGGGCAGAGGGCGCTGGGAGTGCCCTGGTGATGGGCGTGGGAATCCGTCAGACCGCATTAAAGAGCAACCTGGCTCTGCCAGTGCAGTTGAGGGTGGCTGGACGCTCCAACCCGGCCATTCTGCTGCTGGCATGAATCCCAGAAACACCCAACATGCATGTCTTCCCGGCAGCCTGGCTTACAATAATGAGGGGCAGGAGCCCAGAAAAGCGCTGAGCTATAAGCACTGAAAAAGGAGGAGCCAGACTTGCAAATCTCCAGAACATCGAGTGAAAACGAGCAGGTTGCAAAAGGGACTAGACAGTATGATACCAATATTAATAAAGGGTTTTTTAAAATTTGTATTTTTCTATTGTGGTAAAATACATACAGCATAAAATGTGCTGTATTAACCATTTCTTTTTTTAATTTTTAATGTTTATTTTATTTCGGAGGGAGGGAGGGAGAGGAAGAGAGAGAGAGAATGAGCAGGGGAGGGGCAGAGAGAGAGGGAGACACAGAATCTGAAGCAGGCTCCATGCTCTGAGCTGTCAGCACAGAGCCCGATGTAGTACTTGAACCCATGAACCATGGGATCATGGCCTGAGTCGAAGTGCAACGCTCAACCGAGCCACCCAGGCGCCCCTATTAACCATTTCTAAGCATACTGTTCGGCGTGGCATGAAGTACATTTACAAGGTTGTATATGGATAACACATGACCTCTACTTAATTCCAAAACTTTACCGTTTTAATTCCAAAAACTCTGTAACCATTAAACAATAATTCCTCATTCCCGCCCCTCTTCCTTTAGCCCCTGGTAACAACCTCTAATCTACTTTCTGTCTCTAGGAACGTGCAGATTCCAGATATTTTGTGTAAGTGTAATCATATAATGCTTGTCTGTCTCTGACGTTTCACTCAGCATGTGTTCAGAGCAGAGTTCATCAACTTGTATCATGGACCAGAACGTCATTCATTTTCATGGGTGAGTAGTATTCCATTATGTAGATATACCACATTTTGTTGATCCTTTCAGCTAGCGATGGACACTTGTGATGTTTCCACCTTCTGGCTATTGTGAACAGCGCTGCAATGGACATTGGTGTCCAGGCTTGGTTCCAATCCCTGCTTTCAATTCTTTTGTTTGTTTGTTTTAATTAATTAATTTTTAAAAAATTTTTAATGTTTTATTTATTTCTGAGAGAGAGAGAGAGAGAGACAGTGTGAGCAGGAGAGGGTCAGAGAGAGAGGGAGACACAGAATCTGAAACAGGCTCCAGGCTCTGAGCTGGCAGTCAGCACAGAGCCCGACGCGGGGCTCGAACCCACAAACCGCGAGATCATGACCTGAGCTGAAGTCGGACGCTTAACTGACAGAGCCACCCAGGCGCCCCTTAATTAATTAATTTTTGAGAGAGGGAGAGAGCATGAGTAAGCAAGTGGCAGAGAGAGAGAGTGAAGAGCCTGGAGCAGGGCTCAACTTCACCCAGTGTGGGGGCTTGACCTCATGAACCATGACATTGTGACCAGAGCCAAAGTCAGATGCTTAACAGACTGAGCCACCTAGGCACCCCCCTGCTTTCAATTCTTTTGGATATATACCCAGAAGTGGAATTGCTGGATCATACAGTAATTTTGTTTATTTTATTTTATTTATTTATTTATTTATTTAAGTAGTCTCCATGCCCAGTGTGGGGATTGAACTCGCAACCCTGAGTTTAAGACCTGAGCTGAGATCAAGAGTCAGACACTTAATCAACCAAGCAACCCAGGTGCCCCTATGTTTAGCTTTTTGAAGAACTCCCAAATTGTTTTTCACAGAAGCTGCACCATTTCACATTCCCACCAGTGGCATGAGAAGATTCCGATCTCTCCATACCCACACATTATTTTGATAATAGCCACGCTACTGAGTGGGAAGCTGTATCTCATTGTAGTTTTCATTTGCTTTTTCCTAATGACCAATGAGGCAGAGCATCTTTTTAAGCATTTATTGTCTATTTGTATATCTTTCTTGGAGAAATATCTATTCAAGTCCTTTGCCCACTTTTATTTTATTTTTTTTAATGTTTTATTTATTTCCAGGAGAGAGAGACAGCGTGAGCAGGGGAGGGTCAGAGAGAGAGGGAGTCACAGACTGAAACAGGCTCCAGGCTCTGAGCTGGCAGTCAGCACAGAGCCCGACGCGGGGCTCGAACCCACGAACTGCGAGATCATGACCCAAGCGAAAGTCGGACGCTTAACCGACTAAGCCACCCAGGCGCCCCCTTTGCCCACTTTTAAATTAGATTGTTTGTCTTTTTCTTATTGAGTTGTCGGAGTCCTTGATATATTCTGGATATTAAACTCTCATGAGATATGATTTGCAAATATTTTCTAGTTCTCCTGGATTCCTTGGGATTTCCTATATATAGGGTCACAGCATCAGTGAATGGAAGTAGTTTTACCTCTTCCTTTAAAATTTAGATGTCTTTTATTTATTTTTTTGTCTAATTACTCTGGTTAGAACTTCCAGTGTGATGCTAAGTAGCAATAGTGAAGGTAGACTTGTCTTGTTTCTTATCTTAGGGGAAAAGTTTTCAGCTTCTCACCACTGAGGAGGAAGTTCCCTATGGGTTTTTCATAAATATCCTTTATGAGGTACAGGAAGTTCTTTCTACCCCTAGTTTTCTGAGCGTTTTTATCATAAAAAGATACTAGATTTTGACAAATGTCTTTAACACCCCAATTAAGATGATTGGGTGGGGGCATCTGGGTGGCTTAGTCGGTTAAGCATCTGACTTTGGCTCAGGTCAGGATCCCACAGCTCACGAGTTTGAGCCCCACATCAGGCTTTGTGCTGACAGCTCGGAGCCTGGAGACTTCTTCAGATTCTGTGTCTCCCTCTCTCTCTGTCCTCCCCCACTCATGCTCTGTCTCTCTCTCTCTCCTTCAAAAATAAGTTAACAGGGCCACCTGGGTGGCTCGGTCGGTTAAGTGTCCAACTTCAGCTCAGGTCATGATCTCACCGTTCGTGGGTTCAAGCCCCGCGTCAGGCTCTGTGCTGACAGCTAGCTCACAGCCTGGAGCCCATCTTCAGATTATGTGTCTCTCTCTCTCTCTGACCCTCTCCTGCTCATGTTGTCTCTGTCTCTCAAAAATAAATAAAACGTTAAAATTTTTTGAAAAATAACTAAACATTATGTCCATCAACTGATGAATGGATAAAGAAGATGTGGTTTATGAGAAAGAATGGCAATGAGAAAGAATAAAATCATGCCATTTGCAGCAACGTGGATGGAACTGGAAGGTAGTATGCTAAGTGAAATAAGTCAGTCAGAGAACGACAGATATCGTATGATTTCACTCATATGTCAAACCTGAGAAACTGAACAGAAGATGATGGGGGAAGGGAATGGGAAAAAATAGTTACAAACAGAGAGGGAGGGAGGCAAACCATAAGAGACTCTTAAATACAGAGAACAAACAGGGTAGACGACGGTGGGGGCATGGGGAGAGAGGAAAATGGGTGATGGGCATTGAGGAGAGCACTTGTTGGGATGAACACTGGGTGTTGTATGTAAGCGATGAACCATGGAATCTACTCCCAAAACCAAGAGCACACTGTACACACTGTATATTAGCCAATTTGACAACAAATTATACTTAAAAACCCCCAAAAATAAACATAAACATTTTTTTAGAAAGATGATTGTGTGATTTTTGTTTGTTTGTTCCATTAATATGATGTATTACATTGATTTTCTTACGTTGAACCATCCTTACATTCTTGAGATCAATCCTACTTGGTTATGGTGTGTAATCCTTTATATATATATATTTATATATTTATACTTATAAATATTATATATATATATGTCTCTCTCTATATATATTAGAGACAGAGAGAGAGAGCCTGCGTGTAAGTTGTGGAGAAGCGGATGGAGAGGGAGAGACTCTCAGGCAGGCTCCATGCCCAGCGTGGAGCCCAACACAGGGCTCAATCTCATTACTGTGAGATCATGCATGACCGCGGAGCTGAAATCAAGAGGCAGATAGATGCTTAACTGACTAAGCCACCCAGGTGCTCCTTAACGTGCTTTCAGATTTAGTTTGCCAGCTTTGGGTTTAGGAATTTTACAACTATATTCTTAAGGGATATTGATCTGTGTTTAATGAAAAGCCTCAGTCCTCCTTCTGTGTCTCTCTTTCATGCTCACACAACTACCACCATACTTACAAAATTTCTGCAATGCCACAATAAGCAATTTTCTGCAACACCAGTTGGGTATCTGACAATTTAACCCAGTTCTGACACTATCTACCTGCAGATACTATCAGATCCTTCAGGCTAAGGGTTTGGTCCTGTAAGACTGCCCAATACTTCAGATGCCCATAAGCAAGTCCAAGTTGATAGACTGGCTATAAATCAGAGGTTCTCATGACCTTCAGGTTCAATTGATCTGCTAGAGTGGCCCACAGAACTCAGGACCACAGTTTACTTACTGTCTACCTATTTATTATAAGAAGATTTGATAAGGATACAGGTGAACATTCAGATGGACGAGATCTGGAGGGCAAGGTATATGGGAAGGGGCATGGAATTTTCATGCCCTCTCTGAGCACACCACTCTCCCAGCATTTCCACATGTGCACCAACCCGGAAGCTCTCTGAACCCCGTACTTTTGGGATTTTTTATGGAGGCTTCATCACGTAGGCATGATAAATCATTAACTCCATTTATAGCCCCTCTCCCCTTTCTGAAGAATTAGGGGGCATGGCTGGAAATTCCAAACTTCTAATCATGGGTTGGTCTTTCTGGTGACAAGTCCCCATCCAAGAGCCCACCCAGAGTTGCCTCATTACAACAAAAGACACTCCTATTACCCAGGAAATTCCGAAGGTTTTAGGAGCCCTGTGCCAGGAACTAGGGTCAAAGACCAAATATTATAACAAAAGATGCTCCTAGTGTTTTTATCGCTTAGGAAATTACAAAGGCTTCAGAGCTCTGTGCCAGGAACCAGGGGCAGAGACCAATATATATTTTTTCTATTCCCTCACAGTCTGTAATTTTCTTTTCTTAAATTTATCAGGCTTTATTATCAGGGTAATGCTGGCTTCATTATAAGTGTTGCTTCCTCTTCTATTTTTTGGAGGAGGTAGATAAGAATTGGTGTTATGCCTGAACCTTGAACAGCATGGATTTGACCTGCACAGGTGTATACACAGATTTTTTCGATAAATACAGTGTGGGATTGTAAATGTATTTTCTCCTCCTTATGATTGTCCTAATGCATCTTTTTCTCTAGCTCCCTTTATTGTAAGAATATAGTATATAATACACACACAAAATAGAAACTAAGGGGCATCTGGGTGGCTCAGTAGGTTAAGCGTCCAACATTGGCTCAGGTCATGATCTCGCGGTTGATGAGTTCGAGCCCCACATTAGGTTCTCTGCTGACAGTTCAGAGCCTGGAGCCTGTTTCAGATCGTGGGTCTCCCTCTCTCTCTGCCCCTTCTCCACTTGTGCTCTGTCTCTCTCTGTCTCAAAAATAAACAAACAAAAAAAAAATTAGAAAACAATAAATGTAACCTACAAAATAGTTTTATTCAACTGCTTATGTTATAAGTAAGGCTTCTGGGCAACAGTAGGCCACTAGTGGTTACATTTGTGAGGATTCAAAAGTTATACACTGGGGCCGCCTGGGTGGCTCAGTGGGTTAAGCGTCTGACTCTCAGTTTTGGCTCAGGTCATGATCTTGCCTTCCATGAGTTTGAGCCCCTCATTGGGCTCCATGCTGACAGTGCAGAGCCTGCTTGGGATTCTCTCTCTCCATCTCTCTCTGTCCCTCCCCGCTCACTCTCTCTGTCTCTCTAGAAATGAATAAACTTAAAATTTTTTTTAATTAAAAAATTTTTAAAAAGTGATATGCTGAATTTTGACTGCACAGGGGGATCAATTCCCTTAAGTCCCATTCGATCAAGGGTGATTATTCAATGAATGATTGGGAGAATTCACCAGGGAAGCCCTCTCTAGTCTTGTGTTTTTCTTTGTTGGAAGTTTCTTAATTACTGAGTCTCTTTATTATAGGTCTGTTGAGATTTTTCTATTTCTTCTTAAGTCAGTTTAGGTGATGTGTGTGTTTCTAGGAATTTGTTTCATCTAGGTTATCTAATTTGGAGGTGTATAATTTTTTTATAGCATTCTCTTATTATCTTTTTTTCTTTTTTACAAGCTTCTTTATTTTGAGAAAGAGTGCAAGTAGGGGAGGGGCATAGAGAGAGGGAGAGAGAAAGAATCCCAGGTAGGCTCCCCACTGTCAGTACAGAGCCCGGTGCAAGGATTGAACTCATGAACCATGAGATCATGACCTGAGCCAAAGTCTGACACTTAACCAACTAAACCACCCAGGTGCCCTTCTTTTTTATTTCTGTGAGTCAGTAGTAATGTCTCCACTTTTATTTATGATTTTTACGACCTGCGTTTTCCCTCTTTTTCCTTTGTCAATCCAGTTAAAACTGTGTTGATTTTGTTGATATTTTCAAAGATGCAACTTTTGGTTTCATTGATTCCATTGATTCCATTTTCTCTATTCACTATTTATCTTTGCTCTAATCTTTATTACTTCCTTCCTCACACCAGCTTCGATTTAAATTTACTTTTCTTTTTCTACTTCCTCAAAGTGTAAAGTTAGGTTATTCATTTGAGATCTTTTTCCTTTTCCAATGTAGGCATTTATAGCTGTAAACTTCACATGTGCACTGCCTTCGCTGCATCCCATGACTTTTAGTATGCTGTGCTTTGTTTTCATTTGTTTCCAGATATTTCCCAACTTCCTTTGTGATTTCTTTGACCCATGGTTTCTTTAGAATTGTGTGTTTTAATAGCTACATATTTGCAAACATTCCAGTTTTCCTTCTGTGATTAATTTCTAGCTTCTTTCCATTGTAGTTGAAGACACTTGCATGACTTCAATTTTTAAAATCTTTTAAGACTTTTTCCCACTAGCATACGGCCTACACTGGAGGATACTGCATGTACATGTGATAGCAATGTGTACTCTGCTGTTCTTTCATGGAATTTTCTATAGATGTCTCCTCAGTCTACTTGGTTTACAGTGCTGTTCAACTCTCTATGTCCTTAATCTTCTGTCTAGATGTTTTAGACGTTATTAAAAGTGGAGTATTGAAGTCTCCCATTGCTTTTGTAGAACTATTTGCTTTTCCTTTTGATTCTGTCAATGTTTGCTTCTTATAACTTGGAGCTCTCTTGTTGGATGCATATATGTTTAGATATGGCTTTGAATTACTGTCTAGTGTCCTTTTATTTCAGTTTTAACATTTTTAAAAAATTTTTTATTTATTTCTAGGAGAGAGAGAGAGAGAGAGAGAGACAGCGTGAGCAGGGGAGGGTCAGAGAGAGAGGGAGTCACAGACTGAAACAGGCTCCAGGCTCTGAGCTGGCAGTCAGCACAGAGCCCGACACGGGGCTCGAACCCACGAACTGTGAGATCATGACCTAAGCAAAAGTCAGGCACTCAACCGACTAAGCCACCCAGGTGCCCCTCAGTTTTAACATTTAAAAAAATGTTTATTTATTTTTGAGAAAGAGGGAGAGTGCGAGTGGGGGAGTGGCAGACGGGGGTTACAGAGGATCCGAAGCAGGTTCTGTGCTGACAGCAGAGAGCCTGATGCAGGGCTTGAACTCATGAACCGTGAGATCATGACCTGAGCCAAAGACAGACACTGAATTACCCAGGTGCCCTGCTGGCTATAGAATTCTTGATCAGGCTGTCAATCTTACTGAGGACAGCATGTACATGATGAGTAGCTTTTACTCGGTACTTTCAAATTTTGCTCTTTCTCTTTGGGTTTCAACAGCTTCATTATAATGTGTCAATGTGGGCTTCTTAGATGTGTAGATTTATATCTGCCATCAAATTTGGAAAGTTTTGGCCCATTGTTTCTTTAAGTATTCTTTCTACCCTTTACTCTCTCTACACACACACTCTCTCCCTTCTGGGCTTCCTCTAATGCTCTGTTGATTCTCTTCATGGTGCCCATGGGTCTTTCAAACCGTTCACTCTTGTTCTCTTTTCTTTCTGCTCTGCAGACTTGATACAGTCAATTATCCTGTCTTCAGGTTTGTTGATTCTTTCTTCTGCTCATTCAAATCTTCTGTTAAAACCTCTTGAATTTTTCATTTCGGTTATTGTCCTTTTCAGATCCAGAGCTTCTGTTTGGTTTCTTTTCATAATGTCTATCTCCTTATTGATAATCTTAGTTTGTCCATACACAATTTCCCTGAGTTCCTTTACTTCTCTTTCCATGTTTTCCCTTAGGTCTTTGAGCATGTTTAAGATAGTTGTTTTACAGTTATTTTCTAGTAAGTCAGATGTTTGGGCTTCCTTAGAGGTGACTTCATTTTTGTCAATTTATTCTATTCCTTCAAGGGCCACCTGGCTGGTTTAGTTTGTGGAGCATGTGACTCTTGGTCTTGGGGTTGTGAGTTCAATCCCCACATTGGGTGCAGAGATTACTTAAAAGTAAAATTTAAAGGGACACCTGGGTGGCTCAGTCATTTAAACATCTGACTCTTGGTTTTGGCTCAAGTCATGATCTCGTGGTTTGTGAGTTTGAACCCCGCATCAGGCTCCGTGCTGACAGTGTGGAGTAGAGCCTGCTTGGGGTTCTCTCTCTCCCTCTCTCTCTGCCCCTCCCAAACACCTTTCTTTCTCAAAATAAATAAGTGAACTTTAAAACATGAAATAGGGGCACCTGGGTGGCACAGTCGGTTGAGCGTCCAACTTTGGCTCAGGTCATGATCTCACAGTTTGTGGGTTTGAGCTCCTGCATCAGGCTCTGTACTGACAGCTCAGAGCCTGGAGCCTGCTTCGGATTCTGTGTGTGTGTGTGTCTCTCTCTGTCCCTCCCCTGCTCATGCTCTGTCTCTCTCTGTCTCTCAAAAAATAAAATAAAATAAAATGTTAAACATGAAATAAAATAAAATTTTAAAAAATAATTTATTCTACTCCTTTGAGTAGGCCATAGTTTTATGTTTCCTTTTATGCCTTATGATTTTTTTGTTGAAAACTAGGCATTTTAACATTATAATGTGGTAAATGTGGAAATCAGATTCTCTTCCCCCTGAAGGCTTGCTATTTTTGTTTTTGTCTTTAAATTGTTGAAGGCTATCTTATTTCATTTGTTTAGGCACTTTTCCAAAGTATATTGTGCGAGGACTGTATTCTTTGTTGTGTGCGGTCCTGAGTTCTCTGTTCTTTTAGCTCAAGCTCAGTTAATATCTTGACAGAGATTTCTTCAAATGCCAGGAGCTAAAAATAGAAAACCCCAAACCAACCAACCAAACAAACAAACGAATGACAAAAGAATACACCTGTCCTAGTATTTGCAGATGGGCTCTGTGCTGGGGCATTCCTTCAACATTAAGCCAGTTTTGTATGGAGTCTGAGGATCAGCCTGAGATGAAAGTTTAGGATCTCTCAGTCAGGTCTTTTCTGAGCGTAAGGCTAGACCTGGGCCATACCCATAGTTTTCCAAATCCCCTCCCTATGAAAGGAGGCTCTGAAATGTCCTAATTTCCCAAAGAATCTCCCCTCCCCCCACACAACTTTTCCTCCTGGCATTTAGATGATTGATAACCTGTTTTCACCTTAATCTTTTACCCTAGGTACTTGCAGTTTGTTGGTTCATCTTGCAGTGTTTTGGAGCAATGCCTGCCACTTTTCTGGCCTGAGCTCTGAGTTAGGCAATTCAGAGATGAGCATTCTGTGTGCGTCCTTCAAGAAGCCCTGAGTTGGTTAGAACAGACCTACAAAATAATTAGTGAATAAGATCTGCTCTGCCTCCTCCAGAGTTAGAAACCAGGGTCCAGAACTGATAACACAGGTTGTCTCTGCTAAGCCATCACTGAGGAGCTGAGGAGGGGATGGGACGACAGCAAGCAAAAGTACCATAAAGCCTTTCTACCATTTTCAAATTATCTTTTTTTTTCTTCAACATTTGCTTAGTTGCTGCAAACCTTTGATGGGTTTCCAGAGTTCTGACAGTCAATTCTGATAGTTTCTGTTTGTTTGATGTTCCTGTGGGGTTGGGATTGGTTAGAGCTGTCCAGTCCACCATTTTGCTGATAGGTTTTTGTTTTTTGTTTTTTTGTTTTTAGGATTTTATTTTATCGAGGGGCGCCTGGGTGGCTCAGTCGGCTGAGTGTCGGACTTCACCTCAGGTTATGATCTTGTGTTCGTGGGTTCAAGCCCTGCATTGAGCTCTGTGCTGATAGCTTAGAGCCTGGAGCCTGCTTTGGATTCTGTTTCTCCCTCTCTCTCTGCCCCTTCCTAGCTCATACTCTGTCTCTCTCTCAAAAAAAAAAAAAAGATTTTATTTATTGTTTTATTTGAGGGGAGGGTGGGTAGAGAGAGGGAGACAGAGAATCCCACGCAAGCTCCGTGCCATCAGTGCAGAGCCCAGTGTGGGTCTTGAACTCACAAATCTTGAGATTATGACTTGAGCCAAAATTCTAGAGTTGGATGCTCAACTGACTAAGCCACCCAGGCACCCCCTAAAGATTTTATTTTTAAGTAATCTCTATTCCCCCTTGGGGTTTGAGCCTATAACCCCAAGATCAAGAGTCACACATTCCACTGACTGAGCCACACAGGTGCCCCTTGCTGATAAAGTTTTAAATATACCACCCCTTAAAACTATATATAATATTATAAAAATAGGCGTGGGGATGATCAAATCCCAGTTTTAGACAGAGACTTCCCTGAGATTGGAGAGGAGGGCATAATGGATGGATGATGGGGGGTGTGAAAGGTGTTCAACTCTTTGGGGAATGTTTCTTTCTTTAGCTGGTAGTGAGTAGGTGGGTGTTGGTTATTTTATGACTGGTGCTATTGTGTATACCTGAAATATTTCGTAAGAAAAAATTAAACTGACAAGAGAAGGTTTGGCAGTTTCTCAACAAGTTCAACATAAACTTATCACATGACCCAGCAATTCCTCTCCTTGGTTTAGATGCAAGGGACCTGAAACAGGCGTTCAAACAAAACTTGTACACGCATGTTTACAGCAGCACCACTCACAGTTGCCAAAATATAAATATTATGGTTCCACTCAGATGAAATGTCCAGAACAGACAAAATTACAGGGATAGAAAGTAGATGGGTGGTGGGCAGGGGCAAAGGTGGCAGAGAGTGGCTGCTAATGGGGACGGGGTTTCCTTTTGGGGTGATGAAAAAGTTCCGGAACTAGATAGTGATGATGGTCACACAACACTGTGAATGAACTAAACCCACTGAATTACACATTTAAAAAAATTTTTTTTAATGTTTTATATTTATTTCTGGAGAGAGCGAAAGAGACAGTGTGAGCAGGGGAGGGTCAGAGAGAGAGAGATACAGACTCTGAAACAGGCTCCAGGCTCTGAGCTGGCAGTCAGCACAGAGCCCGATGCGGGGCTTGAACCCACGAACTGTGGGATCATGACCTGAGTCGAAGTCGAACGCTCAAATGACTGAGTCACCCAGGCGCCCCCTGAATTGCACATTTTAAAATGGTTATGTTTATGTTATGCATCATTTACCCAATAAAAAATTTTGTTTAAATAATAAAACTGACTTTGCTCAAGAAATTGCCCTTGCCATCGATCGGGTACTTTTGGGGGGTGAATCTATGTGCTCACAGATTCGTAATCGTACCTTGATCCCGAAAAGCTGCACATGAACCTCTCCAGGTGAGGGAAACTGCCCTTGACAAGAAGAAAGAGTCCAGGACATGAGAGCTCGCCCGCCCAGGTTACGGAGATGGGGAGAAGCCACGCCAGGATTTCAAACAGGCTCATCTGCTGTGAGCGGCCTCCCCCGCCTGGGTCTGTTTCAAGTGCCTCAGCCGGGCTGTCACCTCCGGGTTGTCTGTGTGAGAGTCTCTAACCTCAGGGCCTTTGAACAGGCTGTGTCCCCAGCTGGGAGTTTTTCCTTCACTCTCATCGTACCTGGAGTCCTCTTTTGCCACTTGAAAGGAGGCCCTGGCATGTGACAGATGCTGAAACAGTATTTGTGGAATGAATGAGTAGTTGGGTTTCTTTAAAGCACCTCTGGGGGCGCCTGAGTGGCTCAGTCGGTTAAGCATCCTACTTTGGCTCAGGTCATGATCTAATGTTTCATGGGTTCGAGCCCCGCATCGGACTCTGTGCTGACAGCTGGGAGCCTGGAGCCTGCTTCAGAGTCTGTCTGTCTCTCTCTCTGCCCCTCCCCCGCTCTCTGTTTCTCTCTCAAAAATAAACATTAAAGCACCTCTCATGTGAGCACTGTCAAATGGCAAAAACAATACAATTTAGCAATGAGTTTGACGCCCCTTCTTCAAGGGCAAACAATCCACGAATCCACGGGAGGATACATGCCTCATGAGCGTCCTGAGGAATGTGGGGTTTACAGAGCTTTAGAAGAAGTGACTCGAGGGGCGCCTGGGTGGCTTAGTCGGTTAAGCGTCCGACTTTCGCTTAGGTCATGATCTCGCGGTTCATGGTTCGAGCCCCGCGTCAGGCTCTGTGCTGACTGCCAGCTCAGAGCCTGGAGCCTGTTTCAGAGTCTGTGACTCCCTCTCTCTCTGACCCTCCCCTGCTCACGCTGTCTCTCTCTCTCTCCTAGAAATAAATAAAACATTAAAAAAAAAAAAAGAAGTGACTCGAAGACAGGACATGGCTGACGAGGAGGCCAGGGATCTCCTTACAAGGCTAGTGGGTCCTATTTTCCAGGCAAGGGGAGGTAGCTAAAGCAGAACTGAAAGACTGTGATTGGTGTATGTTAGGTTTCCTGTAAGTACAGGCTGATTTAGATTTATTTATTTACTTATTTAATGTTTATTTGTTTGTTTTGAGATACACACACACACACACACACACACACACACACACACACACGCAGCATGAGTGGAGGAGGGGCAGAGAGAGGAGAGAATCCCAGGCAGGCTCCGCATTGTCAGCGCAGAGCCCCATGCGGGGCTCATACTCACGAAACTGTGAGTTCATGACCTGAGCCGCCATCGAGAGTCGGACGTTTAACTGACTGAGCCCCCCAGGCATCCTAGGCTGATTTAGGTTTAGATTTGTGATGTGGGCAGGGCCACTGGGGTGACTTTTGTTTTGTGAGTCCAGGTATACAAATTACCCTCATCAGAAGCAAGGAGAAAGACCTGCGGATCCTCATGGCTGTGGCCTGTCCAGGGCTCAGGACATCTGAGAAGGAGCCTGGCACAGAGAGGCTGAGCCACCTGCTCAAGATCACACAGCCAGGAACTGGCAAAACCTGGATTTGAACTTGAGTCTCCCTTTTCTGAGCATGGGTATGTCCCACAAGGGCCCAAATACCGCAAGCCCTATATATACCCCAGAGTGCCTGTGCATCATTCCCATCTGAAGGGGCTGGAAGCTGCCCCTCCGGAAAATGCCTCAATGGCATTAGGATTATTATGAGCAACTGCAGCCATGGGAGAAGTTCTGAAAATAGAGTGGAAGTGACTCTTTTGTAAGGAAAATTTACATTTATAAAGGGGGGGGTCTCCATTTGGAAGGGTGTTCCTTCTCTGAATTAGGAAGAGAAGGCTGGCTGCCAATCATGAGAGCATCTCACCAATGGAGAAGCGCATAACTAGCCTCAAGCCCCAATATCTTTATTTCGTCTTTAATTGGAGGTGGGATTGAAGGCGGTATGGACCGCCTCAAGGAGTTTACTGGTCTCCTGGGTCTCTGTTATGTATACTTGAGGTACATGTGCTAAACTGCTGTCCTCGTGTTAATCTTTTATTACAGGGGGTCTCAGCCAAGAACTCAGAAGGGTGGGGAGCAATTCTTCCTCCTCCAACTGGCATCTCAGGCTCAGCCTGTGCACGGCCATATCCCTTCGTGTCAGGGGCTCTGAGGGAGGCGGCTGGTAAGAGGCCCCACTCCCGGCCCCGCTGGCTGCCAGCCATGCGGCCTTGGCAAGCTCACCTCTTTGGCCTCAGTGTGTCATTTGTGAAATGGAGATCACTTATCCGAACTCACCGGCTTTTATAAAGATTGCGTCTTAACCACCTGACCCATGATAGGGGCTCAGAAATGTCCCCCTTGGTATTTATTTCTTTGCTCCACACTCTGCCGCAGAAGTAAGCGTTCCCCCCAACCCAAGGGTTAGGGTGGCCCTCAGGAGCTTTCCCGGACCACGGACCTCACCTGATCTGATAGCTATCCCTCAGTTCCTGCGAACGTGACCTTATTTGGATAAAGGGTCTTTGCAGATGTGGTTAAGTTAAAGATCTGGAATGAGATCATTCTGGATTTACAGTGGGCCTTAACTATACAGGTGTTCTTAGAGGGAGAAGACAGAAAAGAGAAGGCCACGTAAAGATAGAAGCAGAGACCAGAGCGAGGCAGCCACAAGCCAAGGAGGAGGGGGAGGAATTCTCTCTGCCCTTCAAGATCCCTCTAGCTGGGCTAAGAATCAAATTGACAGGAGACAGGTTAACAGGAGAAAATGAAATTGAATAGCACACATGCGTACGGGGACTCCACCCAGACATGGGAATTCCAAAGACACGGAGGAACGATGCCTGCATGAGCTCAGGAGAGGGGTCTGAGGCGCAGAGGGGAGAGAGACCCTTAGCAGGAAGGTCAGAGGAGGTGTTTATGAAACAAACGCTGCCTTATTATTCAGCTAAGTCTCTAAGGTAAAGAGGAATTTCTGGTAAGAGCTCCGTTCCTAGAAGAAGCAGATGGTTGAGGGGGGAGGTACAGAGCTTTTCCCGAAATCTGCTGGCTTTTGAGAGCTTTTAACTCAAAATAGTGTTCATGCTAAAGTGGCTCATCTTGGGACTGCCTGCTCTTGGCCTCTGCGCAAGGAACATCTGGGGTCACCAAAACGTGGAAGAGGCCAGGAAGGGTCTTCCCCTAAAGCCTTCAGCAGGAGCGCGGCCCTGCGGATCCTCGAATTCAAACTTCTGGCCTGCAGGAGTGGGAGAGAATCACTTTCTGTTGTTTTAAGCCTCCCCGTTTGTGGCCCTTTATCACAGCAGCCTAGGAAACAAGCATAATAATAGTGGAACTTGGTCCTTGAGAAGGTGTTGGTCTTGGGGGTGGGGCACGGGGCCAGAACCAGACACCCCAGTCTTCGGCTGCGGGGGGGGGGGGGCCTGGATGGTGCCAGAGGGGGGCCTCTCAGCCTCAGGGAAACTGGGGAGAGAATAGGGAGTGCTTAGTGGGAGACAGGCATCAAAGCCGGGGTTGAACAGATAAACAGGAGTTTGTCAGGAGGAGACAGTCTTCCCAAGCGAACTTGCCCGGGCGTATCTGAACCCAACTCTGGCTGAAGTGGAGACACACTGCCGCCCAACCACCTCTACTCATAATGGTCATTAGGTCCAAAATATTGGGATTATAGCTCAAATCAAGGCTCATCTACTCCGTGCTACCCTTTAAGGGGATAATAGTGGGAAAGCGACGTTTGGAAGAGATTAGCAGTGCTTCAGAATCCGCTGGACATCTCAAGGGCTGAGCCAGGATTTAAACCCAGGCTGGCTGTGGACCCCTCCCCCGCCCATGACACAGGCGCCCGCTGGCCCGGAGGGAAGCTCACGTAATAAGATAGTAATCCTCCCTGTCCTGCAAACTCATAGGAAATTTTAAAATAAACTGCCTTTTTTCCTTTTTTTTTGCCTCTTCCGGACCTCCTGCCGTGACTGTTTGCCTCATGTCATGAGAAACAAATAATAAAAGTGGGTGTGTGTTTTCTTATGTGTTGCGTGTGTTTGGTGAGGGTGACTGTGGCCAAAAGTAGGTGGAGGTGAGGGAAGATTCTGGGAGGTTTGGGGCCAAGCCAGATGGCAGGGTCGGCCTGACCCCTGGCCTTCATGCTGTTTACTTCTACCTTGGATTGGCCCCTGGGGACCCGTGGAAGCTGCCAGTGAGGAAGGCAGGGTCCTGGCCCGCTGAGCTCATGGATGGCCGGCTGCCCACCGCCCGCCCCACCGCCCCTCCCAGCTTGGCCATGGGGCTGTCTATGAGGTCATCAGCTAGCGATGCGGCAAAGGGGAGCCAGACTGGCCTGGGTGCCAGCATTCCAGAGTTTGGTGAACTGGAAACACCATGGGGCCAATGTTCCACTTCCCTGCCCCTGGGCACCCCCCCACCCCAGGTCCTCAGTGGTGCTGTGTGCCCTTGGGAAGTTCCAGGAGTAAATAAACTAATTACTGGCTCTGCTTGTAAAGTGATAGAGCCCATTCATGGGCCAGCAGCTCTGCTCCCTCCTGGATATGTGCAGCGGAGTACTATACAGCCAGGAAAGAGTGGACCACAGCGGCACCTGGGTGCCTCAGTCAGTTAAGCGTCCGACTTCGGCTCAGGTCATAATCTCATGGCTCATGGGTTTGAGCCCCGCATCGGGCTCTGTGCGGTCAGCTAAGGGCCTGGAGCCTGCTTCGGATTCTGTGTCTTCCTCTCTCTCTCTGCCCCTCCCCAACTCATGCTCTGTCTCTCTCTGTCTCTCAAAAATAAATAAACATAAAAAAATTTTTTTTTAAAAAGTGAACCACAGGATAGATAAAGAACAAGTGACTCAGAGGTGGTGTTGGGTGAAAGCTGGCAGACAGAAGAGAGGATGCACTGGTTAGTTCTGTTAGGTCAAGTTGGAAAACAGGCAAACTCATCCACTGTAACAGAAAGTGGACATCGCTATTATCCAGGAATAGGGAAAGTGATGGGGGGGGGGCAGGGCATTCCTGGGGCTGGGAATGTTCTGGAACCTCATCTGGGAAGTCATCCCGCAGGCCTACCGTATGTGAAATGTCATCGAGCTGAATACTACGATTACTTCTTTTTTATGTTAGTCGTATCTCAATAAAAGTTTAAAAATAAAAATATTTCCCCAAGGCCGTGGGCAATATTCTGGCCACTCCACAGAAAGTTAAATACAGAATAAGGATAGGACCCAGCAATTCCACTTCTGGGCGTCACCCCACAAGAACTGAAAACGGGCCCTCAAGGGGCGCCTGGATCTTTTAAGCATCTGACTCTTGGTTTCAGCTCAGGTCATGATCTCACGGTTCGTGGGTTCAAGCCCCGTGTAGGGTTCTGCACTGTCAGTGAGGAGCCAGCTTGGGATTCTCTCTCTCTCCTCCTCTCTCTGCCCCTCCCTGCTTGTGTGTGTGCTCTCTCTCTCTCTCAAAGTAAATACATAAACTTAAAACAACAACAACAGGTCCTTAAACCTTCCTACATGAGTGTTCACAGCAGCCCTAGTCAAAAACTGCCAAAAGGTGAAAACAATCCCAAGGAGCATGAATGGATGAGTTGGTGCAGAAAACGTGGTCCATCCACACAGTAGACTATCACTCAGCCATAGAAAGTAACGAAGTCCCGACACACTACGCAGTGGATGAACCTTGTGCCGAGCGAGAGAACCAACCAGAAGCCACCTGCTGTATGATTTCACAGATACATGCGACACCGTCACTTATAATAAGAAATATGTGTTGGTCTTTGACCCTTGGAATTCCTGTGATGAGGGCTATACACATGTCTTTTTTTTTTTTTTTTTTAAGTAGGCTCCATGCCCAATATGGGGCTTGAACTCATGACCCTGAGTGTCAGAGACACATGCTTTAGTGACTGAGCCACCCGGGTGCCCCAAAGCTAGATTTTTAATCTTTATTTATTTTTGAGAGAGAGAGAGCGAGCCAGAGTGAGAGAGAGCGAGAGCGCTATGAGGGGCCGAGAGAGAGGGAGAGAGAGAGAATCCCAAGAAGGCTCCTCAAGGGGCACGCAGAGCCCAACACGGGGCTCGATCTCACGAATCACGAGATCGTGAGCTGAACTGAAATCAAGAGTCGGACACTTAACCAACTGAGTCACCCAAGCACCCAGACCCTGATTTTCTTATTCTTAGAAAGCGAGTGGGTCTGAATGGAAAGAGGCAGGTCCAGCCTCCCAACCTGCTGCCATGAGGCTGAAGTGACGGGGGCAGGAGCAGGCTTACGCACCTCCTGCTGGCCTGGGGACATCACTCAGGACACTTGGGGTGATGTTGGGGACCCTCCCAACGCTGGGCGGTAATCCAAAGGCACAGAAGCTGAGGTTCGGGGGAGCCTCGGTGTCCCCAGTGGATGCGTGCTGGGGGCGGGGCGAGGCCTGACCCTGCGGCTCCAGTGGGGACGTGCTGTGTGGTCGCCAGCAAGCCCTTGAACCTCGTGTCCGCACACACACCGGCCCTCCAGTTCCCTGCCCCCTCCACTCTGGACTGGGCCCCAGAGTCACTTCATCTCTCTCTGAGTCTTCAAAGGGCCTCCAGTCTGGGGCAGACAGGGCCAAGGTCAGCTACTCTCAGTGCTGTGAGGTCAGGTCTTCGCTGAAGGAAAGGGTGGGGGTGGGGAGCACCCAGCCGAGCCTGGAAAGGTAATGGTAGACAAGGCTTCCTGGAGGAGGGGCTTTTTGAATAAGGCTTTGAAGAACGAGTAGGAGATCCCCCTAAGGAAGCGTGACTGCAGACACTCTGTTAATCACATACCTCCTATGTGTCTGGTCCTGTCCTTTTGAACTTTCAAATGAAGCCCCATTTGAACTTCTCCCCAGTGAAAGTCTCAGTTCTTGTTTTCCAGATGAAGAAACAGAGGCAGGATGAAGAGGAGTGACTTGCCTAAGGTTGTACTTGCTGGCTTTCTGGCCCTTTCTCCTCAGCTTCCTTTGGTTGTTGACATCTGGAGCCTTTGACCCTAATCAGGAAGGGAGAGAGAAAATCCCATGAGGGAGAAGGCCTCCTCTTCAGCTCTCGTTATGGAATTTAGCACATAGTAGGTGATTAGTAAGTCTTTTTTGACAAAAGCCTTCTTTCCGCCACCCCGCCAGGCCGAGGTGAGGTTGCCATGTTATGGAGGAGGATTCGAGGCTCACCGTGGTGCCCCGGCTTCATCAGGAGCACGTCCCGGAGCCAGGCCCAGCTGTGACCTCGTGAGTGTTTAGTCTGTGCACGGGGGGGGCGGGGGGTGCAGGAGACACTGGGCAGGCCAGGGTGGCTAAGGTCGAACTATAAAGTTTGATACCGCAAGGGGCGCCTGGGTGGCTTAGTCGGTTAAGCGTCCGACTTTCACTTAGGTCATGATCTCGCGGTTCATGGGTTCGGGCCCCGCGTCGGGCTCTGTGCTGACTGCCAGCTCGGAGCCTGGAGCCTGTTTCAGTCTGTGACTCCCTCTCTCTCTGACCCTCCCCTGCTCACGCGTTCTCTCTCTCTCTCTCCTAGAAATAAATAAAACATTAAAAAAAAAAAAAGTTTGATACCGCAAGAGTCAGTCCAGGTCAGAGAGGGCACAGCCCTGCCCAGGGCTGGAACCATGAACCATCACCCTCACGCTACCACCTGATACCGCTGCCCCGCGGGGGCCACCACCTGTCCCCGGTCAGGGAGCACCTCCTGGACTTCCGAGGACCCTCTGGGACGCGATCTGGTCTGGATGTCCCCAGACTCCGGAAGCTGCAGAAACCCTTCAAAGACACCCCAGCCGCACTGCCATTGAACAAGAACTTGAAAAACCCAAACGCCGACCAGATCCTAAAGTGTGAGCGAAACCTCAGTGGCCCCTTGGGCAGTCCCCACACCTAACCAGTCGTTCCATGTCACAGAGACCCCTGCTGCACCTCCGTTGCTCCCGATCTGCGAACCCGGCAGGGACAGCCCTTCTCCCCTCGGGACCGAAGAGGGGGCCAGCAGCCTCATCTGCATGGCCAGACAGGGTGGGGCTCGGCCAGCACGGGGTTAGCATAACCCCGCCCTGATCACAGATGGAGAAACTGAGGCCCAGAGGGGCCAGCAACTCTCCTGAAAGCACACAGCACTTGCAGAACCCAGAGGTGGGTGCTGGGAGGTCATGGTTCTTGACCTTGGGGGGGGGGTGAGAGAGATACGTGCAGGGGTGAGGGCAGGGTAGGCAGAATCTGCTTAGGTTGGTTCCAGATTTGAGGCAATCGAGGGCCAAACACGGTTTGCCAGTAGAAGGTGCCCTCAAGAACTGGGCTCCGTATGATCCTCTGAGAGGAAGGTGGGGGGAGGTGCCAGCCTCCAGAGAGTGCTCTGAACCCTCCCTGGCCTCGTCTGGGCTGTGCCTCTTCCGAGTAAACCCGTGCCCTCTCTGAACCTAGGAACTAGGCTGAGGGCCTAGAATATCAGGCCCACTCCACAGTTGTTCCCAGGAGCCAGACCGGCTTGGGGGGTGGTATGTCTGAGGATCCTAAGGGTCCAAGGGATCTGGAAGCCGGGCACCCTGTGTAGCCTGGTGCCCTTCACTTCTCAGACATGGAAACCAAGAACCGGAAAATTGAAAACAGTGTAGCTGGTTGTAGCCCCAGGCACTTCAGTAAAATGGTTTTGACTTCCAGAGAAGGCAGAACCTGCGTTTGGCTCTTAGTGCCCCTAATTACCAGGTCTAGATTAATTCCTGCAAGTATTTACTAAGCACTCACTGTACACCAGACATGGTGGTAACCGGGCAGACAGAAATCCCTGCTGAGATTCTAGTAGGGGAGATGGAACACTACACAGTGAAATAAAACAGGGCAGTGCCTATTTTAGGCAGGCTAGAGGAATATGTAGCCCGGCATGCTGAGATTCAGGGGAATAGTGTGCCTAGAGAAGGAAGCAGCTTGTGCAAAGGCCCTGAGGTGGGATCCGGCTTGGCGTGTGGGAAGAAATGGGCACCTCACACCCAGCACGTAGGAGGCCCACAGGTTACCAGTTTCTCTCTCCACAGGTAGCCTCCAGCCTAGCATCCCTTCTGCCCATGAGAAATCCTGCTTTTTCCAGGTCCTGCTCCCTCTGCCAAGGCCACTAGGAGTCTTACAGTCCCTGAAGCACCACGTGGGCCTGGGGGTCAGCTCCCTGTCACCCCGGAGGTGGCATCCAGGCCCCTGGAACACCAGAGCCACCACCAGAAAGACTGGCTATAAACCATTTGGGATACGCCTCACAGCTTAACCACAACGTTGCCACTTTGCCTCGAAGCCCACACACGTCCGAGTGGCGGCACATGTGAGGCAGGCATTTGCTAACGTCCACATCTTGAAACTTAATTCCTAACAGATCCGGAGTGCACATTCCGACAGACCTTGTCCCCTGACTCACTCCCTGCCTATGAGTCCTCCTTACAACCCTGGGAGGGGGTGAGGGGGTGCCATTACCACCTTTTACGGACAGGGAAACCGAAGCTGAGGGGCGAGGGCTCACAGATCACGAGGGACTCCAGCCCAGCCTTTACCTGTTCTTCCTTCCCCCCAATCCATTTCTCCTCCTCTGTCTCCTCATCAAACCCACCCTCAGTTGCCCAGGGACCCATGGAAGTGCCTGCCTCCCCAGTCACATGGGGCACAGAGAAAGGGGATGATATGAGAGAGAAGTAACCCCAGGCTCAGGGGGACTGGGGGCTGTCTCCCCACTGCTTGGGTTAGCGTCATCCAAAGGTTCAAAGGGGTGGGGTCTGGGGCAAGTGGCTTTTGTGGCTGACACACTTTGTCCCGAGGCCATCCTAGAGGAAGTCAGCTTGGAATTGGGCTCCCTGCTCCCAAGGCGTGCAATATCCTTAGGCGATACAGGAGGCCTCATCTGGTTTTGGGGAGCAGAGTTGGCTTTCTGCCTGCCCTTGGGGTACCTGGCATGTTTCTGGGGCTCCCTTAACATCTCAGGTTTCTCTCTCGGCCTAAATCTCTCTTTAGGACAAACCTTTCCTGCTGAAAAGTGACTGTATCTTCTGTCCCCAAAGGAGGGCTTGGGCCCTGCACCCTCTGGTTGCCCTCTCCCTGGCGCCCAGACTTCCTATGAGTGCCTTGTCTGAAGTCCCTGTGCGTGGGAGCCCCACGGTCTGCTGGACTTTGTCCAAACTTGACACCCCGGAAAGCAAGTAAAGCAGCTGAAATACGGGGGCACCTGGGTGGCTCAGTCAGTTGAGCATCCGACTTCAGCTCAGGTCATGATCTCAGTTTGTGAGTTTGAGCCCTGTGTCGGGCTCTGTGCTGACAGCTCGGAGCCTGGAGCCTGCTTCGGATTCTGTGTCTTCCTCTCTCTGCCCCGCCTCCACTCGTCTCTGTCTCTCAAAAATAAATAAATGTAAAACAACTAAAAAAACCCAACCCAGCTGCAATATGTGATTTCTCATGTCTTTGTGAGAGGTAAGCCTCCACCAGGGTCGCCCTCTGCCGGGTGGCATCAGTGGGCAGAGGGGGCCCTGATGCACTGGGATTTCTGTCTTCTGTGTGCGACCTGGTGCCCAGTTTGTGTTGGCTGTTAGGAGTTTGCTGAGCTAAGAATGATAAGATTTCTGTAGCTAACATTCTCCTTCCTCATAACCCACTGCCTTTGTTCTATGCACAGAGAGTCTGAGTAACTTGCCTATGGTCACACAGCAAAGCGGGTGGCACTGGGATTTGAACCACGATCGTGTTGACCCATAGCACGGGCAAAAATTCCCACTCCCTGGGTGCTCTTCCCACCACCTTTTACAGATGGGGAAACCGAGGCTCTGACAGCTGATGCCCTTTGTCCCACATGTCATGGCCAGGGAGAAGTGGGCCAGAATGTCAACCCGGGGCCAGCTTCTCTGGAGCTGACATATGTCTGGTCTACTGGGACCTGGATCAGGAAAGACTCATGAGGCTTTTAAGTTGGAAACAAACAAACAAAACCCCAAACCAGAAAGCAAACAAACAAACAATACAACAGTCCGAGACAGAGGGGAACTTCAGATTCCTCTCACAGGCTTAGAAACGCCAGGAAAACAGGTGGCCAGCTCGAGGCTGGGCGGTGTGAGGTCTCCAGCGGGGAGCGGGCCCCACCATCTTACTAACCCTCTTGCTTTGGCTCCCTTATCTCTGAAGGGAAACGTGTATGAGCCGTGCCTGCAGCGCGGAGTCTGGTGAATATTAGCATCTGACCATTATTGATCTTGCAGGGATGCCTGCTGGGACAGCGCCCCCTTTGCCCCACCCACCCCAGGTTAGGTCATGCCCTGGTGACCCTTGCTGACCTGCCCCTACCACGTTAGGATTACTCAGCACTCTGGCTCGCCTTTGGCGCCCAGTCTCTGCAGAGGGCATAGCAGTGTGGCCGCGGCTCCATGTCTAGCCCGCTCTGTTTGGAGCACTTACTGTGCGGGCCAAGCCGGTGGGGCAAGGGGCCCATCTTCCCAACAGCCCCTGTCGAGGTGGTAATGACGGGGGGGCGGGAGCTGGTCTGTTTACTAAGCACCTGGATGCCCTGGGCCTCACAGGGGGAGACTTGGGACCCACAGCTGGGTGGTAATGTCACTGCAGAGAGGCTGACACTGAGACTGGGGGACCCGAGCCTCGGCTGGGCTCACACAGCCAGCGGGTGCATGCTGGGGGTGGCCTTGGGCCTCATGTCCGCACACACACCGTCACACTTTACACTTCCCATCCATCTGCCTCAACAGCCACCCGTCTTCTCTGTGGCCACGAAGCAGGCACAGGGGCCAGTCCTGGGGCCCGGGGTCCTCAGCAGTGGAGAAGGGTCTGAGGGGGAAGGCCTGGGTCTGAGGGGAAGGCCTGCGGCACCCCTTGTCCCTCTACCATCTGGTGGCTGGACCTGACACCGGCCCTCCAATTCCCTGCCCCCTCCACTCTGGACTGGGCCCCAGAGTCACTTCACCTCTCTCTAAGTCTTCAAAGGGCCTCCAGTCTGGGGCAGACAGAGCCAAGGTCAGCTACTCCCAGTGAAGGAAAGGGTGGGGGTGGGGAGCACCCAGCTGAGCCTGGAGAGGTGATGGTAGACAAGGCCTCCTGGAGGAGGGGCTTTTTGAATAAGGCTTTGAAGAACGAGTAGGAGATCCCCCTAAGGAAGCGTGACTGCAGACACTCCGTTAATCACATACCTCCTGTGTGTCTGATCCTGTCCTTTAAGCTCCATTTGAACTTCTCTCCAGTGAAAGTCTCAGCTCTTGTTTTCCAGATGAAGAAACAGAGGTGGAATGAAGTAGGAATGACTTGCCTAAGGTTGTACTTGCTGGCTTTCTGGCCCTTTCTCCTCCGCTTCCTTTGGTTGTTGACATCTGGAGTCTTTGACCCTAATCAGGAAGGGAGAGAGAAAATCCCATGAGGGAGAAGGCCTCCTCTTCAGCTCTTGCTACAGAATTTAGCATATAGAAATGAGTGTGGGATTTTTTTGTGTGTGTGTTTTTTTTTGTTTGTTTGTTTGTTTTGTTTTTTAACAAAAGCATTCTCTCCACCAGTCCACCATGCTGGGAGGAAGTCTCCATTTCACAGAAGAGAATACTGAGGCTCAAAGAGGCTTCTGGGGGGAGGGCATCACCCACTTCCCCAGGAGAACTCCCCAGAAGGGCCTCCCCCCTTAAAAGGAGCCCAAGACCCAGCCAACTGCGGTCCCTGGAGTGTTTACTCTGCACCCAGAGCGGAAGGGACCAGGCAGGCGGGGGCGGACAAAGTCCGGGGATTATAAAGGCCAGTCCGGCCGCGTCCGGTGTCCCAGTTCAGAACTCAGCCAACACAGGCATGCCTGGGCCAGGACCCGCGCTACCTATGCTGCTGATGCTGCTGGTGGTCCGCTGGCTGCCTTTGGGAGGCGCCCTCTCTCTGGCCCAGGAGCACCTCCCAGCCGTTCGAGGGCCGTCCGACGCTCACTCTGGCACCGATGCCCCCAGATCCGGGGAATTTCGGAAACTCTACGAACACCTGCAGGCCAGGCTGCGGCTGAACCAAAGCTGGGAACATTCAAACCCCGACCGAGTCGCCCTTGAAGCTCAAATCCGGATACTCACTCCCAAACGTGAGTGAAAGCTGGGAGCCCATCACCCCCTGTGCAGCCACTGACATCTAACCGGTGCTTCTGAGTTGCAGGGACCCAGACCTGCCACTGAGCCTCAGTTTCCCTATCTGTGAACCGGACAAGAACAGCTCCCCCCACCCCCACCCCGCCTTGGGGCTGATGGGGGAGGTGGTGGCCAACACAAGGCAAGGTTTGGCCAAAGTGAGATGTTACAGGTGGCAGATGGGGAAACTGAGGCCCAGCGATCCTCTTGAAAACTCACAGAGCCTGGAGTTTCCAGAAATAAAATCGAGGGGGCGCGGGGCAGGGAGTGGGGACCCTGTCCTTGGCTTTAGGGGTGGGGGAGGGCGTGCAATCTAGGAGAGAGGATGCAGGGGAGGGGACGAGAGAGGAGCGCAGCCCAGGGGTAGGCGGAATCTGCCCGCACTGGTTCCCAGTCTGACGCAATCCCTTGTCAAGGCGCTGCTGAGGTCTCCCGTAGCACGTGCCGTGGGAGGGACGGGATATTTTCTCCTTCTCCTCGGAGGCTCCAGGGGGTAGAGCCGGTGGAAGGAGATCTGGGCTGTGCTCCCTGGGAGGGGTTAGGAGAGGAGCCGCAAGCCCGAAGGCAGCGCTATTATCTCATCCTTATCCTACGAGTGCTGTGAGACTCCAGGTACACCTCTTGTCCTCTCTGAGCCTGGTGGCTGAGTCCAGGGCCCTCAAGCCCTAGTCTGGCCCCCTGTCCCCAACACCTGTACCCGCCTAGGGACCTGAGGACTTCCTTCATTTCTCAGACATGACAATCAAGATCCAGAGAGTTGAAAACAGAGTAGCCAGGCACTTAGTAGCCCTTCAATAAAAGGGTTTTGACTTCTAGAGGAGGCAGAACCACTGTTTGGCTCTTAGTCCCTCTAAACGTCAGATCTACATTAATTCCCCGCAAGCATTTATTAAGCACCTACTGTGTACCAGACATGGTGGTGACCAAGCAGAAACCCCTACTGAGATTCCAGTAGGAAAGATGAAATGACACACAGTGACATACAACGAGGCAGTGCCTGTGTCAGGCAGTCTGGAGGAGTATGCAGTCCGACATGCTGAGACTTAGGGGAATAGTGTGCCTGGAAGAGGAAGCAGCTTGTGCAAAGGCCCTGAGGTAGGATCCAGGGTGGTGTGTGGGAGGAAATGGGCACTTGCACCTGGTGCACACAAGCCCGGGACTGACTGGCTTTCTTCTCTCCCTCAGTGCGACTTGGGCTGGACGGCCACCTGCACCTGCGCATCTCCCGGGCTGACCTGACGGAGGGGCTCCCCGCGTCCTACCGCCTGCATCTGGCGCTGTTCCGGCTGTCCCCGACGGATCCGAGCCCATGGGACGTGACGCGGCCGCTGCAGCGTCAGCTCAGGCTTCGAGGTGCCAGGGCGCGCACACTCCACCTGCGACTGTCGCCTCAGAGGGACCTCTCGCTGGCGGCCCTGCCTCCTGAGAGTCCCCAGCTTGAGGTGCACTGGCGGCCACGCGCGGCCAGAGGGCGCCGCAGCGGGCACGCGCACGCCGAGGACGGCTGCCCCCTGGGGGCAGGGCGCTGCTGCCGCCTGCAAAGCTTGCGCGCGTCGCTCGAGGACCTGGGATGGGCCAGCTGGGTGGTGGCGCCGCGCGAGCTGGACGTGCGCATGTGTGTCGGCGCGTGTCCAAGCCAGTTCCGGTCGGCCAACACGCACGCGCAGATGCAGGCGCGCCTGCACGGCCTGAACCCCGACGCGACGCCGCCGCCGTGCTGCGTGCCCGCCAGCTACGAGCCCGTAGTGCTCTTGCACCAAGACAGCGACGGTCGAGTGTCGCTTACGCCCATCGACGACCTCGTGGCCAAGGACTGCCACTGCCTATGAGCGGTTCTAGTCTTCCCCTTACGGCTCGTGCGCAGTGGAAGTGACCTCAGTGGTCCTTGCCTGTCGAATGGGCTTGTGGGTCCTGAGATACCCGATTGCCCACCACTGCTCTCTACCTTATGCGGCGGAGACCGCTGTATTTATAAGTTTGTATTTATTATTAATTTATTGGGGTGATCTGCCTGGGGACTGGAGGGCTGGTCTGACGGTGTGCATTTATTTAAAACTGGGGTAATAAAAAGTTGTCTGACCTGAGCCCCATGGTGTCCAGGATGGAGGTGGTAACCCTGGGAAGAACCTTCCCTTCCGTGGTCTCAGTTCCCACAGGGGACCTGGTATTAGGGCGAATGGAACCATTCAGGGGATGGGTGTGGGGCGTTCTGGGATGCCAAACAATTGGATGGTGCCCCTTAAAGACACCCTTCTCGGGGTGCCTGGGTGGCTCAGTCGGTTGAGCATCCGACTTCGGTTCAGGTCATGATCTCGTGGTCCATGAGTTCGAGCCCCGCGTGGGGCTCTGTGCCGACAGCCCAGAGCCTGGAGCCTGCTTCGGATTCTGTATCTCCCTGTCTCTCTGCCCCTCCCCTCCCAAACATAAACATCAAAACAAATTTTTTTTTAAAAAGACACCCTTTTCTCTGTCTCTGTGCTTCTCTATCTCTCGTTCCTCTGTTTCTGAGACCCTTTGGGGTGTCCGTCTCCCTCCATATCTCATCTCTCATATCTCATCTCTCATCTCTCAGTATTCCATCTCTGTCACCGTCCTGCTGGCTCTCCTTGTCACCTTTCCAAACACGGGCCGCCCCGCCGATCCATCTGCAATCAGGCACGTTGTGATTGCCCCTGACCAATGAGAGTCCCTTCACTGTGGCACCGCTGTTGGTCACCCTGCTATTCTTTCATATACAAAGAGCTGGGGGGTCCGCGCCCTGCATGGCAGCGGTGGTCAGGAGTTCCAGGGCTCTGCCCGCGCTTGGTTCCCACCAGCCCGCAAACAGCAGCATGGCCCCCGTCCCCTGCAGCGCCTGGCTCGTGGCCACCCACGACTATTACTGGCACGGCCTGTCCCCCACTTCCAGGAACGGTTCCTGAGGAAGGGCACAGTACCCTGGGGAAGCCATCCCTCAGCACCCTAGTTCCCCAAAAGGAACCCGGGTCACTGGTGGGCAAGCTGCTCTTTGGGGAAGTCCACGCTCCCATTCATGGCTATGGTGTCAGAGTCCAGAACCCGCAGAATCTCTGCAGGCCGCCAGCGGCAGGATCACCCGGGGCCTTGGCTCTGGAAGCGATGTGGAAGCAGCTTGGTGGCCGGCCTGACAAAGCTAACAACTGGCCCCAGTCCCGAGTGGGCACCACAGGCTGCCAGCCCTCAGGAAGAGGTAGTCTCATCAGAGCCCCTCCCTCCCCTCCCCTCCCCTCCCCTCCCCGTAGATTAGGCAGCCCGCAGCAAACACACACAGTTGGTTTCTTTTCTATCAAAACAGCAAAACACCAAAAAGGAAGTTGAGAGAACCCTGCTCTTTACTATCCAGGCCACCGGCATGCCTTCCCGACACCCTGTTGTTGTGTGCCTTGCACCAAGCGGAAAATCTACTCCCAGCATCTAGTTAAAAAAGGAAAAACAAAAACAAACAAACAAACAAACCGGGGAAATAAATACATTGTGAAGAGCACTTTCATGCGCACTGCATCTCCAGTGTTGTAAGAGACTTCCTACTTAGGATCCTGGAATCCCTAAGACGGGCCAGATCCAGCCCCCGCCCCACGCCCACCTGCCTATTCGCCCCGAGAATCTCTCCGATAGGAAATGTTACGGGGGCCTGGGGAACAGAGTGCCTACTTCGAGCAGGGAGTGAGGTGTGCCCCCTGTGAATGCTTGTGAATGCTGCCACCCAGCGGCAGACCTGAGTGACTGTAGGTGCCCCTGAAGGTATTCAGTGAACGCCCACTTTGTGTCAGGCTTTGATGGAGCACTGAAGACACACAAGTAACAAGACAGACAAAAAGCATCCCCTTTGAGCTCAGTCGAGTGAGGAAGATAAATGAGTGCAAAGATAAATAATAGGAAAGTGGTGGACAGTTGTGCTGAGTCAATCCAGGCCATCTATTAATGAATGGAGGCAGAGGTGATTTAGATGGTCGGCAGAGGGGGCCTCCCTGAGGAAGTGATATGTGACCTGAGACCTGGAGGAAGAACAGGACTCAGGAGAGTGGGGGGTGGGCATTTGAGGCATAACAGCGGGTGCAAAGGGCCTGGGGTGGAAACAAGCTCAGTGTTCAACAGCAAAACTGTGCAAGATGGGACCAGAGAGGTGGGTGGGGGCTAGAATCCACCAAATCTCATGGGTGGTGGTAAGGGTGTGGGTGTGTTTGAAGAGCCATGAAGTAGACATGGGAGCTGGGGAAGGTTGGGATCTGATTTATGCCGGAGGCAAGAAAGATGACTGGGGGGGCGCCTGGGTGGCTTAGTCGGTTAAGCATCCGACTTTCGCTTAGGTCATGATCTCACGGTTCGTGGGTTCCAGCCCCGCATCGGGCTCTGTGCTGACTGCCAGCTCAGAGCCTGGAGCCTGTTTCAGAGTCTATGTCTCCATCTCTCTCTGACCCTCCCCTGCTCACGCTGTCTCTCTCTCTCTCTCCTAGAAATAAATAAAAATATTTATATATATAAAAAAAAGATGACTGGGGACAGGAGTGGCCACCTGAATAGTGTCTAGGGCGGGCCTACAGGAATTTAAGGAAGCTAACGGCCCTCATAGTTTCCCTCTCCCACCCAGATCATTCCCAAGTGTTGGGGAACCCAAGGGAGCCTCAAAAGTAAACTCAATACCAGGGTCACCCAAAGCTAGCAGACGCCATACTGAGCCTCTCCCCAAATAGCAGCTGTTGCCTTTGTGAACGTTGTGCGGCCCGTGTGCCTTTTCGTACCCCTAGGCTGCTGCTTGTCTGCCTAGCCCCCTACCCAGAATGTGTGTCCCCCCACTTCTCCAACACTATGTGGTCTTCAAATCCCACTCCGATTCCCTTCTCACAGGCAGCCTTTTCTAAACTCCTTCGTTCATCTCCCTCTGGAGCCCCTGCCCCCCTCCCTCCCTCCAGCCCAGGCTGGACCTCTGGGGACTGAGGGTGTCTGTGTCCAGCCATCCCCCCTAGACTAGAGGGTTGGCAAGACCCAGGCTTGAAGCCGGGGCCAGGAAGCCCAGCTGAGGCATGAGTCTGTGCAAACTCTCAAAACACACTGAGCTCTGGGAGTGCTTAACTCTGCCTGAGGAGAAACCACGGAAGGCTTCTTAGAGGAAGTGGCCTTGAACCTGGCCTTGAAGGACGGGTTAAGATAGCTCAGCATATGAAAGCTAACACCAGCTGCAGAGACTAATTCTAATTGCCTTGTTGTACAGATGGGGAAACTGAGGTCCTGTTGATGGCAGAGTCAGGACTTGGGCCTGTGCCCCCTGACACCCAGAGACCAGGGTCCTGCATCTGTATGAAGGGGTGAAAGAGTGAGACAAAGTGGAAGGGGATGGCATTTTGGGCGACAGGAGTGGCATGGGCAAATGCAAACGTCAGGAGCAAGGTGGACTTGGTGGTGGGGAGACCTGTACCAGAAGGACAGAGGGACAGGGAGGACAGTGAGCTGGGCAGGGCAGGATCACGCAGGCTTCGACCCCCAGGCTGAGGTCCTGGGGGCACTGGGGAATTCATGGAGGGTATGTGAGCTGGGGAGGAACACAGTACCATTCGTAAGTTATAATGATCCCTCTGGGGCTAAGCCTGAGTACCAGGTACCTGGGAAGGGGGCCTAAGAGAGACAGAGACAGTTGTTCCCCCAAGGGTGGGGAACAACTGAGGAGTCTCCGAGATCCGGTTTGGGGAGCTCAGGAAATCCCCACTCTAAGGAACCCACTCGGCCTGAGCCAGCAGCCTAGTCAGCCCTGCAGCGTTTATTGAGCCTCGCCAGTACTCTCACAGGAGGGTGACGATGGAGTTCACAAACTGGCCCTCCTGTCCCCATGCCGGGGCCTCTCCTCTTCCTCTTCCAGCAGCTGCGGGAGATGAGAAGCAGAGTGGGGGCTACAGAGCCTCCCTGAGGCTTCAGGGACGGTCCTTCTCTGTCCCCATTCCTCAGGTGGGAAAAACTGAGGCCAGGGGAGAGCCAGAGTGCTCTAAGTCAGTTGGAAGGCAGCAGGCTGGAGTTCAGGGCATCAAAGACTTAGCGCCCAGGGATCACATACTCCTCTTCGTCCAGTGGGGCTCGGCCCAGCGACCGCAGGTTGCAATAGACAGGCTGGGAGGCATGGTCAAGGCCCTCATAATTCATGTAGAAGTCGCTGTCCTCTGATGGGTGGGCCCTGTGGAGACAGACAGATGCGAGGGGAGAGAGGACTCAGGGGGTAGGCACCTCAGCTTTGAGCGACAAAGAAAGTTCTGAGCAGCTGAGTCCCCAACCCTCACCTCCAGTATTTACATATGAAGAAACTGAGGCACAGGACAGCGCTCTCCCAGCCTCTCAAGTTTCCCTGAGGAAAGGAGGTGGGGGTCGGGGGTTCAGGGAAGATCCTGTGGATCTGGCATCGGCACCCTGGGGCGCAAAGATCCGGGGCCCATGGTTGAATCGTTTTCCTCCTTAAAGTTGAGATTGTAGCTTATCTTTTACATTAAATGTAGCCTTCAGTCTCCTCTTGCAAAATCGAAGCTCCAGTTGGTCGCACCAGCCACACGGACACAAACCAGTGACCCTTCAAATGGGAAATGTTTTCACTAGGTTCCCAGATGCAACTGACTTTGTGGCCTCAGGATAGAAATAAACCTCTGAGCCCCAGATCAGTAGGTCCAGAGGAGGCAGTTTCTTAGCAATGTCTAGCTATGGTGGTCAAGACCACCCAGAGGAGGACTCTCCTGCCTCTGGAACATACTTCTGGAATCCTACCCCAGATTGGGGGGGTACCTCTTTTTTTTTTTTAACGTTTATTTTTGAGAGAGGGTGAGAGAGTGGGCGCATGCATGCAAGTGGGGGAGGGGCAGAGAGAGAGGGAGACACAGAACTCAAGCAGGTTCCAGGCTCTGAGCTGTCAGCACAGAGCCCGACGCAGGGCTCGAACTCACAAACTGTGAGATCATGACCCGAGCTGAAGTCATCCGCTTAACTGACTGAGGCACCCAGATGCCCCTGGGGGGTACCTCTTTGTTACCTCTTGTAACAAAGGCTATTTTGGGCCCCACCTCCACTCCCCTCCCCTTGGCTCAGTCCGTTTCATCTCAGGTCATGATCTCACGGTTCGCAGGTTCAAGCCCTGCATCGGGCTCTGCGCTGACAGGGTGGAGCCTGCTTGGGATTCTGTCTATCCTCTGTCTGTTTCTGCCTCTACCCTGCTTGCTCTCTTTCTCTCTCTCAAAATAAATAAATAAACTTTAAAAAATATGAATCCCTCCAAATACACAAATGCTTATAGAGGATAGACAGGACTCAGAGTCAGGATTTGTCTCCTGCCTCTGCTTTGGACTCACTGTGTGACCTTGGGCAAGTCACTCCCTGTCTCCCAGAACTCTACAGCTTAAATGTAGGGTGGGAATGGCACATTCAGTATCATTTGGATCACATCACAATGGTTTCGGAAGGAGACTGGCCCTGAGGCTTTGGGAACAGTGAGGCAGAACCGAGCATCAGAACATGAGCTGCCTTATTGAGTCTAGTGCCTTCAGCTCCCTACCACAGACCACTTCTGCTTTTGAGCCCAATTTGCATCTGCTTTGCCTAGTCTCTCATTTCTCACCAGCAGCTTCCCACCAGCTTCTCCGCTTTGCGGACTCCCTTGCCCAAACCCATCCCTGATCCTGTTCCCCTCCTGCTTGGATTTTCCCCCTTCAGCCTCAGCTGGAATGTCTTGCCTTCTCAAAACGGAGGCCCGGAAGATTCTCTATTCTCTTCCACCTTCAGGACTTTGCCCCTGCTGGTGCTGCCCCCTGAATTTCCCTCATTCCTTCATCCAACCCGGAAAAGCTGAACCCATCCATCTAAGTCCAGCCAAATCTGAAGGTATCAGGGCTTTGTGGGGGGAGAAGGGCACAGCTTTCTTAGCATCTCATGTGTCAAGGGAGATGGGGAAAGGGAGCTGCCCCCATTTCACAGAGACTGAAACAGGTTCAGAGGCAGCCCTGGGTCACACAGGATCTGAGCCCAGGCCACTGACTGCGACTGCAAAGCCCCCACTCTGCCTCAACACTTGCTTCCTCTCTTCCCATCCTTGGTGGCCAGAAACTGGGTTTGCAGGTCATGAAGGGGGAAACGTGTCTCATTTACAGGAACTCAATTCTTACCCCAACCCCATGAGGTGGAGGCTGTTGTTATCCCCATTTTATAGATGAGAAAACTGAAGCCCTGAAATGAAACTACTTGCCCAAGATCACACAGCCTACAAGAGGTAGCACGGGGATTTGAATCCCAGCCATCTGCCTCCAGAGCCCTGCAGGCAGACGTGAGTCACTCACCCCTGTTCGGCCCACTGGTGGCTGGCAGGTGGCTGGCCCACGAACACATTCTCGTAGTCGGGTGTGGAGGGTCTGCGCGGGACAGCCTCTGGGGGCTTAGCACTGAGGCCCCGGCTACTGTACCTCGGCTGCTTGCCCAAGCCAGACCTGGAACCTTCCTGAGCAGCCGATGTTTTGTCCAGGCCTTGGCTACTGACGGTCCAGCGTGCCCGGAGCTTCCGGGCCAGCACTAGGCCAGCAATGGTGAGTCCAAGGAGCAGGCTTCCACCGGCCACCAGCGCCCCAGTGGTCCTCAACGACAGGCCGTGGGGACAGCCAACCTCCAGGAAGGTAGAGATGTTGTGCCAGGCACCCGTAGCTGTATCCTGGCACAGCAGAGGCAGCTGGCCAGAGCAGTTGTCCCGTCTGACCCGGTACCAGGGTTCTAGGACACAGCCGCAGTCAGCCTTCAGGTCAAGTTCACAGCGTAAGGCCAGCTCCCTGTCCACTCGGTCCAGTGGGTTGTTTGTCACATCTAGGACCTCCAGCTTTTTCAGGAGGGCGAAGAAGGGCAGTGGTAGCTCTTGAAGGCCGTTTCCAGACAGGTCGAGAAGGACCACGTTCCTAGCCTGCAGAGACTGGTTCCGGGGCAGCCTCAGGCCTTGGCCGCTGAAATTCAGGCATGTGGCTGTGAACTCTGTGGTCCAGTCCACGTCCCTTGAGGACAAGTCGCATGACAACCCTTGGCTGCCATGGTCCTGCAGCAGCAGCGGCAACAACAGCATCCACACCAGGGCGCCCCCCATTCAAGCAACCTAGGCAGAGACACCAGGATCCAAGCCCCGACCTTAGCCTGTGGATGCTTCACCCTCCCTGCTTGTATATTATTATTATCATTATTATTCAGAGTCACTCAGGCGCCTTCTGAAACGGTCAAACGCAGCCCTTCGGGTGCTGCGCCTCTGGTTGACTCTAGCCTCTGTCTGGCCTCAGTCATCCCCTCTGGGAAATGGGTACGTAATTGCAGTGCCCAAAGGTCTTGGAAGGCAAGGAGGAGACCTGACCCCATCAGCCCCTCCCCTTCTCCCGGGGAGCCCCTTCGGGTTAAGTAGCCCATTCCCTCAACCCTTCCCACCCTGAATATTTCGGGCGCTCTCATTGGCTAAGACGGGACCATATGCAAAATAAGCGGTTGCCCCGGAAACGGCCCGCCCCCGGCCCAACTAATTGTTTCTTCCGGTCCTCGAAGTGTTGGGAGTATTGAGCCGGGCTGGGCTGGGGCTACTGAAAGAAACCCCCTACGATTTGCTTTGAGGCCCCTTCCCCGACCCAAGTTCTAGCGCGTCCGTCCTACCTTTCTGGTCCCACCGCCACGCTTTTGCCTGGGCGGTGCTGGAAGGCTGGGGCGCGGGAGGGCTGCGTGATGGCTCACCTGCACCAGGGGGCCAAAGCGGTCAGCACCCTCTGCGGATTCGCCCTGGTCCCGGCGCTCCTCGGGATCCGCACCCAGAGACTCAGGGGAAGAGGAACTGGTGTCCGGGTGCAATGCTGAGGGGAAGAATGAAGACACAGAGACACGCCCCCCCCGCGAGACCTCAGGCCTAGGATTCTCACGAGAGGGGGAGGGGCGACCTGCTTCTCTCTTGCTGGAGCCCAGTGACTACATGTCCCCCATTAACACCCCGAATGACTGCTGCCTCATCAACTCGCTTCCTGGTCTCGGCTCAGCTGACACCCAAGCCGTGCATTCATAAATTCATTCAACAAGCACCCATGCTGGACTTCCAGAAGACCTCAGCTACAGCCAGTTCCGGTGAAGCACCCAGTCTTTGGAGAGGACGGATCTGGACACAGACACATCCAGTTCAGTGGAGTCAGGTCAGGGTCAGAGGGAGGGACAGAGTCCGGTAAGGCTTCCTGGAGGAGGAAACATTAGAATTGGGGCTTCCAGACATGAGTAGAGTTTTGCCGAGGATTCCTAAAACCTGCCCTTGACTCTCCCAGCTGCTAGCCTCCCCCACAGACTTAGAGCTCCTTCTCAGGCACAGTGATGCCTCCACCAAGGAGGGGGCTGTGAGGAGGGTTTCTTGGGGAAAGAGACGTTGATTTCGGGGCTTGGAGGATGAGTCACGGTAGCTGGCGGAAACAAATGCATGGCAGATTCCAGGCAGAAGTCATAGCAGGAGCAGAGGCCCTGCAGCTCGAGATAGCACGGTCAGCACGGTCGGCTGGGCCAGTGCATTTAGGAGTGGAGTGGCTAGATGGACAGGCTAAGAGGAGGAAGTGGTGGTGGGGGCAGGGGGTGGGGAGTGCAGACATCGAAGCCAGGCTGAGGAGTGGGGCGTTATTCCCAGGGCCGTGGGGAGCCAAGGAAGATGTGTGAGCAGTGGAGGAGTACTATGTCCCAAGATTCGTCCAGAGTGAGCCTGGTGTCTGGAGGTGGGAGACCTGGGCAGGAGACCTGCGCCCCAGAGGAGGAGGGGGCCCTGAGTCAGACCCAAAGCATCGCGACAAAAGTAGATGAAGGAGGGTGGACTCGGAGAGGGTTTCAGCCTCCCTGGGGTCCTAGCGTCAGGCAGACCCGGTTCCAACTCCATTCCAGACCCTGACTTGCTGTGCGATTTTAACCACTCCGTGCCTCAGTTTCCACATCCGTAAAATGGGATAAATGTGGAGAGCCTTCTTGACTGTGGGAAGCTGAACACCCCGCCCCCCCCTGTGCTTCCCCATCTCCTCAAACTCTGCCCCTTTCCATCTTCAGACTCACAGGGCTGCTCAAAGGATTTGAACCGAGACTTTTAGAAAGAGCTGGAAATTGTGGTTCCAACACACCCAAAGGTACTCATTCCTAACAGAAACACTGCACATCACGACTCTGAGGGACCGTTCGTTTTCCCTGAGGAGACGAGCAAAGATTCAGACGTGTGCTGACCTTCTGTGCTGGCCAGGCTGTGGGAAAACGGAAGCCTGCGGGCCGCTTCAGGATCACGTGTGGCGCCGTCCCAGGGGAAAGCACAGTGACCGGCACAGGCCACCGGAGTCACCAACACTCGGACCTGCTGCCCTAGCATCCCGCTGCTGGGACGCTCCTGGATAGTTCCTGTTGACAAAGTGACAAGGGCAGCGGAGCATGAACTGGGTGATGAGTGAGTAAACAAAACGTGGTGCTTCCAGACACAGAATGTGATTCAGCCGCACGAAGGGGGTGAAATGCAGACACTCTCGTCGTGGATGAACCTGGAAACATCAGGGTGAGTGAAGGAAGCCAGTCACAAAAGACCACAGAGCTTATGACCCCACTATTATGAGATGCCCGGAACAGGCAAATCCACAGAGACAGAAAGCAGGGGCTCTGGGTGGCTCAGTTGGTTAAGCTTCCGACTTCGGCTCAGGTCATGATCTCACGGTTCATGGGTTCGAGCCCCGTGGCGGGCTCTGTGCTGACAGCTCAGAGTCTGGAGCCTGCTTTGGATTCTGTGTCTCTCCCTCTTTCTGTCCCTACCCCGCTCACACTCTGTCTCTCGCTCAAAAATAAATAAACATTAAAAAAAAAATTAAAAAAAAAAAAGGGAAGCAGCTTGGTGGTTGCCAGGGGCTGGGGTGGGGGTGGGGAGGCCAAGGAGGGATGGGGTTTCCCTTTGGGGCAGTGGAAATGTTCTGGAGCTGGATGCAGGTGGTGCTTGCGAAACACTTTGTAAATGTGCTAAAAACCCATGGCACTGTTCACTATAAAATGGTTACAGTGGTTAAAGTGTTAAGTATATTTTGAACAATTTTGAAAAAGAGGGAAGGCCAGAAGATGACCTGTCTAAAGATGATTCATCTCAATGTTCTTATTTGGGGGGAAAGAGCGGCCTAAGGGATTGAGGATTGATTAGATGAATAAGGATTTATCCATCCTGGGGAGGGGGAGCGTACCACAGAGTCCTAGAAACAAAATGACAGATCTCTATAAACCGATGAGCCACGACTCATTTATTTTTCTCACAAATCTTTATTAAGCTCCTACTGTGTGCCGGACACTGGTCCAGGAGCTGTGCATACAGCCATGAGCAAAGCAAACAAAAATCCCTGCCCTCGCGGGGCTCTGGGAGCTGCTGGGGAGACCTGTCCTATGCAGGATCTATCAGGGGAAACATGGTAACAGGTGGAAGGGGGGATGCAGAGAACAATAAGAGCGAGAGGCAAGCCGGGAAGGTAGCAATTTTTTAATGGGATGATCAAGAGAGCCCTTATGGAGAGGGAGAAGGGGGATTTATTGAGTAAGGAGGTGGGAGAAAGGGGATGGAACAGCCTGTGGCAGGGGCCTGGGGGGAGGGGGGCAGGGGAGGAGCAGACCCAGGTGAGAGCAGATGTCTCCAGGAGCAAACATTCACTGAAAAAAGCCGAAAGAATAAACTTCTAGATTTCATTTCATTCATCCAAAGGAACTGTGGACAAAACACGAAAAAGAAATCCCCTTGGTTACCTCTTAGCAGAGGGCAGATGGGAGGGAGAAATTCACCACGGCGATTTTTCATGTAAAACACTGAAATCGGCCAACAAACACACACAAGATACTCGGGCTTTTGGGATCAGAGGGACGGAGGGGCAGCAGCCAGCCTCAGGCCTGGGTGTGGGTGGGTGTTAAGCGCTAAGGCCTCTTAGAATAGGAGGAAATGAGGAAATGAGGAAGAGCCAGACACAAGGGGGTAGGCAGGGGAGGAGCAGGCTTGGAGCCGGGGATAGTGGGCTCTGGAAGTGGGTCAGGGGGACCTGGGGGTCCTGGAGTCTGGAGCATGTAGAGGGGTCTGGAGTTTGGGAGGCCTAGGTCCTGGCATTGGGGGAGGGCCTGGCTTCCGGAGCATGGCGGGTCTGGGGCCTGGGGGCCGTGGGGTCCGGACCTTCTTGCAGCACCAGCAGGGCATGGCCAGGCTATGGGGAGCAGGGTAGCTCTGGCCTCCACTGCCTGAGGGGGACCAGAAGCTTCTAGAAGGTGCATCTCCACACTCCCTCTCCTCCGGGCTGACATGGCCTGAGACTGGGTCTGAAACAGGTCTGAGTCCCACGAAGGGCCAGTCTGTCAGCACAGAGACTTCCAGAGATCCTTAGAGACACCTAGAGACCTTCAGAAATCTCCAGAGATACTAGAACAACTCAGAATCCCCGATACCCCAGAAACACCTATAGGCCCTCACAGATACACCGAGAGAGAGAGGCTCCAGAGACACTCAAGGATACCTAGAGGCCCACAGAAACTTCCAGAGAAACTCAGACATTGCCAAGACCCCAGGGATGCCCAGAGATCTTTAGACCTTCAGACACCCCAAAAATAGCCAGAAAAGCTCAAAGAACTCCCCACTAAAGACAAAGATAGATATATAGAGTTCCCTGGGGGTAAACTGAGACCCAGGGCCACCCATGTGTGGCCCCCTCAATTTCGCCATACTTGTCCAACACCCTCTGACCCCCATGTACCCACCTCTGCTGGGTGAGGCCTCAGCCTGGGCCCTGCCCCCAATATTTCCGAGACTGGGAGCTGAAGTGGGATCAAGGGTTTGCCCTCCCCCGTTATCCCATCCTGCTCCTGGGTTCTCACACGTATCCAGAATCTGCCCTTCTCTGCACCCAATTCTCCCCGGGTCCAGGCCTCCAAATCTCTTGCCCTAACCACTGTCCTGCCATTTCCAATCTCTGTGTATTGGAAGTGCAGCCTTTGAACACCAGCCTCCCCCCCCCCCTCCGGGTCTGGCTGTTCTTAGGGTCCAGTCTCCCCTGGGGGAGGGAGGAGGGCAGGGTGCCAGGCAGCCCCACCCAGCAGCAGAGGCCGTCTAGAGGCCTGGATCTCGAGGCATCTGATAGGCTCTGGAGCCAGCAGGTCAGGACCAGAGGCAGGTGTGACGAGCAAAGGCTGCACGGGGGCAGCCAAGCTGACTTAGGGACACCCCTGGGCTGTGGGTGGATGTGGGCGGCCGCGGACCAGGCATGAATCCAGCAAGCGATGACTGAGGCCTCTGGCCGCTTCACTGCTATGAGACCCAAGGCCGGCACCTTAATCTGCCTATGCCTCGGCTTCCTCCTGGGTAAACAAGGACAGTGAAAACCATGGTAGCTGGTGGCTATGAAGAGGTAGCTGGTGGCTGTGAAGAGCTAAGAAGGAGGTGTGACCGTGGGCATGTGTACAGCCCTGGGGACACTGGCCGAGTGTCCCGTGGGGGAGGGGGAGGGGTCTGTGATGGTCCCTCAAATGGATAAAGATTGAAGTCAGAAGGTAAAGCCTGATTTTTAAGGAGTAGAAAGACCTTGTTTGAAGTCATGTGGCCGTGTTGGTTACAGTGAAATTTTAGAAGCCACTGAATGCTGTTGTAGGCGTGGCGGGGGTGGGGGGGTGCAAACAAAAATCTAGCGTTGAGGCGGCTGCGGTCAGCAAAGCACGTTCCACCTGCCAGAGCCAAGTTTCTTAGCTGGGGGCTGGTCTGGCCGTGGGAGGTCATGCTGCCGGCCCGCAGGGCTCTCCTGGGAGTCGCCCTCCACCGCAGAGGAAAGAGAGTTGCTTATAAATGCCGCTGCTTCCTCCTGCCTCACGCAGGGCATCTCTGCGGCACGTTCTGGGCTGTCTCCCTGAGGGACCCCTGGGAAACCAGCCCCTTGGTGTCTGCTGGTGGGCACCCCCCAAAGGGCTCCTTCTCTCTCCTTACCTCCACCAGGGCTTCCTGGAATTACCACCTAAACAGTTCATGCTCTTGAATTCTTAGAGCCTGCTTCTTCGGGACCCCAAATTAAGATAGGTGGACCGATTGGGACACCTGCTGACTCAGTCAGTAGAGCATGTGAGTCTTGATCTTGAGCTCATGAGTTCAAGCCACACATTGGGTGTAGAGATGACTTAAAATAAATAAAAAAGAAGCTTAAAAAAAAAAAGAGGATTTAATCTTCACGATAGCCCCTGGAGATAGGAACTGTCATTACGAGTTCACAGGAACTGAAGAGACCCCTCCTCCATTTTACAGATGGGGAAACTGCGGCATGGTGTGTTTGAGTAGCTTGCCCAAGGCTCAAGAGTGACTGAGGGTCAGCCCAGAATCTGTATTGTTGACCATGAGGCTCAAACACAAGATGCATTCGTTTGCATCTACCTGTGGGACTGCAGAGCCATTCCAGGGCACATGGTGAGTCTCAAACAAAGTCACTCCTGGACGCATGGATTTGGATTTGAGTTCATGATAGCGATTGCCTGGGGCTGCGGGCTAAGGAGGGTATTGCATTTTCTTTGTTAGATTTTCTTTTCTTTTTCTTTTCAAAGATTTTATTTTACTTTATTTTTTAAACATTTATTCATTTTTGAGAGAGAGAGAGACGGGGGGGGCAAGGAGAGAGGGAGACACAGAATCCAAAGCAGGTTCCAGGCTCTGAGCTGTCAGCACAGAGCCCGACATGGGGCTCGAACCCACGAACTGTGACATCATGACCTGAGCCGAAGTCAGACGCTTAACTGACCAAAGTGCCCCTTAAAGATTTTATTTTTAAGTAATCTCTACATCCAACGTGAGGCTCGAACCCACAACCCCTGAGATCATGAGTGTCATACTCTACCGACTGAGCCAGCCAACGCCCCTAATTTTTATTTTTTGGCAAGATTACTACATTGATTCCTCAAACATTTACTGAGTGCCTCTGGAATGCAGCAAAACTCCTACCCTTGAGGAGCTGGTATTCATTCCAGTGGGGAAAGTGCAATGAATTGTAAGTTACCAAATTTAAAAGGAGATTAGGAAATAGGACTGCGGTGGAGAAAAAGTTCAGCAGTTCGGCTGGTCTGGAGAGCAAGGCGGGGTGGCTCATGGCTTGGAAAAGGTTAGTCCAAGAAGACCTCTGGAGAAAAAAAGTGAAGGGAAAAAAGATACACAGGTCAGAGTTCAAAATGGGAAGTTTTGGGGATGGTGGGGGAACTGGGTGATTTTTTTCTGTGTTTTTCTTCTTCTTTTTTTTTTTGCTATGAAATAATTCAACACATAAATATGTAAATATATCCCCGGAAGCTGACTTGGGGGAACGGGCAAGGTCAAGAGAAGCTGACTGCATTCCAAGCCTGAAGCTTGAGATTTCAAGTGCTGCTCCAAAGGCTCACCAGGGTGAGGCTTGGGGTGGGGGAAACCCTAAGGAGCTGGTGCTGCGAGTCTCTGCTGCCCTCTTGTGGCCATACTTGGGATTGTAAATCCTAGCTGCCTTCGTAGAGGCGGAACATTGGTCCCTGGGCCTTTCTGAACCTTGGATTCCACCCGGGCCAGGGAGAATGGTAATGATGGTTTGTGTCACAATCAGGTTAAGACCTGGAGGTCACTGGAGGCCTCAGATCCCAGGACAGAGGGGACGGTGATAATTTTTAATTCATTTGTTTAGCAGCAGGTATTTATTGAGCTCCTGCTGTGAGCCAAGACTTGTTCTAAGTCTGACCAAAACGTCCAAACTCCCTGACCTCACGAAACTCATGGATTACTGAAAACGTGGGAAATCAATGTGCGAAAACAAGATTTTCAGGAAAATCCAACAGGACAATGTGACCCAGGTTGGAGGGCCTCTCTGAGAAGACACGTGGGATCTAAGGCCTTTAAGGATGAAGAGAAGCAGGCCATGGGGAAGGGCTGGGCGTAAGGTATCCCAGGCAGGGAGCATTGCCATGCAAAGGCCCTGGGGTGGGGATGAGCTGGATGCATGCAACAGGACCACGGACAAAAAGTGCCCAGTTTCTAGTGCTTGCAGGTATCCATCCCCTAGTGTTATCATTAAGTGATGGACTCCCAAATGGGGAGAAAAGACTCCTCCCCTTTACTGCCCAAAGAGAGTGGAACCTTAGGGTGCCATGGAAACTCTTTCCTCTGCCACAGGAAGAGATTGGAGACCTGGAGAAGGGAGATGAGGGAGGGGTGTTGCCGGCACAACCCAAAGTGGGACCTGGTCCTCCACTCTTTGCTGTGTGTCTTCAGGTAAGTTGCTTCCCTGTGCTTAGCCTCAGTTTTATCTGCAGAACTTTGTAGCTGCTACGGGCTCTTCCCTCCTTCATTCTTCTCTTCCCTGCCCCTCCCCCCAGGCCTGAAGTTTCCACAAAATGCCTCCAGTTTCCCAGAGTGAGTATCCCAGACCCAGACAGGGCAGGCATGCCAGTGGGTGACGCAATTTCGCTGGGTCACCTGTGTGACTCCTTCAGTGGCTCTCTGGGCTCAGGTTCCTCATTCTATAACATGGGAAGAAGATACTTTACCTCTCCAGTGAGGCTGCTGGGTGGATCTTCCAGAGATGATCGGATCTGGGTTGAGCCCACCAATTCCTAATTTGTGGTTTGGCCCTGGAATTCAAATTCAAGAAGGAGCAGGCACTGGAGCCCAGTGAAGGCCCTGGAGGTAGGCTCAGGCAGAGCTTTCTTGAGGATGGTGCTGGTGGGCTGGGCTGTAGAATTGCTCGAGGCTCCTCCTCTCAGGCATCCTGGGTCCCTTCTGCTGCCTAGAGTTCGGCAGCAGCTCTACAAGGGGGGCGGGGGGGGGGTTCAGTTGCCTCCTGCGCAAAGACTCACCAGTGGACCTGCACAGCCGGGATTCAAACCCAGGCCCAACCTCCACCTCGGGACTTCTGGTCCAGGTGATCAGTCTCGGAGTACAGGAAACCTGAGACTCCCTGGGGCTTCTGTCTCATCTAGGAGCCTCCCCGCCCCCGCCAGCGCTCGGGCTGGGGGCCTTGCTCCTCCCACCAGGTCTAGGCTAGAACTCCCACCCCAGGCTCTAGCACTCGCCAGCTGCTGTGGCTTCTCCCCTCCCGGTGTTGTTTGGGTTTTAATTTTTGTGTTGCAGTTAGAAAATTACCCATAATTACAGCTTCTGCGAGGAAACATCTCAGGGCCCAGACCCTGCTCCCAGCTGTGGCTCGCCTCCCACGCACGGCTGGGGAGGAGCCCCAGGAGCCCCCATCCCGAACCCGGGCCTCTCCCAAGGGGGGAAGAGGGGGCTGCTTCCATCTCCAGTGCAGAGGAAAAACCATCATCAGGAAAACCCAAAACAGCCTTTCCAGCGACTTCTGCAGCATATTCACCGGCAGCCAGGGCTGTTTCCGCAGGGAGGACAGATCCAGTGGGAAGCGGAGGCCGCCAACAGATTCTTTGATGCATCATTTTATCGTAACAGTGACAAATCCAACCAAGACCAGTGCCGCACCAGTAATCTGGGGTAGATGGCCAGGGAAGGCAAGGAAGAGAGAGGGGAGGAGAAAGAGGGGGAGGAAGGAAAGGAGGGGGGTGGAGAGAAGAAGGATCTAGAATAGGCCAGGCCAGGAGCCAAAGAGCCTTCCAGGCAGTAGCAGGAACAGCCCGTGCAAAGGCCGGGAGGTGGGCCTGTGGAGGCTGGGTATGAATAATGGAACGGCTGGCAGGGGGTAGGGAGGGCCAGCCTCTCCTCCAGTCAACCCCCAACCCCCACCCCAGCCCTACAAGCACAGTCCTCTATGGGCTTGCCCAGGCACCGCCTCCAACCCGGTGGTGATCCCGAGGCAGAGAACCGGCTCAAGGGTGCAGTTCCCGCACAGCCACACGGGGGCAATCGGGAGCCGGTGAAGGGTGTGGGATCCTGCCTAGTTATTTGGTCTTCTCTGCTTGGGGTCCCCACTGGGACCCCTATCAATTCCCGGGCCTACTATTGGCCCAGGGCCCGTCTACCTGGGTCTCTTCCCGGGGCAACGTCCTGCATCCTCCATGCTTTCTCAATCTACCCAGCAGCCCCATGGAGTTTCTTAAAATCTTGTTTCGGATCCTGCCCCTCACGACTACACACTTTCCCGTGGTTCCGTATTGCTCTTAGAACAAATACCAGCCCGTCCCCTCCGGAGTGATCCGGTTCCTCTTCCCCAGTTCCAGCCACACTGCCCTCCTCGTTCTGCCTCCAGCACCTTAATCGTGTACCCACCTCAGGGCCTTTGCACTTCTGTGACTGCAGTCTCAACCTTTTGCTTTCAGATCTTTCCGATCCACCCCTCCCCTTAATAAAAAACCAAAAACCGTTCTTCCCCCTCCCCCCAAGCCCCTTCCTCATATGGGTGCGGGAGGGGACCCCCTTCTGTGGGTTCTGATCTTATAAGGCGTGCGCCTTGCTTGGATATGTGCGCGGCTCAGCTGCCCTGACGCCGCGTGGGGCCCAGAGCTCGCTTTTCTCGGACTTTTCCGCCGGCACCAAGGCTGTGTTTGGACATCCGTCCCGGTTGCCATGAGAACCGCGCTGGTCGCTTCAGCCCGCCGCACCTCCCCCTTCGCAGCTCGCGCCTCCGTCTCCCTCCTATCTTCCCACAGCCGCTCCCCGCCCCCCTCCGCGCCTCCACCCTGCCCCGGGAGCCCGGCCCTTCTGGCCATCGCTGGGTCCTCTCCACTGGGAACCCCTCCCTCTGCCCAGCTTGTGGTACCCCCTGAAATTATCCTACGGACCCGCCAGCGTTTGACGGTCAGCCTTCCTCATCAAAATCTCTGCTCCACAAGCAGTAGCAAAGCGTGCTGGATGGGTCTCCAGAGCCCCCCCAAGAGCAGCAGATGCTCAATAAATGTTTGTGGATGGGGTTGGAGATCACGACTCAAGGAACCGCGGCTCAGAGAGGGCGAGGGACCCGCGCCGGACACACAGAATCCTGGGGAAGCACGGAGCACTGGGAGATAAACAGGGGGTGCCTGGGGTGGCAGTAAGAGCATTCGCAGGGCCGGAGTGTCACAGCTGTCACATACGCGCTGTGCGACTTGGGTGAGCCACTTTCTCTGTGCCTCGTTGGAAGCAGGCGCTGGAGACCGGCGGTGGGAACGGGTATTACGACGAGGGTGCCCTTGGCTCCCACGTCCGCCGGTGGCCTCCGGGGCGCTGGGCAGCCGCCAGCTCGAGGCCCTACAGAAGCTTGCCGGCCGCGCCCCCATTAGCTCGCAACGCAGGCCCCTCCTCTACGCCTGCCCGGGACTCGGGGGCCCCGCGGGAGAGGAAGCTGGGGGAGGGGACGGCCGGCTGGACAGGAAGTGGGAAGGGCTGGCGTCCCCCTCCAACCCCGGCCGGGGCCCCTCGGGATGGAGGCGGGGCTGGGGCCTGCGGGGCCCTTCCCTTCCTCTCCGTCTGTCTGGAACCCCAGCGGCTCCCGACTTCCCGACCCGCCGACCCGCCGGGCTTGAGGGGTGGGGATCCCTACTGGGGAGCGCAGCCTCTAAGAGGGAGGTATAAGAGGGGTCATCTAGTAGTAGGGGGTGGCGGTGGGGTGCTCCCATCAAGACACACACACACACACACACACACACACACACACACACACGACGCAGGAAACCTGAGCACACAACCACACGACACAGGTCCACAGGTCCCAGGAAGCCAGCAATCACCCTACGTGCAGAGGCACACACAGGCAAACACACACACTTGTGGACACAGTCTGAGGGCGTTACTCGGCCTCGCACAACTGCCAAGGACACACAACCACTGCTGCAGAGCCAGGGCCAGCTGACCAGACTGCAGCCTCTCACCGGATACCTACCGAACCCCAGGCATAACGCGGCACGTGTGCACTCACACTGGAATTGCGTGCACACACAGACACAGATGCACGCTCGCAGCCATACATGGCGGGGGCGGGGGGGACCGCCTAGGGCAGATATTCCCAGAAACATCCAGAGTCACCACTGGACTGCCCCCCCCCCCGCACAGGCCTCCACCCCTCCCAGGCACCCTTGCCCTGTGCGTGTCCTTACTTCAGTGTCTGCCTCCAGCTCACGCCCTCTGGAGGGAGAAGGGCCCCAGGAGGGGGAATGGGGGTACCCACTGCCTGCCATCCTGACTCCTGCTGAGGGACAATTGAAAGTGAGGTGTGCCCCATTTACAGCTGGCCAATGGCAGAAGGAATGACCCCGTCAACAATCACCCAGCAACTACCGCTGACGCAGGGTGTGACTATGGGGCAATGCTGTGTGGTTCTTTGTGTCGCATGTGTCTGTGTTGTGTGTCTACGTGAGCAGTGGTCTGTGTGTTTTGCTGTTCTAGTAGCCACTGTGTATACCTCCATGTGTATGACAGGGTGTCCCTGGGTGAGCTGTACGTGTGGCGGGTCCCACTCACGCTGTGTGGGGACGGTTCTGTGGAGTGGGACCCCGAGTGTGGCTGCCTATTGCTTTATAGAACTCTCACTAGTTGTTCCAGTAGCTACGTGGATTGATGCGTGGAGTCCTGTGTGTGGCTGTGTTCCTAGGTGTACAGTTTGGGTGGCTGGTCCTATTTGGAGAGTGTGTGTGTAGCAGTGATCAACTGTATCTTGCTGTGTGTCCCCAGGTGGCCGCCCCCACCCGTGCCTACGTGTGTGTGCCCGCGCCCCCCCCCACTGTGTTGGGCACTGCGCGTGCGCGCCCGGCCCACGGTCCCCACAGCGGGACCCATCCGCGCGCCCGCCATCGCCCCTTTAAGAGCTGCGCCCGCGGGCGGCAGGGAGGCGGCGGGCGGGGGCGCGCGCGCGCGGCGGGAGGGGGGCGCGCGCTTCCCGGAACAGCCCGGGCTGAGGGAAGAGAGGAAGAAAATAAAACCCGTGGCTGGAGCTGAAGCTGGAGCTGCTGCTGCCGCTGCCGCCGCCGCCGCCACCGCCGCCTTGGCCGTCTGGAGCTCCCCGCGCGGACGATGCCCGCGGTGCCCGCGCGGGGCTCGGGGCTGTGAGGCCCCGGGCGCGGGGTAGCTATGGCGACCGCTAGCGCGGCCCGCGGTGCCGCCTGACAGGTGTGGGCCCCGGCGGCGGCGGCGGCGGCGGCGGCGGCGGCGGCTCGGAGCAGCATGTACGCCAAGGGGGGCAAGGGCTCGGCCGTGCCCTCCGACAGCCAGGCCCGCGAGAAGTGAGTCGGTGGGCCGGGGCCGGGGGCGCCGGGGGCGGGGCTCGGCCGTCGCGCAGCTTCCGTGGGCCCCAATGCCGGCGGGCACCGCTCGGGGCACGTGGGCGCGGGGGCAGGGCGTGCGGGGCTTGAGCGCGCTCGAAGGGGTCGCGAGATTTGCGGGGGCGCGCGAGACCCGAGGGGCGAGAGATTTGAGGGGGCGCGCGAGACCCGAGGGGCGCGAGGGGCCGCGGGATACGTGCGGGTGCGCAGGAGCTACGGGGCGTGAGGTGCCTCAGGGGTCGCGAGATTTGACGCGCGCGAGGGATTCCGGCGGCGCGGGGGGTCGCGTGGCTTGAGGCGGCGCGCGAGATCCCAGAGGTTGGGAGAGTTGAAGTGGTGCCGGAGACGCGAGGTTCGCGAGATTTGAGGGCGGCGCGTGAAACTCGAGGGGTCAAGAACCCCGAGTGGCGCGAGGGCGCAGGATTCGAAGGGAGGGCCGCGACCGATCGGAGCCGGAGTCGAGGGTCGCGAGCTCCGACAGTGGAGACCTGGGTGCGCTCCAGCCGCTAACCGAGCCCGTGTCCCACGTTCTGCAGGGAAGTTTCCGGGGTCGACGAGACTGACCTCAGTCGGAGAGTGGGGGGACCGGAGGGGGCCTGAGGGTGCTAGCCCAAGCCCCGCATGGGCAGCTGGGTGGGGCCTCCAGGGAGGCCTCGCGGCTCCCAGCGGGAGGACACGGGGATCTGCAGAAACCCCTCGTGTGGGGGCTAAAGGTCCCATGGTGCCGATTCTCCAGGCCGCTGGTGACCAGCGCTGCCCTGCACTCATCCGTGTCTTGCAGGGGCTCCCGTGTAAGCGTTGGTTTGGAGATCGGGGTCTGCTGCTAAAGAAAGTTTGGAAAACACCAGATGGTTGCACCCCGTATCTCATCCGCAGGGCTGTGGGGGCCCTGGGGAGGAAGAGATCTGGGAGGTCTCAGGGTCTGGGGCACGAGAGAGCGAGAGAGAGGGAGAGAAAGAGGGAGGGAGGGAGGGAGAGAGCGCGCTCTCGGAAGGGGGGAGGGGGACACCGCACCGGGAAGCCGGCTGGTTTGCTTAAATAGGGACAGCGGGCCTTGTAGGATTCTCACAAGGACTGGGTGAAAGGCTGCAGGTAGAGCACCCCACACAGGCAGCCACCAGCCCAGCCACTTCCTGTCTCTGGGCCTCGGTTTCCTCCTCTGTGAAATGGGGGCGGGGGGGCGGTTTACACTGCTCAGGCCCTCAGCTTTCTGGTACCATGTTGTTGTCCCAGCTCACTCTCCTGCCCCCTCCCGCCCTTCTTCCTTCTCCGGTCCCTGTCCTGGGCCTGTCCCTGGCTCCTCACGTCAACACTAGGTCTGGGACAGCCTGCCCCAGAAATGGACCCAATACCTGCTGGGAGCCAGGATGGTGGATCCGATAATAAACACGCCCAGCCTACAGGGCAGCCCGGAGGGCACCTAGCACCCAGAACTAACTAGCACTTGGATTCGGTCATTGCATTCAGGGCTTTTTAAATGAGTATGAAGGTAACAGGGATAGTTGACCGCCCCTTTGTCCCCTTTGTATCCCTCCTCCTGTGGCTCCAGAGGTTCTGCCGCTGTGAGGTGCTGCTAGGTGGCCTTAAGTCATTTCATAAATGACAGCCACAGTTGGTGTCACTGGGGGATTGGTTTTGAGACAGGGCACGTGACCGCAGGTAAAGTTTGTTCCTTAGCTCAGCAGGCGAGGGAATCGCCTCGCGTTTGCTGTTTCTTGCTGGCCTTCCAAGTATGGCCGTGGACTCCTTGTCTGGAGAGCAGATTGGTAAGAGGTTTAGGAGAGAGGAGCCCCCAAACTGAGTCCTGGAGGCCAAGCAAGGCCACTGGACGCAGGGGAGCCTCCAAGGAGGGGCTTGAGAAGAGGCAGTGTCTGGGAGGGAACAGGATGAAGAAGAGCAGGAAGACAGGTGGGATTTGTGGGTGGAGGTCCTTACTCTGGCCACTGGGTGGGGGAAGGGCTGTAAGGGGTGAGCGTGGAGGCCACCTGGTGGATGGTAGGAAGTGTGATCACCAGCCTGGCCAGAGATGCCTGAAGGCCTGGCCTTGAGGGTAGCAGGGGGGGAGAGAGGAAGTGTGTGGGCTGGAGAGCCCCTTTGTCTAGTGATACAAGCCCCTGGGAGAGGGCATCTCCCAGCCCCCAGCAGCAAGTCCCAGGGCTTTAAGGGGGAGGAGGACACCAGGCAGGGAGTATCCGTGTTATCTACCGTAATTCTTTTTTTTTTTTTTTATGTTTTATTTATTTCTGAGAGAGAGAGACAGTATGAGCAGGGGAGGGTCAGAGAGAGAGGGAGTCACAGAATCTGAGCTAGCTGTCAGCACAGAGCCCGATACAGGGCTCGAACCCATGAACCATGAGATCATGACCTGAGCCGAAGTCTGCCGCTTAACCGACCAAGCCACCCAGACGCCCCTGCCTTCCCGTAATTCTTGCCAGTCACGGTGGTGGTGTCGTGTTGCAGTCTGCAGGGCTCCGGGCTCCGACATCCCATTATGTCACCACGTGTGTTTCTTCCTATGAGAATTTGGGGTCTGGGCGCGCATTTCCTCTAGGTCGCTCATTCCTTCCAGCCACCTGCCCTCTTACGGCCGAAGCCCCTCCCACGAGGGCACTCCTCATTCTGCAGGTCATTTGCCAACCTGGTTAGGGGTGGGGTTGTCAGGATTAGGATCCAGTGCCTGGGCCCTTCCCCAGAGCCCAGGGCCTGGTCGGTGACTGTCAAGCTAGAAGCCCTGCTTGGGGTCTCTGAAGGGCCCTGAAGGTCTCAAGACAGCATAGGCCACGTCCAGGCTTCAACACTTTTCATTACTCACTGCCCCCTCCCCCCCCCGCGCCCCCTGCCACACGGTGCCATCCGGCCCCAGGCCCCCCGTTCCCAGCCTGCGCCTTCCCTGTCCAGCCAGCAGCGGTCTGAGCACCGTGCTCTTCTTTTTCAAATCTCTCGTGGGCAGAGATGTGGTCGTGGAACTGAAGAAATGACCTGGGCATCTGGAACCCTCCATTCTGTGGATCAGTATCTCACCACCAAGCTAACTGACTTGAGTGTCACAGACCCTTAGAAATACCCTCATGGTGTCAGTGAGGAACCGCTTCACCCGGGGCTTCGTGGCCCCGCTGTGTGCAGGTGCCGGCAGAGGAGGGTGACACACGGCTGCTGCCCCCCCCACAGTAGACACAGTGGTGGTTCCCCCCCCATGGGCTTCTGTTGGTGACCTTTAACCTCAAGTCCCAGCCAGGACCCCTCCCTCCCATACTTGAGGGTTTTTTTGTCTTTTTTTTCTTCTTTAAATAGTGGAACCTTTTTTTTTTTTTATTTTTTATTTCAGGGATGAGTGGATGTGAGGAAATAGGAGTGGGGAGCAGCTCCCCTCTGCTGAGGGGGGAGGATAGGTAGGCTGGGGAACTGGTGTCCTCAGCACCTGTCCTCACTCCTTCCCTGGAGTGGGAAGAATTCCTAGATTTCTCCGGGGCACCATGTACTTCGTTTTGGGCATGGAAGGAATCTGTCCCACATCGGGAATAAACGATGCACAAAAAAACAAAACAAAAAAAAACCCTTTTTCATTCAAAACAAAACAGCTCACAATACTTCTCTCAGACTCTATCCTGGTATAAATTAAAGTACCGACATGTGAGAGAAATCAGCAAAACTGAAAACTCTGTCTGGTTTCTCTTTGCTTTGGGGCTAAAACCCCACCCAGATCCTCTGCATTGAAATACTCCGCTAACTTTTACCGGTGCTACCAGACTGGGAGTCACAGGAAGGAGTCCTGTTGCTGGTGTGTTCATTCCTTTGGGGTAGCTGGGGGCTCAAGATGCCCTGGGCTCTGTTTTAAGTTCAGTAGTGAGTGAAAGAGCAAGTCCCACCCCCCCCTACATTCCAGGAGGAGCTGCAGGCAATGAGCAGAGACAATGTCAGAAGGGGATAAATAAGGTGATGGGGGGGGGATGGGGCAGGTGATGTTAGGTGTGATGGGGAAGACTGACCGGTGACATTTGAGCTACATGGGTCTGTAGGTGGAAGTGTTCGAGGTGGGTGAACACCCTGTGTAAAGGCCCTGAGGTGGACGATGGCCGGTGTGTGCGGGGAGGGGCAGTGAAGGAGGAGTGTTACGGGGTGTGTGTGTGTAGGGGCTGGGGAGAGAGCAGCCCCTGTGTGTGTTGGGGGGGATGCTATCGAAATCCAGGTAAGAAATGGTAGTGGCCTGGACCAAGGGTGTGCTAGAGGAGGCAGGAAGAAGGCTCCAAATCAGGAGAGAGAGCTTTTTCCTTTTTTCCCCTAAATTCAGTAAGTGCAGTGATCTCAGTATGGTTGGGTGGATATATTCCTACACATGTACTTGTACTTTTGTGAGTCAAGGTCATCTCACAGGGGCATGGGGGCAGAGGAGGTGGGAGAGGAAGAAATGGGTGGGGGAATGTTGAAGTCATTAGATGTCACGTGGACCCTGAGTTTGGGGGGAGGCAGGCTGGAGCCACCTATGGGCGCTGCGTGAAGATGTCATCAAAGTGGGGGAGGAAGCCACACAGAGGTGAAGGCCCAGGGCTGAGCTGGGGCTGGGTAGTTGGGGGGGCGGGGAGCAGGCAGAGGCGGGCTTCTGCACCTGCATGCTGGGTCACATGCCACTGCCGAACAATCAAGGGCAAAGGGGAGGTACAGGAGGGCCCAGTGGTAGGCAGTGTACAGCCCTTGGCGGATGTGGTAGGAGCCAAGGGTCATTTCTTCAGGGGGCTCACTGAGCCAGAATGCAGCCCCCCACCCCCAGTAACACTCCTCCTTCACTGCCCCTCCCCGCACACACCCTTACCCCATCTACCTGGATTCCCCCACCTCATTTTGCTTCCTTGTCTCTGGGCATCTCACCCCAGACTTTTCCTGCTCCCTGCAGCAATCCCCAAAATGGACGAGGGACTGGCTAGGCCTCTCTCAACCTCTGTTCTTACCTAGAACATGAGGTTGACTGGTAGGCCTGGGCTGGTTGGCTCTGCTCCAGGCCATTGGCTTTTCACACTTGTTCCTTCACTGATGGATTCAGGGCTGGCAGCTTCTGGCCACGTGAAGGCTCAGGAAGCCTCTAGAAAGGAAGAGAGTCGCAGGAGTGAATTGGAGGTAAACGTGGAAGCCACGGGGCCAGGAAGGCTGAGAGGCGTGTGATGATATGGGGGAATCCACAGCCAGTCATGCAGAAAGCCCACACTTGGAGTTGTGTGACCACCATGAGCTCTACCCTTCTGTGTCCTGTCCCTGTAGGTGGCCGTCACAGCTCATTTGGTGTGGTGTGAGTCAGGGGCACACCTTGCCCTGGGCCAGCTGCCCACCCCAAACCTTCAATGGCCCCCCTTTGCCCTTCCCTAGCACGCACACCACAGCCCTTCCAGTCCCCCACAGAACTTTGCTTCTCCTTTGTATTGTTGCTTCTGTGTCTCCCCACGAGCAGGTAGCCTGCAGGGGTACCGGTGTCCGTTGTGTTCACTGCACAAGAAGGTGTTGGGCTCATGTTGAATGGATGGATGACGGAAGAGGATCTGGGGCAAGGAGGGAACCCATGGGCTGGGGCAGGGAGTGGGGGCCTGAACAGAATGGCTAGAACTGCCTCTGTGAGGTCTGAGGGGAACTGAGGAAGGGGGCGTGATACGATATGGGGGCGGGATGTGAGGATCAAGAAGCCTGGCTGGGAAGGTGGGGGGAGAGCAGGAACATGAGTCAAAGCAGGGTTATTTTAGGATGGGGCCCTCAGCCAGGGAAGGGTGGCCAGCTGAGTGGGGAGGTCTGTGAGAAGCCCTTCCAGCTCAGGCCAGCCCTCGGGGAGTCCCCCAGGCTTGGATCTGGACCCTATACCTCCCAGTCCACATGGGGCCCGATGGGCCTCAGGTCCCCTTGGAGCTCTGGGCGGGGCCGGTAACTGCGCAGTGGATGGTTGGGGAATGGGTCACCCCAGGGGCCAGGCAGTTGTTTCTCTGCTTGCTGGTGTGGAGGACTGATGAGGGGCATGGAGGCTGAGGATGGAGAGGCTTAAAAGGTGATGTGGATGGGCTGGGCAGTGGCTAAATTGGTGTGTCTGGGGGTACCGGACACCGTGTTTCTACAAGGTGCCATGGAAGCCAAGTGGCACTGCTAGCCCTACCGTCCCTCACTTACCCTTCTCTAGACTACCTGGTGGGCGGGTATAGATAGGTCATGGCCACCCCGGGTGGATGGGTGCCGATCCTGAGAAAGAGAATGGGGGTCCAGGGGCACCTAGAAGAGGAAGACCACAGGGCCTCTAGCAGACAAGGCTGGGAAGGAATTAGAAGCTGGGCCCTGGCCACATGGCCTAGGGTCCTGGCTGGGAGACCCCACCCAGGGCATAGTCTGGAGCGGCATGCAGGAGCCCTTTCTTCTGGGCAGAAAACCCCCCTGGGACCGAGGCTGTTCTGGGGTCTCGGCGTTGGCAGGATGGGGCCAGGACTTGGTGTTGAACTGAGCAGAATTTGGCTTGCAGGTTGGGGGGTTAGGGACTCCTGAGAGTGTTGCCGAGGAGAAGGGCCTGCAGGCTGGGTATTGATGGATATATAGGAGTTGGCTGACCTGAGCAACTGACGTCATCACCTGTCAGGGTGGGGGGGGGTGGGGGAGGTGTGGGTGATGGGGGAACCAGTAGGTGGCAGTGGGTGAGGCTGGGAGTGGTGTCACGAGAGGCTCACTGAGGGCCTCTCCCAGGGCTCCCTGGGGCGGGGCTCTGGGGCTGGCCCTAGGCCTGAGCCAGCCTCCGCCTTGCCTGCCTGCAGGTTGGCACTGTATGTATACGAGTACCTGTTGCACGTTGGTGCCCAGAAGTCAGCCCAGACCTTTCTGTCCGAGGTAAGCCAGCCTGGCCAGGCGGAGATCCCCCTAAGCTGGGCCCAGCCTTACCACCCATACCCTGGAGTCCCCTCCATCTCCTTTCCACTGGGGCTCTAGTGGTAGGGTTGGGCCACCTCTCTGCTGGCCCTGGGGGGTGTGGTCCAGGGCCCGTGGACTGGTGTCCAGGGATGTGTTTGGCCATCTGAGGTGCGGTGCCCGCTTCTCTGCCCCTCACATAGTTGCCCCCCACCCCCAGCTCCCTTGCTCTGAGCGGCTGGTCCCCTGCCCCAGCGTTCCCCAGGTCCCGGGCTGGGCTAGGGCTATGTCAGGTTGGAAGGGGTGAGGCAGGGCCCCCTCACTCTCTTGCCTTCCCCCTGCAGATCCGATGGGAGAAGAACATTACGCTGGGGGAGCCCCCAGGGTTCCTGCATTCCTGGTGGTGGTGCGTGTGAGGCTGGCCAGGGTGGGCCACGGAGGGGGGCTGGGTGGGGACGTGTGGGGAAACCATCGTCCCCCCACCCCCCTGCCGCCCACAGCGTGTTCTGGGACTTGTACTGTGCAGCACCTGACCGCAGAGAGGCGTGTGAGCATTCAAATGAGGCCAAGGCCTTCCAGGACTACGTGAGTCCCTGCCCTGGGGACTGGGACCAGGGCTCGTGGGCATGGGCAGGTTTCTGGGCCTGTGGCCTTGGGGGCTTGCGTGGCCTGAGGCTGGCTTGGGTGGCCAAGTGGGTCTGGTTATGGGGATGGGTCTGGGATCTGGCCGCTTCTGGGGGGGGTCCCTATTCCCTCTGCTCAGCATAGGATTACTCACAGGATGGGGGAGGCTCCTTCCACTGCACTCAGCTCCCGAGGGTCCCCATAACCCCCCATACCTTCCTGAGGCAACCCCACCTTTCCATCATCTGAGTCCCCTGTGGAGCCAGGAGCCCCTGCCTCCCCATCTGCCCAGCTGTGTGTGTGTAGTTTGTGTGTGTGTGTCTATCTGTGTGGCAGGGGGACAGGGTTGGGGCCTCTACTGCATGTCCCCTGCTGCCCTGGCCTTTCTGAGTGCACGCGGAGTGGGGGTGGGGTGGGGGTTGGCTAGCTGGCAGGTGCACCCTTGAGCAGTAGAGGCCCAGCAGTGGGCACACTTCCTGACTGCTTGGTGATAGGCTGTTGATGTCACCTCTTCGGCCTCAGTTTCCTTCTGGGTTGAGTGGGGGTCAGAGGCCTGTCTGGAGAGGAGAGGGGATGACATGAAAGGGCTGGTGGCATCTTGTCGTGGGCAGATGGCAGCTCCTGCCTTTATTCTCTTGGCCTTGGGTGGGGGGCTTGGCCAGCTGGCTTCTCTGAGGGGGTCTCTGGGTGGGCAGGAAAGGCTTGGGGGCCCCAGGCCCACTCAAGGAGGAAGCAACAGCTCAAGGCCAGTTCCCTCTTCTCACCCAACCCACCCACACCCCCCGCACCCACACCCTACCTCTGGTGTCTTCACACCCTGAGTAATCCCGCTGTGCCCCCTTGGGCCTCCCAGGGCGGGGTGGTGCCCATCTCGCTCTGCAGTTGGTCAAGGTTGTGCACCGCCTCCCCGCATGATGCACCCCCCTCCCCTGCCCAGTGCAAGCCTTTGTAGGGCAGGAATGCAGCCCCAGAGGGGTAGGGGTTCCTCTTGTCCCTGAAGAGGCTCCGCACCCGCCTTATACTGTGCGTGGGAGCCGTGGGGCTGGGAGTCCTACTTTTGGTCCCTGTTGGGTCCCACTGCTCGTGTGCTATCACCCCCATACCTTTCCTGCCAGAACTGGGGCTCCGGGGGTGTCTGGAGTTGTGTGCGTGCCTGACTCCGTGAGGTCGCTCTCTCCCAGTCGAGCCCTAGCCCCTCCGGGCCTGCTCAGCACCCTTTCCTTCCTCTGCCGCGACTCTAGCGGCCTCTCAGGGCGCCTCTGGGGACAGCAAGGAGGGTGGAGTGCTTGGTGCTTCACACGGAGGGGAACGCGCTTGCCGGAGCGGGAGCGCGCATGTTACCATGGCAGCGGAGCGCGTGTGGTGTGTGTGGGGGAGATGGCATGTGCATAGCTGACGTGAGTGGGGGGATGGGGACACCCCTCCCCCCGCCCGAGGTGGGTAGCGATCTGGCCCCGGGGTGACAGGTTCTCTGTGGCTGTGGGTGCACATCCTGCCTGGCCGCTGCTCCAACGTGCCTCCCCTACGTGGAGGGGGGGAGGGCCTCCGAGTGGGGGCTCAGTTCGCCCCTCCCCGCTCTGCTGTCGACCTCGGCATCTCCAGGAAATGTTAGAGCGCCCAGCCCGTCGTCATAGCAACGCAGGTTGGGCCAGGGTGCCTCTGGGTGGAGGGTGGATGACTGACGTGGGGGGGTCTACCTGGGGGCCACCGCCAGGGAGAGTGGACCGCCCTATATTAACCCTTTCGGGCCTAGAACTGGGGAGCTACAAGGGGGTGCGGGGTGCCCCATCTTTTCCCTGCCCCCACATTTCGTGGTCTGCAGCCCAGAGAGCAGCTGCCCCAACCTCCGCCCTCCCAATCAGGAAATGCTCTGGCGCCTGCCGTGGCTCAAAAGGAGGGGGCCTGCTCTCCCACACTCCCTGTGGGGTGGGGGTGGGGGGCAGTGGACAGACCTAGGGCTCAGAGGTGCCCCTGTTCAGCCACTGAGGTAGGCGCCTACGAGAATAGCTGTTCCGGCTGTAAGGTTGTGTCTGTGGGAAGGCATGAGGTGGAGGAAGGCGGCGGAGGGGCCGGTTGGAGGAGGACTGATAGCTTTATTCCCCCCCCCAGGGTCTCTTGGGCTTTCAAAAGGTTTATAATGGGCCCTGGGAGTGCTTTCAGTCACCATAGGCCTGGGGAGGCTCCCCCCCACACCCTCCCTCCCCCCCACCCCCCATCTTGGGGCCCGGAGTCCTTCAGAGGCTGACCTTTGAGAAGGGACAGGAAAGGGGGCAGCTTGCAGTCCCCTGGGGAAGGGTATGTCTCCAGGAGCCCTGCTCTGACCCAGCCAAGGGGCCCTCTTCCCGCTTCTGTAGGGCAGGAAACGCTGTGTGACTGTGGGCAAAATTAACTCCTCTGAACCCAAGTGGCTGCAGTTTTGCAAATTCCTGAGCATCCCTTTGTGTGATGGCTTGTGCCAGCCCAGGGACAGCAGTGACCCACACAGACCATACCCTTCCGCTTGGGTCCTGTCAGGCCTGGGGTGGGTGGGGGCAGATGATCCAAACAGACCAGAGTCAAGCGGCCCCCAGAGAACTACTCTCTTCTCTGCTCGGTCCCTGCAGAGTCCTCCTTCTTCCCTACACTTCGATGTGTCCCCTCTGCCCTATAAACTAGGCCTCCGGCTCCCCCCTCTCCTCCCAGCTCTGTGGGCCCCAAGGCAGACAGGCCTGGGACTTGGAGCCGACCAGAGGAAGTGGCCTGTCAGCCTGCCCCCTGCCAGCCCTGGCCTGCCCCCAGCACCCGCCCCTGGCTGACAGGGAGGGGGGAAGGGGGGCGGCGGACTCCCCTCTAGCAGCCTGTCATCCCCTCTCCTCCATCGGAAGGAAGCCAGGGGCCTGAAGCCCCCACCCCAGGAGTCCTGCTGTTCATCTCCCTCCCTTGCAAGGAGGAGGGGGCTTGGTCTGTGCAGCAGCTTCAGGGAGGAGCCTTCCTGAAGGGAGGTTCATCTTGAAGCCATCAGTTGATTTTTAGGGTGTCTTGGGTAGAGCTGGGAATCCAGCTCCTCTGCCTGGCCAGCCTGTCGGGATGGGCCTGGAATCGGGGACTGCGCCCCCACTAGGCTGAGGTTAGATTCAGATGGAAAGAACAGGCCTGTGCGGGATGGCTGAGGCAGTTGCCCACTGGAGCCCTGGGTTGTTGGCGTTTCCAGACGCCCCCAAATCCTCAGGCTTGGGACTGAATCCTTAGGAGCTGGGAATGCTGGTCTCCTCCTTGGGCTGTGGGTTCAGCCTGGCAGGGCCCTGATCACCTCCAGGGTCTTGGGTACAGCAAAGAGGCAAAGCCCATCCTGAGGGCCACCATAGCACATCTGAGGAGGAGGCCAAATCAGGGCCGCTAATCCCCGGTGGGGACAGGGGCAGCGGCTCTTCACCCTGAGGACCCTCCAGCATCCACATGCACGGGCAGAGGGTCAGATGGCCCAGGTTCCTTGTTCCGTGGAGCAGGCTGCTTTTGGAAAGGAGGGGACACTCCAGCAGGAAGTGACCAGACTGGTTTTCACGGGCTTCCCCCACCCCCCCGCAGGGCTCTGTAGCGGCCCCTAGTCCAGTGATGGGGAGCATGGCCCCCAGCGACGCAATGGCAGCAGGCCCCATGGCACCCGGCTTCTTCCAGGTACAGCCAGGGCTGGTGCCCCCTGTTCTGCAACTTTGAGTGGCTGCGTCGGAGGCTCTGGCAGGCCGGGCAGGCTGGAATCGGTGGGAGGGTGGTGGGCATGGTGGGTTTTGCATCTGGGCTGTGGTGGAGCCAGCAGGGGAGGGGCTGGGTGAGCTGGGCCCCAGGGCAGGAGAGGGCGGGTCTCTGTGCTGTTGGTCTGCGCATGCCAGGTTGCTAAGGGCCTTAGATCATGGCTCTCTGAGCCATGGGTCTTGCCCCTGACTGTTTCCCTGTAGGGCCCCTCACTCCAAACCCCATCTTGCACTAGGGGATGTGCAGGACTGGCTCCCCCTCCCGCCTCCATGGCATCCCTGCCCCCCCTTCCCTGGCCACGTCCATCAGGGCCACAGAAAGCAGTGAAGGTTCGGTGGATCTCACTCTTCCCAACCTGCCTGGTTCTGTCCTCCTAGGGCCCCCCCGGCTCCCAGCAGCCCCCCCACAACCCCAACGCCCCCATGATGGGGCCTCATGTTCAGGTAAGGACGTCTGACACCTTGTCCCTTCACACATGCACGTCCCAGCAACTCGAGCCCCCAGCCCCACCGCACTCACGCACCGGGCACTGGCTGGCTGCGGTTTGCTGGCTGGTCCTGGAAGAGGGGGCTGTCCAGGCTGGGGGCCGGGGCACTGCAGGAACGGGGTAGCTTTGGGGGGTGAACAGGTGGTGGGAGGTGCTGATCCCCGGCCCACCTCTTCCAGCCCTTCATGTCACCGCGGTTCCCAGGGGGCCCCCGGCCCACCCTGCGGATGCCGAGTCAGGTGAGAGAGGGATGAGGGGAGGGGGGGCAGGAGTTGGGCCGGGGTGGCGGCACCCTCGCTCAGTGCTGCCGCGCCCCCTCCGCAGCCTCCGGTGGGTCTCCCAGGCTCCCAGCCCCTCCTCCCTGGAGCCACGGAACCCTCCCCACGAGCTCAGGGTGAGTAGGGAAGCTCGGCTGCCGCCTCCCCCTCCGCTCAGCAGGACCCCACCCGGAATGCCTGCTGTCCCACCATGCAGAACCACCCCCATCCAGCACATGTCCACCCTGGGGAGTGTTGGTGACCTGAGCCCCCCCCTCCTTCTGTCCCCACCTCAGGGCATCCGAGCATGGGTCCGATGCAGAGGGTGACGCCCCCAAGGGGCATGGCCAGCGTTGGACCCCAGGTGAGGGCAGGGTCCAGGAGAAGGGGTGCGCCTCAGGGCCTTCCCCCCCACACCGTGCCCACTCACAGGCCTTTTGCTTTCCCAGAGCTATGGAGGTGGCATGCGGCCCCCACCCAACTCCCTCGGCGGCCCAGGCCTGCCCACCATGAACATGTAAGGCCCTGGGAGAACCCCTGGAGTGTGCCCATGTGGGCCACCACCCAGCTTCACCAGCTGGGTATGCTGGTGCAGACTCAATCTGCACTGAACATTGTTACTGCTCTGGATATTGTTTATTCTGCTGTTGGGTGGGGAAACTGAGGCCCAAAGGCCAGTGAGTGATGGGATGGGATTTGAAGGCTGACTCGGCCAATGTCTGCTGCACTGCGGGCCTGTTTGGGGGCACCTGGGGCAGCAGGGTGAGGGGTAACGGGGTGCACAGTGGGGGGCTGTGTACCACCTGTCCTAACCCCAGGGTCCACACACTGTCTCTTCTAGGGGCCCTGGAGTGCGAGGCCCCTGGGCTAGCCCCAGCGGAAACTCGGTGAGTGGTGGCCCGGAGGGCCAGGGGGAGGTGTCGGCGGTCTGTGAGGGGTAGAGTGGGCCGACTGCTCACAGCTGCCCTTCTCCCCAGATCCCCTATTCCTCCTCCTCCCCCGGCAGCTACACGGTGAGTGGGGCCGAGTGGGGTCGTGGCTGGGTGTTCAAGCCGGGGGGGTGGGGTGGGCGGGCAGGGTAAGGAGTTGTGGGTGGCAGATGGGGGAGGCGTCTTTCTCACTTCTCTGTCTCCCTCCTTGTGCAGGGACCTCCAGGAGGAGGCGGGCCCCCTGGAACACCCATCATGCCCAGCCCTGGAGGTGGTACAGCCTGGGTGGGGTGCGGGGAGGGTGTGCCTGCAGAAACCCTCACACTGCATCCCCTCACGCGCTGCTGTCCCCCCCAGACTCCACCAACTCCAGCGAGAACATGTACACGATCATGAACCCCATTGGGCCGGGCGCTGGCAGGGCTAATGTGAGTGGAGAGGGTTCCAGGGTGGGGGTGCGGGAAAGTAGTAGCCCCGCTGGGGGTCTGGTGGCCCTGGTCCCACGCTGCCCCGCATCCCGCAGTTCCCGCTCGGCCCTGGTCCAGAGGGCCCCATGGCGGCCATGAGTGCGATGGAGCCTCATCACGTGAACGGATCCCTGGGTGAGTAGGCGTCCTGAGACACCCCCCCCCCGCGCCCCCCTCCCCAACCACGTTGCTTCACAAGCCTTTTGCGCCCCCTGGCGGTTGCTCCCGCCCCTCCAACCCGGTTTCTCCGGGGTGGCGTCCCAGTTGCGCCCTGGGCTTCCGCGGGCCGCCCAGTCGTAGGGGCTGCGTTGGCGTGCGAGATTCCAGTAACTAAGCCATTAGTGCCATCACTGACCCCTGTCCGGACCCTCCGTCGAGATCCCCAGCAGGCGGGGCCTGGGGGCGGGGGAAGTTCGGGGAGGGGGTCAGTTGACCCTGGGCGCGCGCGGGCGGGGGAGTCGCGCCTGGCGCAGGCGCGTCTGAGCCGCGGTCCGCTGTCTGTCGGTCCACAGGCTCGGGCGATATGGACGGGTTGCCGAAGGTGAGGGGCCGCGCTCCCGTGTGGGGTGGGGCCCGGGGATGCGGGCTTGACCAGGGCGGTGAGGCCTAGGCCGGGGTGGGACGAGAGGGGGGCAGGGCCTGGCCCGCGGGGCGGGGAGTACCGCGCTGACCGCGGCCGCCCCCAGAGCTCCCCCGGCGCCGTGGCCGGCCTGAGCAACGCCCCGGGCACCCCGCGGGACGACGGCGAGATGGCGGCCGCCGGGACCTTCCTGCACCCGTTCCCGAGCGAAAGCGTAAGCGACTGCGTCGACTCCCCCCCCGCGGCGGCGTCGGGCCGGAGGGGCCTGGCGGGCAGGCCCCGGCGGGGCGGCCGGGGGGCCAGAGCAAGACCGTGACCGCGGCGGGCCAGGTGGGGGGGCGGCCGCGTCATCCTTCTCCCTCCCCTCTCCCCACCTTCCCTCACTCCTTCCCTTATCTCACCGCCCCTCCCCCCAACCTCACCCTGGGACCCGCACCCCAGGGCGGCTTCCCCACGCATCTCCACCGGTCTCTTCCCCTCCCTACGTCCGCCCCGCCCCATTCTGCCCTGTCCCCTGTTCTCCCCGGGGGGCGGGTCCCAGCCTAGGCCGGAGCTGAGCCCGCCTCCGCGCGCCACCCCCTCGTCTCTCCGCAGTACTCGCCTGGGATGACCATGAGCGTGTGATGGGGCAGTAGCCCCGTGCCCACTGCCAGCCTCGGCTTCTGCCCAGTGCCCCTGCCTGGGACCAAGGTCCAGAGGCTCGGGCAGTCTGCTGGGTGAGGGTCTGAGGTCACACCTCGGGCAACAGTACTCCAGCTCAAGGATTGGACAGCTGGGAGGCCCCGCACCAAGGACTCTCATTTTATAAAAACAAAACACAAAACGAAAGGACCTCAGAGACGTTCTGTCACGTGTAGGCCCTTCCTGCCATTTCTATTTTGTCCAAGGGGGCTCCCTGGGGACCTCTTTTCCCCTGAACAGAAGGGGGTGGGCCCCATCAATAAATGGAACTTGGTTTTGGTTTTTTGGTATCTGGTCTCAGATTTCTTCATTTTGGCTTGCAGCCACATCCTCCATCGTGGGGTTAGGCGGAGGCCTCAGGGTTCTGGAAGTTTCAAGATTTGGGACATCAGTGTTTGAAGGGTAGGTTGGAGTCGGCCACGTGAGAAATGGGAGACGGGTCTAGTTGGGGGGGTGACGAGGATTAGGTCACAGGCGCCAAGAACCCACAGGTGATGCTGTGGCTGTGGTGGCACTGGCTTTATTGTCTTCAGGGGTCTCGGAAGGGTTGGGGCCCGAGGGGCAACGGAGGCAGGAGTTTTGGGGCAGAAGGATGACCGTGGCCTCAGGTGGTGGGCGTCTGGGGTGCCTCAACCTGCGAGTGCCCGTTGGCATCGCCCGTACAGCTGTTGGCGGCAGCTGGCGCTGGTCCCTTCTTGCAAGGCACAGGGCAGGCGGCGACCACGAGCCCCATTCGCTTGAGGCCTGGCCGCTCCATCTTGTGCTCCAGAAGCATGTGGTTCTGTGGCGGGAGCCCCACACAGGCCCTGGGGGAAAGGCTGGGGCTTAGTGGGGGCCGGACTCGGCGGCTGGTGACCCCGCGGCCTCCAAGCCCTGTAAGTCCCTGCACAAAGCCCGCAAGCGGACACTCGGGCCTCGGCTGGGGAGCCCACGGCCAGGGCGCACCTGAGGATATTCTCGATGCAGCTGCGCTGGCGGAAGAGCGCGTTGACCACCGGGCTGCCTGGTGGCACTAGCGGCGCCTTGAAGAGGAAGCTGAGCACCGACAGCACCGAGTGGAAGCCCTGCGGCTCGGGGTCAGCGTCGGTGCAGAAGCTCACGCGCTGGCACAGCTCAGTCAGCAGCACCAGGTCCAGCATGATGGGCGCCGCCAGAAGGGAGTCCTGGGTGGGGAAGGGGGATCGGGGCGGAGGGTGAGAAGGTGGGCGGGGCCGGTGGGTAGCCCCGCCTCCTGCCGGGAGGGGCCCCACCGCACCTCACAAGTGTTGTGCAGCACCAGGGTGTTGGTGCCTCCCAGCATCAGCTCCGACGTGTACTCGTCCAGCGCACGCTTGCTGTCACCCACGTAGGGCACGTACTTGATGACCACCTGCAGGGCAGCACGAGGTCACAGGGGGCCCCGCCCCCTCTGCCGGGAGCCCCGCCCCCCGTATTGGCCCACGGCCCACGCACGCAGTGGTCGGGCTCCTCGCCCGGTGCGTAGAGCACAGGGTTGCTCTGCACCATGTCATCCACCACGCTGCTCTTGGACACCTCCTTGGAGCGGAACTGTGGCGGTGCTGACAGGTTCTGCCCGTCGTTGTTGCCCAGGTGGTTGTAGCTCACGATGGACATGGTCTGCGGGGAAACAAGGGGCCCCGCGGCAGCTGCAGGCCCCACGGCGCACAACCCCCACAGCAGCCAAACCCCAGGGCTTAGGGTCCTAGCACCCCCTCCCAAGCTGTGCGTCCCCTGGGCCCACGCACCTTGAGGCCAGAGCCAATAAGGAAGTCCACCAGTACGGACTTGACCTTGGTCTGTCCTGACTTGAAGTCGTCTCCACCCACGAAGACACGTCGCTGCCGTGCAAGCTCGAGGGCCCCGGGTACCAGGGTGTTCTGCGGGGACCCATTGAGGAAGGCGCAGCCCTCCAAGATGCTGGCCACAGCGAAGAGAGTGGAGGGCGACACCTCCAGGCCCAGCTGCAGACGCAGGCGGGCAGTGAGCCCGGCGGGGTTCTCTGCAGCTGGCCCTCACCCCTCTCCGGCCCCGGGTGCGCCCACCTGGATGGTACGCAGCAGGTTCTCCGCAGTGTCGTTGAGGCCTGGGACCACTTCACAGAAGCGCTCCGTGTTCGCTGTCCACAGTACGATGACTTTGTCTAGCCCAGCACTGGACTGGAAGTCACGGATGTCCCTACGGATCTGCTCCAACTGGGCGTAGAGGGAAGGAGGTTGTACAGGCCCCTTGATCTGGAGGGGTCTTGGCTACTCAGTTCCCCAAGTGCGAAGTGGAGAGTGGACGCTCAGATGGGGGCGTGAAGACGAAAGGCCGATTGATAACGTGGGGCAAAGGGCAGGAGCAACAAGTGGCAAGGGATACGGGACTTGGGGCGGGGCTGCACCTGCTGTGCGCGCGTGCCAAGTATGAGGTTGTCCGCACGCGCACTCTGGTTCGCTGCGATGAACTCGGGGATGTAGACAGAGGGCCGCGGGCGGAGGGACTCCATGTGTGGCCACAGCTGCTCCTGCAGTCCCCAATCCAACACCTGCGCGCGCCGCATCGCCTCAGCCAGGTTCACGGACGATATGTCCCAGCCTGCGGCGGGGTGGGGGGTGGGAGGCTAACACCCCCAAGCTCCGCCTAGCCGGGGGTGGGGTCCTAGGCCCCTCCAGGCCCCGCCTCCCACCCGCCCCCTGCCTAGGGCCCCGCCCACCGTCGAACACGAGGTCGTCGGGTGCCACCATGGGCAGCAGTGCGCTGAAGGGCACGAACACCTCCTGGCCCTCGGCGTCCAAGCCCAGGCTAACGGTGCCGGCCTGCGTCAGCGAGCCGTAGTAGTTGGCCTCCTGGGGGGCGGCAGGCGGAGCGGAGTGAGGTGGGGCGCGGCGTGGGCCACCAGCCGGCCAGAGCCCCGCCCGGCACCCTCAGGCCCCGCCTTACTTTTGGACGCCTCAGCGCAGAAGCCGCTCCCGGTTTGGAGGTTCCCCCCACCAAGGGAGCCCGCGGGCACCTTAGGCTCCTCCCCCTGAGGGCCCCTTCCTTCGTAGAGCTCCGCCCCCTAGAGGCCCTCCTCCCTCCCTCCCGCACGGACTCCGGCCGAGCCGCACCCGACCCCCCACCTTGCGGCCGGTGCGCGTGGGCCAGGACAGGCGCAGCCGGTTGGCCAGCACGGCAGCGGTGAGCGTGGAGCCGTTGTTCCCGCCCCAGCCGACGAGCATGACGCCGAGCCGGGGCACCTGCCGGACGGTCCGGAAGGTGAAGCGCGTGGACGTGGGGTATACCTGGGGGCGGGCGGTGCAGTGAGTCTGGGGCCACACCCCCCTCTTATTGCGGGGGCAGGGCCACAGACGTTGGGTAATTCCCGTCCCCTCTCGGCTCCCTGGTTTCCCCATTCCCACCCAACTCCCGGTCCCTTGCCTACCTTGAGGACACCGCCCTCGCGGTTGACGCACGTTGTTCGGTACTCGTACTGCGCCTCGATGGCGTCGGGGCCGTAGACCACGTCGGGACTTTCGACCACGAACTCGGCTGTGGCCTCCATCGCGGAGAGCTAAGAGCGAAGGGTGGGCAGGTCAGCGGGGACACGGGAGCCGGCGGACCGAGGCGACTGCGGTCCCCGGAGAGCCCGCACCAAACCCGGGGACGCACTCACCGGCGCGGAGTCAAGTCGGACAGTGGCGGACGGCGAGGGCTCGGGGCGCGCGAACTCCAGAGAAAAGAGCCGCGGCCCCGCCCACGCCCCGCCCCTCACCCCACCCGCGCCAAGGAGGAGGGGCGCGCGGGGAGGAGGGGCGCGTCTGCCTAAGATTCGGGTTCAAGGCCCCCGTAGACCTGACCCATCACCGCTCTTGGGTTCCCGCCCTGCCTGGCTCGGCAGGACATCCACGTGGGCTACAGACCCCGGCCCGAGCACGGGGCGCGTGGATTCACTTCGCACCACAGCCACTTAAGGCGCGCGGCCACTTTTCCTCATTTTACAAAACAGGACATTAATAATGGCTGCAAGCCCCAAGGCAGGAGGTGGAGCTGCGGCTGGGCAGGGGGGGTTGGGCACCTGGGTCCGAGACACTGCGGTGGAAACTAAGGCAGAGGACTGAGCCAGATCTCTGACTCCCAAGCCAGACACTCCTCCAGCCTAGGCCGCCTCTGCCTTCACGTTCCTGAGCAGAAGACACTCCCGGACAGGGCTCACATGGCGCGTGTAGGGGGCGCTACGAGGCCTCGGTTTCCCTACCTGTGGCAGGAGGGCTTGGCAGGGCCAGACTGGAGGGGGCCGGGGTTTGGTGAGAGGGGAGCCGGAGCGGAAGGGAGGGGCTGGGCAGGACCAGCGAGGTCAGCTGGGGAGGAGCTAGGCAGGCAGGCAGGCAGGCACAGCACGGCGCCCCCCAGCACCCAGTGATAAGGGAGCGTGGGAACCCGGCGGGCGGGCGGGGGCGGCTCCCCCAGGAACTTTCCAAAACAAGCGGCCTCCTCCGGCTGGAAAGTTTCCACCACTGGAGCTGACCCAAAAGGTGGATAGTTGGGAACGTTCGCAGGAAACATGGTCAGGGCCTGGCCTTGGGGGTTGTGGGCTCCAGGACTCTGGCTCCAGGCTTTGCCCTCAAGGGGCTCCAGTGTAGGGGAGTCGGAAGCACACGGGGGCACCCCTGCCTAGCCAGAGGCAACTCACAAGTAGGGTCTGGCCTGGAAGGCTGCCTGGAGGAGGTGGTTGCTGCAAGGGTCTTGAGACAAGAAGCCATCCCTCATGGAGATACATGAAGAACTGCCCAGGCAAAAACCTGGAGGAGAGGGCTTGGGGGCAGATGGAAAGGAGGCTGGGTGGGGGAGGGGGGAGAGAAGCAGTTTGGGGACAAGAGCAGACCCTTGAGGCTGGGGCCAGGGAGTATTATATAAATATTTGGGTTTTATCCCCACTTCCTGGCTGGAGATTGAGTTCAGTCACCAATGGCCAGTGATTTCATCCTATGTACATAATGGAGCCTCCACAAAAGCCCCTCAACAACGAGGGTTCGGGAACCTCGTGGAAGTGCTGGGCGGCAGCATAGCTGGAGAAGGCAGGGAAGCCCAGTGCCCTCTTCACGCCCTGCTGTCAGCAGCTGCCTCCTCTGGCTGTTGGGAGTGTTTTCCTGAGCACTGTGAGCCATTCTAGCAAGCCTAGGGGCGAGCCAGGGGAACTTGATTTATAGCCAGTGGGTCCGAAGTATGGGTGGCCAGAGACTCGCGGCAGATGTCTGAAGTGGGGGGCGGTCTCGTGTGGGACTGAGCCCTTAACCTGTGGGGTCTGATGCCAGCTCCAAGAATTGAAATCCCGTACGTGCCAGAGGACTGGAGGGAACTCGTGCCTCCAAGTAGCAGGTGACCTGGGAACGTGGGCAGAGACCAGAAGGGTCCCCAGCCGCAGCCCTGGGGAACCCTGGCATTCGCGGGCAGCCTGCAGGAGGTGCCAGGAGGATGAGGTGGGCAGACCCGGTCCAGGCAGGCTTCCTGGAAGGGCAGTGCCACGGGCTGCTATTCCTGGCAGTTGGGCACTGTACAGTGACCGCAGGGGCCACCTGGGGACCCCGGTGAGGCTCCCGAGGGCAGGGCAGGGCTGTCTCAGTCACTGAGTGCCAGTGCCCAGGTGGGAGCCTGGCGCATAGGAAGGACTGTGGGATCGGAGCGCTGGCAAGATGACAGCTGGGGACGTCGTCCAGCAAGCGGCAGGAATGGTGGGCAGACCCTAGCCCCTTGGCCATGGTACAGGCTGGGAGGTTGGGAAGACCCTTCGGGGCTAGGGGGCTGGATTTGTGGCGTCCTTGGCTCAGGAAGGATGGCCACGGGACCGCCTGCCGCTGAGGTGCAGGGGGTGACGGCCATGGCACCTCTGGGCGGCATGGGGGGCTGCAGGTGGGTCTGGTAGCGGGCCCGAGGAGTCGGGTGGGGCAAGGCAAAGCTGCTCAGGGAAGCAGACGCTGGCCCTGGACTCTGGACTGTGGGGAGAGAGACGTTATCCCCTAGAAGGACGGTCCGGCCAGGCCGCCGTGGGAGCAGAGTACACTCTGCCCCGCAGGGCCTGCTTGACCTTGTCTCCCGCGCCCCTTGGATTCCAGGCCACCTTAGAGCTTGGGCCAAGGCTGCTGGCCAGGGGGGCTGTCCCGGAGGCTAAGGACCACAGCCCCTGACCCCTGGACCCCTTTAAGCCCAGTCTTATTCTTTGTCTATTTTTCCTTCCTAAAATAAACATCTACCCACACCACGTCCTTCAAGAAGAGGACTCTGACCCCTGCCTTGCCTTCAGCTCCTCACCTGGAACAAGGGACAAGGACAGTCATCCCTGCTGGCATCCTGGGCCTGTGGGATTCCACTGGGCCTCAGCATCCCCATCCCCATCATGGGCACAGGGATGGCCCCAGCAAGCCGGCCTAGTTGGGAGAAACAATAAAATGTGCCGTCCGTCACCGCCGTTTTCATTGTTTCTTCAAATAAGGGCGCTCCCCTAGCCCCACGTGTTGCCTACTCCCGGGGGCCTTGGCCTACCCTGTCCACACCTGGGGACACAACCCTGCTCTCATACACCCACCCTGGCTCCCCGCTGCCCCCACGCCCCCAGTCTCCATCCTTTCCGCCTGGACACCTGCAGGCCCATCACCTCAGTCAGGTCAGCCTCCCCCTGCGGCTCACCCCCCGCCCCCACAACACCTGCTTATCACCATGGCTGCTCCAGGGCCGACTGGGTCTTGTCCTGACCCCAGGCCTCCCCCCCACAGGGGACCACGAGGTCCCCGGCTGTGACAGACACAAACGCACCCAGGCACTCTGGGCTGCTAGGTTCGGTTCAGTGAAATTTATTGTAGGTTGAAAAAAATCAGCATTCACCTGTTTAGTGTACAAAAAGGACACTATATCTTTTAAGAAAATATTAGGAAACTGAAGACGCGGATGCCTTTCTTTCAATCATAACATTTTGGCAAAAGTGAAAAGTTCTTGTAAACACCAACTCCATGGCTCAAAATAGTTTTTCTCCACAGTACAATATTAAAAGGGGGTGCAAAACACAGTATCAATAAGTTAGACCATATTTAATCGGCTAGAACTCTTGTCCATCAACCCCCAAAGCGCAAAACTTTTCTTAGCTTCATAATTCCTTAAAAGGAGAAAAACAACAACAAAAAACAACAAAAAGCCAACAACAAAAAGGAAATTCAACTGAGAGTCCCTTGAACTGGTTCCCAGGGCAGAGGGCCGGGTCAGTCCTCCGGGCTGCAGCCTCCTTAAATAATCCCTTTCCACCCGGGTCTGCGTGTCCGGCCGAGTACAGGCTACGCATCCAACGCAACTGTCTGCAGAACTCGGGGGGTCCCTGGGGTCTGCTCAACCCTTGCCCCACTCCATCCCAAATGAAAAACAACAGCTATTGAAACATGAAGGGTCAGTTCCCTCGGTGCTGGGGCATCCCAGGGGTCCCAAAGCAGGAGCCTCGTGGGGTGGGGCAGGCACACGCCGGTGCCTCGGAGAGGGCGCCTGCCTGCTCTTTGGGACCCCATTAGGAGCCATCCCCATGGCTTAGAAACTGCGTGAGCGCTTCTGCGCTCCCTGCCTCACTACTGTTGGCGGCCGCACCCCCAACCGCCCAGTGCATGACCCCCAGGCTCCAGGCTGCAGCCTCTCCCTCTGCCTCCCCTGGTTGTGGCTTCGCTGAATGTGGCCCTGAATGTGAACACATGCCTCAGTCCCCACTGCACCCTGGCGGTCCCACCACCACACATACACACACATACACGTGGCCCCCCCGACACTGGGGGACACTAGACTAGGCACAGCTACTAAGCAGCAATCATGGCGTCCATGGATGCCACGCCCCCCAGAGTGGGTGGACAGGGCACCTTTTCTGAACTCACTCTCAGGGGGTCCCCTGACCCCCTCCACCCCCGCCCCAGCCCCTCCCTGAGTGCAAACCCTGTGGTGGCTCTGCTAGGATGACCCCAAGACCCACAAGTGGACTGAGGGATGGAGTGAGGTCAACAGCATGGAGACCACAGGGTCTCGGCGTGAAAAGAAAAGCAGCAGCAAAGGGGGAAATTGAGAACATAATAAAACAAAAGCCAACACTGCTGTTGCAGTGTGAGCTCGTAGCACAGAAAACCCCCAGTGACCCCCTACAGCTGAGGGCCTGAAATAGCAGGGCAGGCCTGGTGGGCCAGAGCGCTCTGCCCCTCCGGCTCTCAGCAGCTGCTCTGGGCCAGCTGGAGCTCTCGAAATAGACCTGGGCGGGCCACTACCCCCTCGGAGCAGAGACCCAGTCCTTGCCTGGGCCGGGAGAGGCTCAGAGCCGTAGGGAGGGCCCGGAGTGGGAGCAAAGCCAGGCGTGGGCGCAGCTGCACCCCCCGCCCGCCGCCCCCTCCTCGGCTCCCTCCTCGGCTCCCTCCTCGGCCCTCAGAGCAACTCTGAACTTTCAGATGGCGTCTGTAATACTGCAGGAAGGACACGGCGGCATCTAGCCCCTGGTGTCCAAGGAGGGGAGGCACAGGTTTAGAAAAGATGCTTTCTCTCTCATACAAAAATAGACTGAAGTCTCATAAGCAGTAGCTGAAAGTGGCTGTCTTTGTATAAAACTAGAAAAGGCAGGCAGGCTGGCCTTGGAGTCTTTCGTTGAGGGGGAAGCTCAAGCCCCGTGCGCTGTGGGCCGGAGAAGAGGTGGGGGCTCCTCAGGAGACGTGGGGGGGGGGCGGGGGAGTGGGAGGAGACGCCGGCCTCCCCGCAACCTGGATCTGTGACCCGGGAGCACCGGGCCTGCAGGGGCTCCCCCGAAAGCCGGCGTTGCTGGCTCAGATGAACGTGTCTTCCTCGTGTTTATTTGTTTAAATAAATCTCTTTTTTTCCGCTCTGGAGCTCCCCCGCCCCCCCCACCCCCCCCACTCCCCCACCATCCAGGAGGGTTGGCCCGGTGGCTTGGGGAGCTGGCCTGGACCCCGGGCCGCGGCCTCAGGCTACGGCCAGGCCTGCAGCTGCCGCTGGTCGTACTCGGCAATGAGCCTCTTGATGTGCGCCAGCTTGCTGTGCAGGTACTCGCAGCGGTGCTTCTCCTGGCTGTAGTTGGTGTTGGTCTGCAAGAGAGAGCAGGGCTGAGCCACGTCCTGCAGCCGCCACCCCAGGGCACACCCCACGCAAAGCAGGCCAGCCTGCTGCTCCCCCTACCTGCAGGCCAGTGCCCACCACGCAATGACAGGGACCCTTGCTCTACCTTGCGCCAGAGCCCTGGGCTGGTGTCCCCCTTCCCAAGCCCCATCCCAGGAAACGAGGTCACTGCCAGGATGAGAGATAGAGGCAAGACTGTCATGAAGCCTCCTTCTGGGCTGGGACCTGACTGGCAGAGAAATACCCTGGCACGCGGGGGGGTACACACGTGGTGAAGCCACAGCTCGTGGCCTTCAGGAGCAAGAACCGATAGAGCCCTGACTAGACATTCCTGCCAGACTAGCAGCTGGGGGTGGTGAGCTTCGGCTCCTCCCTTGACCTTGGAGGGAGCTGGAAAGAGCCTGGCGGCTGCACCCACAAAGAGTGGGAGAGCTGGAGGGCGCTGGGGTGCCCAGGGAGGGCCGGGCTGAGCTTCTCAGCTGTCAGTGGGGGCAGGGGGCTGCCCGGACGACCCAAGAGTCCAGCCTAGCCAAGGCCCTTCCCCTCCATCATCTCCCAGCCTCTATGCTGCTCACCTTAAGAAAGCTTCGTCTGACCCCCTCCCCTACCCCGCAAGGACTAGATACTTACCTTTTTGATTTTTCGATATTCCTGCAAAATCTGCCCACGAGTAGTCTGGAAAACAAAAGAAAGTGAACAATGACCCTGCCTGCAGGAAACCCCAACTGAGTGACCCCCTTCTCCGTGATAACCTGTGACCTGCACAGTCACCACCTGCCTCGAGACAATGGCCTCAGCGTGGCGTGAGGGAAGCTGACCAAAGTAAAGAGAGGCAGGCTGAGGGTGGGGAGGGGAGATGAACAAGGCAGGAGGTGGGGGGAGGATGTTGGGCCATGAGAGAGAGAGGCAGGGGCCCAGCCCCAGGGATGAGCACAATGGGCAGCACAGTGGGAAGGGCTGGTCAGAAACATGGGAGGGAGGAGGCAAAGAGCAGGCTGGGTGGCCTTCTTCCCTCACCCCCGGCTGGCCTGTCCACTGTTCAAGGCCAACCACCCGAGTGTGCAGGGGGCTGCTGGGGGATGTCCACTGGGGGCTGCAGGAGGGAAGAGAGAGAGACCCCAGGGACTCCTATATCCCAGACCCTCAGAACCCCCACCATTCCTCTAATTATGAGCTGTTCCCTCTGGGAACCAAGGTGGCCCCCCACGAGGGGAGACAGACCTCAACACCCAATTAATCAGATAACTAGCTCCAAAAGGTGGCATGAGGGGAGGCTGGGGTCCCAGGGCTGCTGACCAAGGGTGGAGCCCCCTCCCACCCCTCCACACTGAGCTCCCAACACGGATCAGCTCCGGAAGCCTGCATGCCTTTGATCGGAGGGTGAGGGAGTCCTAATACAGGTAGGGGGCCACAGGGACCCTCCAGCCCCTCCCCCTGTGGCTCCGATAGCACGGATGGGATGTGAGGTGCACAGAGAACCTCAGGAGCTCTTGCAGGGGGCACCTAGTTAATCCAACCCACCACTCTGTGCAGGGCCTGGCTGTTTCAGTTGCTTCAGGTGCCACCTCTGCCCTAACAGGTCATCTTCACCTGTGCAGTCAGCCCCCACTATCCCTACTGCACAGGAGGCCGAACTGGGCCCGAGAGCCCATGGACAGGCCTGAATCACACCAGCAGCAAGGGGCAGCTGAGTGCCAGGCCGTGACAGGGAGAAACACCGGCAGACACAGCAGCCCTCCTCAGCCGGGAGGGGCAGAGGCCAGGCTCGGGGACTGTGGGTAGGGCTGGAGGCCTTGGCTTTGTCTTCACCCATGAGAAACAGGCCGCCTCACCAGGTCAGGTGTGGCGCACAGGGGCGGGACAGAGGTGGGTCGGGCCCGCAGCCCAGAGCGTGTCCATGAGTGCGGTGGACAGCAGGCGGTGGGGGAGGGGCTCTACCTCGTACTCCTCGGAGCCCTGGGACAGCTGCCGGAGCTGGGCGTCCAGCTGCGTGAAGCGCCGCGTGATCTGCTCGATGCGCGCATGCAGGTCGCGGTACTCGCTGTACTCGGCGTTAAAGTCGTTCTTGTAGCTCTGGCGCTGCTCCGAGGACGAAATGGTGGCATATTTCCTGGGGAGAGGGAAAGAGGGCCCAGCAGGACCCGGGGGGCTGCTGTGGAGAGAGGCTGGAGTGCCTGTGGCCACCTGCACCCCCACGCCCCACCGGTCCCCACCTCGTGGGTGATTTCCTGGCTTGAGCAGGAGCCTGCTCCTAGAGCAGGCTATGTGGCTGAGAACTACCTCGGCTCACCTGCAGTGCAGGGGAGAGTGCAGGGCGGGGAGAGGGAGGCCAACCAGGTTAAGTACTCACAGCAAGTAGTCGGGGGTCTCTGAGGTGGATGTGGGAACGCTCGAGCTGTTGCAGGTGCCATTTACACCTACAAAGAAAGAGCAAATGCGTCATCTGTGTCCCCCCCCGAGACCTGCAGCAAGGTCTGTTGTCTGAAGGACATGGAAGGACAGCAGAAAGGGGGGGTCAGAAAGGGCAGAGGGAGTGTGGGGGCTGGGCAAGTGCCACCTTGGGGGCCTCACTGGACCCAGAAGCACCGCAGCCGAGCAGTGTGTGTCCCTGAACCGCAGTCTTGTAAAGTGCAGAGAGCCCAGGCGGTGGCCCGTGCACGTTTCCGGCAAGCAGCAGAAAGGACAAGTTAACGACAGACCAACGCCTGGGCAACGTGTTCAGAGCCTGACCAATCCAGGGGTCTCGCTACCTCTGCTGAGTGCGTGTGAAAGATCTGAAAACCAGCAGCCCCCTTGTCCAAGGTCTCTAGCCCTGCAGGACCAAGACAGATGGCCACCTGGCAAGGCCCTTGCTCCTGCCCACACCCCAGGCCGTCCACTAGGAGGCGTTGGAGGACGCGGGACTGTCCGCAGCGCTTGGGGGCACGCAGACCCAGACTACCAGCTAGCCTATTTCCCAGGGGCTTCTTTCGCCTTTCCCCTCAGCACAGAAGAGATTTATCACCGTGCAGTATACCCTCGGTACACACTGCGTGTCCCTCTGACCGGAAAGCGGCCCGCCTGGAACCCCCGTGCTGCAGGATTCCCACCAATGCACGGGCACACCTCTTCCACCCCTTGGGGATGCGGCCCAATGAACACATGTAAGTTTAGTTCATGGTTCCGCCACCCACGCTTTGTATAAGGTACGCCTTCCAGAGTGTTCTGCCATGCGTGGGCCCAGTCCACATTGCCTCATTTAGCCTTCCTGAGATCTTTTGGTGAGAGAACAAATGGGGAAGCCAAGGCTCAGGGTCAGAATCACCTAGCACCTGAGACACCTTTGGGGTCTGGTATGAGCAAACCTCAGAGGCCCTGCTGCTACTGGAGCACTCTCTGTGCATGGTCCTCGCTCAGCCCTTCACCAGCTGAGCTGATTCCTACCAGGTGGCCCGGGGCCTACAGGGAACACCCCCACAGCCGCCCCCCCACTGCCCCTTCCACCAGCGTCTCCGATGCCTCCCCCGTGCCTGGGTCCCACTGTGAGAGGGGCTCCCCATCTGGCCCTCAGAGGTCCGTGGGCCTCCTGAGCTCGGCCCGGCTGAGCCCAACCCCCACACCCAGTTCGCCAGCCTGCCCAGGAAGGGACCCTGAAGCAGCAGGAGGGGTCCACGGGCGAGCAAGAGTGGGGGCGCAGACACGGGGATGGGCACAGGACCCAGGAGTGCACCTGCAGCACAGGCACGAGCTGGGGCTATGGGCCCACAATGGCCTCAGGACAGGGTGGCTAAGAAGAGCCATCTGCCCAACAGATGCTGCATCCGTATGGGTCAGAGGCAATCGCGGCGCAGGGCTGGGGCAGGACCACCAGAGGAGTGGGTGAAATCAATGCCTGGCCCTCCCGTACGGAACACGAAAGCACAAAAGCTTCCTCATATGCTGACCAGAACCTTCTCCAGTCTGAAGGAGAGTCTGAAGGAGGCAGGGCACACAGAGCCGAGGTGGGTGCCTCCCGCCTGCATGGCCGCCGGCGCGGGCAGAGCCCAGACTATCCTAGGAGCCTCAGAGCAGGATGGTGGGTCTCTGCGCCCCACCATTTTTGCTACCACTCGAGGCGCCTGCAAGACGCACATGAAGGTGGATCACCCAGCATAAGGCACAGCTTCCAGGGCCTTAGTTGTCCTTGTCCCTTCCCTTGGGCCATTTACTCCCTGGTTTGCCTGATGCCAAACCTTGCCTTCTCACTTTAACCTGGGGACAAGATAGCTAGGCCATTGTGTCCTGGGCAGGACCTGAAGCCACCTGAGCCCTGTGTGTGGGGCCCACCCCGTGCCATCCCTCCTTCCCAGGGCCCTGCCAGGGGCACCTGGGGTCTTGCTCTCACCGTCTGGGACAGGATGTGCTGACGGGCTGGGGCAGCTCAGGGTTTTGTCTCCCCAGGCAGGACAGGCTCAAGGGAACTAGGCCTCAACTCAAGGGAGAGGCTGGCAAACGCCTTTCTGGAGAGCAGTTGAACAAGTCATTAAAAAGCCTTAAGGAGAAGGCGGCTCCTCCCTCGTCCCAGGAATGCCTCCTGCTCGGATCCTTTCTGGACACGCAATTTGAGAGCGGTAGAAAGTCACACAGCCCGAGACTACCTGCAGGAGGCAGGTGCAGCTGCATCTCTGGCCACACCATGCTGATTAGGTTAACAGCCACATGGGGTATGCAGCTCGGGCACCTGAGGCCATAAAAACAAGGTGACCCAAGCTGGGGCGTGAAGACCCCCGATCCCACCCCAAGCCTGGCCTGTCCATACACCTCCCCAGTACCTCTGGGCCCCACAGAGGTTCCCCTGCTCTCTCTCCAGCCAGCCTTGTACCCCTCACCCTGCTGTGATCCCAGCTTTCTCGACTTCCGGCTTCCTCCCCTGCTACATGACCTCCTTCTGACTCCCACTGCCTGCTGTTCTGTGGACAGCTTCCCAAACCCAGTCTCCACAGGCTGAAACGTTCACTAGTCAGCAGGCTACTCAAGGCCCGTGGTGGCCCCAGTGCCGCCTCCCTCCAGCCAGGCCCTGTGCCCCACTGTCTTCCCCGAAGCCCAGCCCCACCCTGCTACCCTTTCAGCCTGGGACACCCCCCGCCCCCTTTACCCTCTGCCCGCCCCTCCCCTCCCCGCCCCGGCAGCCAGAGCCACAGCCTGGAGCCAGCTTCTCTCTGGGTGCACTGTTTCCCTCCATGGGCTCAGCTCGGTCAGGTTCTGTGTGCCCAGCACTGGCCTGGAACACAGCAGCACTGCAGAAGGCCCCAAGGCCAAGACCACTGGGACATTCACAATCTCATACAAGAACACAGGGTGCAAAGGCGTTGAATGTGCAGGGCATGCCAATATGGGGGCTCCTGGGGGTGGTAGGGCCCCCGCTGAGCAGTGGTGGATGTGGGAGCTCAGGCTGCTGGCAGTGTCCTCCTGCAGTCTCTCCCGCCACAGGCCTGTCTCCTGGTACCTACCCGGGGCATCTGGTGGGGCTCCAAGGAGGCTGGGCATGTGGTCTGGCAACTGGGCCCGGTGCCTGTCCTCAGCTGCCCTCTCCTTGTCTTTGTGCTTCTTGGACTTCTTCTTGGATTTGCTGCGTGATGAGCTGCCGTGGGACCTGCTGGGCTGGGCACAGTCCGTCAGCAGGGGAAGGCCGAGTCGTGTAGTCGGGGCTGGGGCAGCCACGTCCCTGTGATCACAGTCCCGGCCACTGTGGCCCAGGTCATTGCTGACGTCAGCCAAAGGGTCATGGGCCCGCGGGGGCTCCAACCGCGGGGGCAGGTGGGCATCTGTGCCAGCCAGCGGGCCCGGGGTGGGCAACAGGGCCTCGCGGCCATGGGGTGCACTCAGCTTCCCATTGATGGCAGGCTGAGCTCTCTGGGTGAAATGTGATATCCTGGGCTTCTTGTTGGCCAGGGGGTCGATGAAATCAGGAGGCTGTGGTCGTTTCTACAAAGGAAGGGAAACAACTTCAGAAGGGAGTGTGTATCTGGAACCACTGGTGTCCCCTGAGAAGTGGCTGGGGGGCAACAGGCCGACCCTGAGCTCAGTGAGGCCCTTGGAAACCCGGCGCCCACCTGCAAGGCCCACTCTGGCCACCAGGAGGCACACAGAAACAGCCAGGCCCTTGCTAAGGCGGGCTCTGCGGGCCCTGAGCACAGAGCAGAGGAAGCAGCATCAATGGAACAGGACAGCTGAAGCACTTAAAAAGGCCACCTCTGGGGACTGGTCTGAAATGTCACTGCTCTCAGCATCTTCCCTAGATGAGGGGAATGGGAATCAAGTCTGAGGATACAAGGCAGCGCCACCGGCTGGGATATCCACCCCCCTAGACCTAGGACTCCCTGGACCCCCAGGGCAACCCTGTTACATGTGAGGCCTCATCCCCATGTCACAGATGAGAAGGCTGAGGCATATCAGGAAGGGACGGACACAGACAGCCCAGACCCAGGGAAGCAGCTAGAGAGGATGGTGGACAGCAGGCCCACAATCAGGGGGAAGGTAATGAGGCCCTCAGCCCTCTATTTCAGCCCCAAAGCAAGGGCATGCATAGACCTGACCTCTCCACAAGGAGGCTCCAGAGCCTTGGACATGGGCTGGGAGCCTCTGAGGCAAAGGAGAGAAGGGAGATAAATAAGGGACCTGGGGCAAGGTCCCTTACTGGGCCAGAGAAGGCAGGTAGGGACACCTGTGCGGCCTTCCTGACTACGTCAGCATGGCCACCACCCACAGAGCCCTGTGCCCACAGCCAGCACACTCAGTTGTACAGAATCTTCACGACAGCCTTGAGAGAAAGCACAGGCTCCCTGCCCACCCATCCACGAGTACTCGAGGGAAGCGCACCAAGGGCCCGGGCCCCTCCATGGGGGAAAGCCAGGCAGCTGCTCACTCACTGCAGAAGACACCCAGCCCTGAACCAGGGGCCCAACAGGCTACCCAGATACTAAGGTCCGGCCAGCCCCTGGCTCCTGTCCCGTCCTCCCCAGTCACCACCACCACAGGCTGTCACACCCATGCCTGCCACTCCTACCTGAGGGGGTGAGGCCGAGCTTCCGTGTTCCCTGGGAGGACTGGAGGCAGCAGGGTCTCCGGGGAGGGGGCCTGCACTCTGCGGCTGGCACAGCTTTCTATGAAAGAGAAGTAGGGTAGGGAAAAGGCCCTGCACGCCCAGGCCCACCTGCCTCCGCGGACACCATGCGGCCCTATGCCCACCCTGTGATTCAGGGAGGGCCCTGCTGCCCGGGCGAACCAGAACAGGGCCGAGTACGCTGGGTGCCTCAGGGCATGGCAGGCAGAGAGCAGCCTGAGCACATCCCACCCGGGGTTCATCCACAGCCCAGGGGACAGCCCCACTTGGTGTCCTGCTGCACCGAGGGAAGGCTCAGTGGACACCTGCTCATCTAGATGCCTGTTACTGTGGAGCCCAGGGACCCAAGTAAAACTGTCTGGACACCCAAGGTCTGTGCCACGTCCCTGGAGAAGCTGGGTAAACTGCAGCACTGGCCTCTCCTTTTTTTTTTTTTAATTTTTTTTTTATTTCTAGGAGAGAGAGAGAGACAGCGTGAGCACGGGAGGGTCAGAAAGAGAGGGAGATACAGACTCTGAAATAGGCTCCAGGCTCTGAGCTGGCAGTCAGCACAGAGCCCGATGCGGGGCTCAAACCCACGAACTGCGAGATCATGACGTAAGCGAAAGTCGGACGCTTAACCGACTAAGCCACCCAGGCGCCCCATGGCCTCTCCTTTTAAACAATCATTCGGAACACTTGAGGCCCCAGTCAGATGAGTATCTGACTTCGGCTCAGGTCATGATCTCATGGTCTGTGAATTCAAGCCCCATGTAGGGCTCTGTGCTGACAGCTTGGTCCCCGGAGCCTGCTTTGGATTCTGTATCTCCTTCTATCTCTCTGCCCCTCCCCCACTCATGCTGTCTCTCTCTCTCTCTCTCTCAAAAATAAATATTAAAAAAAATCATTCATCCTAATAATGCTGCTTACTGCAGAAACTTTAGAAAATGCAGAAGGGACTGAGATGACCTGGCATGACAGGAAGGCCTCCTGGATTCAGGACCTACCTTCCTGGGAGCACACATTACACCACCTCCTCAGGGGTGACAGGGGCAGCCACCAGCCCACCAGTTTCTGAGCATAACAATGCAACCAGGGACCAAGGAAGAGACACTCTGACAGTTTTTCAAAAACCTCAACTCTCCTCCTTGTCCCACAGCTGAGAGGACTGAGAGTCCAGGCCCATACAAATCCTCAGACACAAATGTTCACAGACACAAATGTTCACAGGCGCGCTAGCCACAGTCACCAGGAGACAAACAACCAGGGTCCAGCAGCAGACGGATGAATGGACAACCGTGGTGTATAACCACACACCAGAGGATTATTACCGAGCCGCCAAAAGGAACAAGGCTCTGTCACATGTTACAATCTACAGGAACCTTAAAAACATTACAAAGTAAAAGAAGCCAGTCAGAAAAGGCCACGTGGTGTCTGATCCCATTTATGTGAAATGCCCAGAACAGGCAAATCCAGAGACACAGAGAGCAGGCTAGTGGTTGCCAGGGGCTGGGGGAGGGCAAAGGGAGTGTCTGATGATGTGGGGTTCCATTTTTGGGTACAGGTTCTGGAACCAGCTAGAGGTAGTAGTTGTACACTGTTGTGAATATAATTAATGTCACTGAATTGTGAGAAAGAAGGACAAAGTTGGAGGCATCGCAATCCCACGTTTTAAGATATAAAGCTACAATAATCAAAACAGCATAGTACTAGCACAAGAAATAGACACATGGATCAATGGAACAGAGTAGACAGCCCAGAAATAAACCCACGCTTGAACGGTCAATTAACCCATGACTAAGGAGGCAAGACTATCCCACGGGGAAAAGACAGTCTCTTTAATAAACGGCGCTGGGAAAACCGGACAGCTCTATGCCAAAGGATGAAACCAGACCACCTGCTCACACCATACACAAAACAAAACTCAAGATGGATTAAGGACCTAAATGTGAGGCCTGAAACCATAAACCTCCTAAAAGAAAACACAGACAGTAATCTCTTATCCATCGAGCTTCGCAACATACCTATGGATGCATCTCCTCAGGCAGGGGAAAGAAAAAGCAAACGATTAGGCCTTCCGCAAAATGAAAAGCTTTTGCAAAGCAAAGGAACATCCAGAAAACAACACGACATCCTACTGAACAGAAAAAGACATTTGCAAATTCTACATCTGCTAGGGGATTAATACCCAAAATATAAAAAGAGCTTATACAACTCAACACCAAAGAAAAAAACAAACCCCAAAAAAACAGACATTTTCCCACAGACCTACAGATGGCCAACAGCCACAGGAAAAGATGCTCAACATCACTACTCATCAGGGAAATGCAAATCAAAACCATGAGATATCACTTCACACCTGTCAGAACAGCTAGTATCAAAAAGACAAGAAATAAGTGCTGGTGAGGATGGGGAGAAAAGGGAACCCTCTCGCACTGTTGGGAGTAATGCAAACTGGGGCAGCCACTGTAGTAAACAGTATGGAGGCCACTCAAAAATTTAAAAATAGAACTACCCAACAATTAGCAATAGCGCCACTGGGTACTTACACAAAGGAAACAAACAAACAAACAAAAAAGCGAATCAAAAATATACAAGTTCTCCTATGTTTACCTGAAGCATTATTCACACTAGCTGACACATGAAAGCACCCCGTGTCCGCTAATAGCTGAACAGATAAAAAAGATGTGGTATGTAAAAACAACGGAATACGATTCAACCATAAAAAAGGATGAGGGGCGCCTGGGTGGCTTAGTCGGTTAAGCGTTCGACTTTCGCTTAGGTCATGATCTCGCGGTTCGTGGGTTCGAGCCCCGCGTCGGGCTCTGTGCTGACTGCCAGCTCAGAGCCTGGAGCCTGTTTCCGTCTGTGACACCCTCTCGCTCTGACCCTCCCCTGCTCGCGCTGTCTCTCTCTCTCTCCTAGAAATAAATAAAACATTAAAAAAATTAAAAAAAAAAAAAAAGGATGAGATCCTGCCTTCTGTAACAAAACGGATGGACCGAGAAGGTATTATGCTAAGTGAAATAAGTTAAACAAGCATCCTATTATTTCACTTATATGTGGAATCTAAAAAGTAAGATGAAATAAATAAATAAATAAAATGATCACACAAACAAATAAAGAGAAACAGACTCATAAATACAGAGAACAAACTGGTGGTTGCCAGAGGGGAGGGGCATGGAGGGTGGGAAAAATAGGTGAAGGGAATTAAGAGGCACAAACTTCCAGTTATCAAATAATTAAGTCACTGGAACAGGCACAAAAAGTACAGCACGGGGAATACAGTCTGTGACACTGTGGCGGCCCTGAGGTTTACAGATGGTGACCGCACACACTGGCGAGCACTGCGGAATGTACAGGCCTGTCATGTCACCATGCTGTAGACTTGAATCCAATGTAACACTGTATGTCAACTATATTTCAACAATAAAAAATTTTAAAATAAAAATATCACTCCTATGGAATGAGAATGTGATGCTACAAAAGACCAGACCAAAGATCAGTGGGAACTGGAAACAACGGCAGAAGAGATGGGACAGGAGAAGCTGAAAAGAGGGAGCGACGTACAACGGGGAAGATGTGAAAGTGAACAGTTTACGGAGCACAGCCCCCACCTCGTACCTCTGCCACCCCCCCTCCCACTTCTGCCCCCCCCCCCGCCCCACTTAAAGGGAGGATGCCTGAGGGGCACAGGAAGCCTTTTTGGGAGCACACACAGGGTGGGAAGAGGGGTGACAGGAGTTTGCAGGCTGTGAGAGCAGAGACGCTCACCCCAGAGCACCTGCCAGGCCAACCTGTGACCATGCAGACGTGCAGATGTACAAAGGGCCGGGTGGGGAACCTCCAATCCCTGTGACCAGGCCTTCAACGTGGAGGCAAAAATCCTCAGGATCTGAAGGCCCAGACTTGGGCAACTGCCGGTCCAATTTGACTGCGCTATGGCACAGGGACCAATCAAAGCCCTTTCCTCAGGAGCTGTATCCTTTCAGCACCAGGGCAGAATCGCAGACACAGGAATGGGAGAGCTTGCACAGGGAGGGCGAGAGGAGCGAGAAGAGTGAGAGGAGAGTGAGAGGGGAACAGGAGTGGAGCGGCCCCTGGGGGAACCCGCAGGACCACTGATCCACTGAAAAGTGACAAAAGGCCATGGGACAACCAGGCGAAGCTTGGGTCATGAGGGACAATAAGATAAGCGGAGAAAGCGACAGGGCAGCCAGGCAGGTTACCAAGTCTACGGAGAGCATGTGCAGTGGGGTGGTGACTGTGATCCGGTGCACAGTCCAGACACCTGGCCTCAGGGAAGCAAGGCCAGGACAAGTGCGGGCGGTGGCAGGGTCCAGGGGAGCGAGCGTAGGGCCAGGCAAGGTTGCACTGGGATCACCTGGGGCAGGACAGGCCCCAGCAGTTACACACACGGGGGATAGAAGCACAGAGGAAGAATCAAAAGGATGCAGGAAGTAGGTGTCTGTGTAGAGCAAAGCCTCAGGGGCCCAGGCAGACTCCGCAAGTGTAAGTGTGCTTAACTCAGGTATGAATTTTGAACAAGCTGTAGGAAAAGGAGGTGGCCCAGCTTCTGGGGTAACACTGGCCCCTGCTCCCCACCAGCAGAAATATCCCAAGGCCCTAGTTTGCCTTCCTGCCATGGGGCCATGGCTTCGAGAACTGCTATCAATGGGGTTTTCTTTGGGGAGTCAACCACCTAAAAAAGAACTGAGCAGACAGGTGGCTAGGGTCACCTCAGTGGGCCTGCAGGCATCGAAGATGCTGACCCTGACTTCTGCACTCCAACCAGTTTAAGCTTCCAAGGAAGCACAGTGGGTGCTGCTGGCCAGTCGAGTGCTTTCTGGCAAGGCTGATCCTGAGGCTGGCCTGGGCACAGAGCGGAGCACCACGCTGGTCCGGGCCAAAGCCAACTGCCTTGGGTGCACTCGAGTCTGGCAGCTCACTCAGCGGAGCAGGGAGGATATGAGCCCGAAACTGCATGAAGCTCCAGAGCTGAGATTCTCCCCAACTATACACACGCGCACATGCGCTACTGACTCTTGGCCATGCCCCTTCTGGGGAGCTCAGTGTGGCCAAGTCCCTCAGGGTCTGAGAACAGCAGCCACTTAGTTAGAGGCTCTGAAGGGAGGGAGGACAGGAACAGTCTTGCAGTGTCCCTCGTGTGCCCCTCACCACCTCCAAGCACTTGGGTGGGTGAATTTGACCATTTCAACAGTGGTCAACCCAAGACGTGTTCAGCTGGGGCAACAGGAGACCTGAGAGGGATGAGGGCGGAGGTGGTCTTCTGCTGAAAACCTCTCCTCTCAGCCTCCGCAGGACCTCTGGCAGCCAGAGCCGTGACCCTAGGTTGGTCCGGACACAGGTACTGGCTTGGGGAGGAGTGCCTGGCAGGGCTGACGAGAAACTCCGGATTCACCTAGAGTGGCCTCAAGTCGGCTCTGCTCTCTATATGCAATTAGTGCTTTAAACAGCTGAACTTCACACACACACACACCCCTCATAAATAACTCCAGGTCCCTGAGAAATCACTTAAGGACTAATTAGTGTATCAGCCTGCTCTGAACGCCGCTTCACAGCCGTGCTCCCATGTCAGGCATCAGCTGAGAAGGAAATCATTAATTGCTTGCCTGAGCCAGGCAGGGGCCTACTTAACCACTCCTCCCCTGGGCCACCAAGGCCACTCCTGACCTCAGGTCCCAATTAATCTGAGAGGGAATGTGTTTAATTAATGCTACTTAGTCACGTCTGTGGGGAGTTTTGTTTTGCTTTGTTTCTCTCTGCTTCAGGATCTTGAGAGGGTCTTTGGAAGAAGGAGGCAGCCTGCAGTAGAAGCTACGGGGGGGCAGGGGGGTGCAGGTTTGGGAAGGGAGCCTGACAGAAAAGGACAGGAGGCACTGGAATTAAACTGGGCGGACTGCATCCTTCTGTCTGGGCATTCTGGTGTCTGGGACAGTGACTGGTGGCCTCCACTCCACTCAGCAGGGGCTGGCCTTTCCCTGGCAGGGGACCACGGTGGGCTGCCTAGGCACTGAGGCATCCCAGGCAGAGGGAAAGGCTGCCAGAGATCTCAGATCCTTCCATTCTGCTCAAGGGCCACCCCAGCATCCTCAGGAGGAGATCTGGCCCAGGACCAGGGTGTGGGGACACACCCAGAGATGGGAGGTGGCATTACCGGACAAGCATCCGCTTCAGCAGCTGCTGGTCCCCCTCCGAGTAGCCAGGCCAGTCCTTCTGCACGTCCTTATATACACAGTCCTTCAGCGTGCATGTTCCATCCTTGGCATTCACGTTGGCCACCTGGGAGAAGAACCAGAATCACCTTGCGGGAAGCCCAGGAGAGGCAGAAGTTACCTGAAAGCATTTGATGGAGGAGGGGAGGAGAGGACAGTACCCCCCCCGCCCATATCCCCTGCACATGAGGGCAGCAAGCCTTGGGATGCAAAGGGGTTGGAACACCAGGTCCAGACAGACGTCTTATAGCTGCTGGGAGACAGGCTGGCTCCAAAGGGGGCGGGGGTGGGGGGCGGTGCCATCCCTACTTCTAGGACCCCATCACCAGCCTCCCCAGCTGTTATGCACTGAATGTTTTATCTTCCCCAAATTCATGTTAAATCTTAATACCCAAAATGATGGTATTAGGAGGTGGGGCCTTTGGGAGGTGATTAGGTCACGAGGGTTTAGAGCCCTCACGAATGGGAGCAGTGCCACCACACGAGACTCCTGCCACGGGATAACACAGCGGCAAGACCCAGTCTGTGAACTGGAAGGGGCCTCACCAAACAGCCAATCTGGTGGCACCTCGATCTTAGACTTCCCAGCCTCCAGAACTGTGGGCAGTAAACGCCTGTTGTTTATAAGCCACCAGTTTATGTTTTTCTCATACAGCAGCCTGAACAGACCAACACCCGCTCTTGGACACGCACTCCAGGGGCAGACACGGTGGAGGACAGGGTAGCCGGGGCCTCCAGGGGCCAGGCTAAGTCCACCTTCCCTGCAACCAGCCATCCCTGCTCAGGCGGGTTAACAAAGGCCGAGCTGGCCTCCAAGACTGTGAAGACAGGCTCAAAACCTTGACCCTGAGGATGCTTATGGAAGTTGAGGTCCTGCCCCAGAACGGATACTTCGGTGACTATCTCACCGGGCCCCTGGTGCACAGCTGCGGGGAGCTGGCGCTGCAGCTGCGTTTTACTCTCACGGGCTTCTGAGAGGACTCCATGTCACAGCAGTTTCCACAGAGAACATTTTTTAATGGTTGAGTAATATTCCACCAAACATCTGCACTGTGATTTACTCAAACCTCTCTCCTCCGTTGGATGCTGATGCTATTTCTGGTTTCTCTGCAGCATATAAACAGACACCACTGCACGCAGGGTTGCCATGCTGGCGACGTCTTCCTCCGGCCAGCTTCCCAGAAGTGGGATTAATGGGTCAAAGGCTCTGAACATTTTTATGGCTCTTGATGCATTTTGCTAAAATGCTCTCCAGAAGAGCCACCCACCCCTCAACAATCCCACCCACGGAGGACGAGCCTGTGGGTTTCTCTGAGGCCCCGCCAGCACCGGAGACAGATGCTTTCAGTCTCTGCTTGGGATGTTTTCGCAGAAGGAAGAGAGAAGGTGCCTCTGAGGAGTGCGGTTTTGTCTGTGTTACCCATCGGAATCCCTGATCACGTGGGGGCTGGAAATGGCCGGCCTGGGCAAGGCTCAGCCAGTGGTACTCCCAGCTGATGGGGTCCTGCGACTGCCCATGGCCACCACGGAGAACAAGCTGGGTAGTAAGCACAGTAGCACAAGACAGATGGGGCCATTATTTAGAAGAAATGAGAGTAGACACAGGGAGGACCCTTTGCCACAGACACCACAGGAAGCTGCTGAATCCAAATCGACCTAAGAGGCCAGAGCCCAGCACAGTGCTTCTTGGGTCCTGGGAAAGGGCTGAGAGCAACGAGAGCATCTCAGAGGTTAAAAAAGCAGCAGGAACCCCTGGCAGAACAACATCAGCACCGCCAGATCCTCATCTCTTTGGAAAACTGAGGCCGGCATACTCACCGCATCTGAGGGTTGCTCAGAGGGCCAATCTCAGGTGTAACTGTGCTCGGGCAGTTAAGTTTCACATTCTGGTTTGAGGGGTTCACATGCCTCTTCTCCAAGCTGGGCACGTACAGGGCAAGAGAGGAAGGTGGGAGCAAGGGCGTTCCCAAGACCACCACAGCAGGAGCCGATGGTGGCCTGACTGGGCAGCGGTGTGGGCTACAGGCACGGCCAGGGGTGGGCACAGGTCCCACCTGTGTCTTCAGTCCTGGTTCATGTCTGAAGACCTGGCAATCCGCCAGCCCTGCCTCATTCTGAGTTCCAGCCCAGGGGAAGGGCCTCCGCTGTGCTTCCCTTGAGTTCCCACGGATAAGGCTTACACCTGTGACTTCCCAAGGAAACAAGCCCCCTAGGAACGTCGTTGCTGGTTCTGGAGCTTTCTGGACGCTCTGGCAAACCCCTCTGCCAAAAAAAACTTCTGAGCCATCAAGCTACATGTCTGTCTTCTAACAGGCCTCGAGCCAACCCGTGAGCTCCAAAGGAAAAACCGTAAAGCCTAGTCCTCGCCTGCACAACCTCTGAGTGGGGGATGGTGGCTCAAAAGGTCACATCCACACAGGTGTTCCTGCGACGTGGAGGCCCCCGACGCCAGGGTCCCGGTGATGTGAGGGGCAGCGAACCCCGTGGCTCATCCTCAGACACAGCTACCCTCTGCCACAGCACGTGAGGTCTGCAGCACCGTGTGCCTGGGGCGTCTGAGGTGCGGTGCAGGAGGGCCAAGTGAGCTGGCAGGCAGAACCCCAGAGGCTTGGCCATGCCTCCTCCACAGGGTGCCACTGTCACGCCAGCCAAGAGGACCTCACAGCAGGGCTCACGGTGGCCCATCTCCATTTCGCAGCAAGGGGGTGTCTGCACGGCCCGGCTGATGTGGCAAAGCCAGAGTGAGCCGCTCACCTTCCCAGGGGTCCTCAGGCTCCCTCCAGGGGCTGTGGGAGACAGGCCCACCCCACCGGCTCCAAAGCCTGAGCTGTTCCCTAATCGTGGCTCCATCCAGTGATCTCACGTTCAACCCCTCAAGAGGCACTGCAGGCAAGCTGCAGCCACACAGGGAAGCCTGGGGGTCTACACGTGAAGCTCCTTGGCCAGAGCCACGGCTGGCATGTGGCAGGAAGCCCAGCTGTGGAGCCTGTGCTCCTGTTAACTCACACGTGCGGTCACCCGGGCTTCCTTACATTCTAAAATCCTCAGGAAACTGAAGTCTTTGTTGGATCCTCTGTGCTGTGCTTGCTGCCTGTTAGCAAACAGCAAGGAGGAGTGTGCTGGCCTCCCTCTGAGCCAACCTCAGGGCCACCGGACAAGCACCGTGGCCTGCAACGTGTCTGGGACACCGTAGGCAGGTCCGAACCCAGGAGGCCGAGGCTCTGAGGTAGGATGCGAATCTTGGAAGAGATCCCAGGAAGGGCTCTGCCCAGCACCCCTGGGTCCAGACCCTCTGCAGAGGCCACTCAAGGTTGACTGGACCCTCGACCTGGCCCCGGGCAAGCACCAACCTGCTGGAGGAGGCCGTCCAGCGCATCCTTGTCGGCCTGAGCCAGGCCGTCCTTCTGTAGCCGGAGCAACAGCTCAGCCTTCCGATAGGGCCTCAGCGCCAGGAGGTGCAGCACTCGGTCACGGAAGGGCCTCTGAGACACCCCACCACCCCCACTAATGCCACCAACACCGCTCTTCTTGATAGCACTCGCCAGGTTGATCGGTGTTGCCCGCTTCCGGGAGGGCACGGCGTCCGTGGCCCCCGGGGCTGGTTTCCGAAACTGAACCTTTTTGCCTGCAACAAGAGCCAAGGCATTAGGGATTTAAGGGAGTGAGGGGGTGTGGCCTCTGTGTCCCTCTGCCTGGGGCTGGTGCTGAGCCCTGAGTGAGTGCATGGATGCCTACTGACAGCTGACAGCCCAAGGGGAAGGCAGCTGGCGCCCCATCCTGCCTGGCCTGCTCCGTGGGGACCTGGAGAGCCGAGAACACCACCTGCTGACCACACACAGCTCACCCAGCACTCATGGGGCCCCCAGTGTCAGAAGCGGGAGCTGCAGGAAACAGAAGCATGTTCAGAGCTTTAATGGATTTCATCAAGGGCAGCCTGATGGCTATATGGAGAGGGGGCTGATAAAGAGGGTAGGGTTCCTGACCGGCCAGGGGCAGGCGTCCCCAGAGCCTGCACATTACAGCACCATCCAGCCACAGGGTCTACCATTCTCTTTTATGATAAAGGAGAGGTGAATAAAGGTAGGGGGCCACTTGGGCAGCTTTTCTGGAGACCCCGGGGTACGAGCAGCAACCCAGGTTGCAACCCTGTCAAGGGCTTCTTGGAGACACAGCTGTGCTCAGAGTCCCGGCGAGGGGGGCAGCAGCCAGATCCCCACCCCCCCAGTGTGAACAGACTCCAGCACTGCTCTTGAGGGAGGGGCCTCCGCTCAGAACTCGTGAACCCCACCCGGACAGCAGCACAGCCACTGAGGGAACGTGCACGACCAAGTGAGGTCAGCGCGTGCCTCACATCCTTGGGCCAGAAAGCTCTCTGCAAGAACTTGTGTTTTGCTCTCATCCCTTAAATCTCATTTGTCAAATGAATAGGGGAAGAAGTGCTGTCAAAATCCTTAGGGCCAGACTCTGTCCTGGAGGACCCAGCTGATGGGCCGACGCAGGGTCAGAGAGAGGCCTGACACAGAGGGACGTGCATGACTATGCCTTCAGAGGCCAGGAGACAAGAGCTACCACCAGAAACGAAACCAAGCCACACTTTTGACCAAGCTCTTGACCACAGGACCCAGAAACTTACTATGTATATGAGTGTCCACACTTGCACACTGAGGCGAGAGCAGGCAGGGGAAGCACTTCCGGATTCCCGCGGCTCTGTCCCCGACAGCAGCTCCCAGCCCGGACTTGGGTCCCCTTGGCATGCACGGCCACGGCCACCAGGACACGGCATTCCCTGGCAGCGTGGGCCCCTGCACTGACGTCTTGGGTTTCGTTCAGAGCCAACCCCACTGCCCAGCCAGTGAAGTCACACGCTCCTCTGGGGCTCTTTGAAATCCTCCCACCTTCTCTTAACCCCAAAAGCCATTAAGGTCCTGTTTGCTGTAAGCCATTTTGTGCCTTTCTCAGGCCTAACACCCTTCCTCCTGGCCTTGAATCCTGATGACTCTTGAACTTGTCTGGGTCGAGGTGCTGGGAAGACTAATGCAAGAACAGAGCTTCCTAAAAGTAAACACTTTTCGTGCTGTTGGTGTCTCAGCTTCACCAGAACCGTTTCCAAGCAGATGAGGAGCTGCCAGAGCCTTCTCGTCCAGCCAGAAATCAACACCATTTCCTTCCCAGTTGTGACCCCACAGCCCCTCTCTGGCCCCGACCCAGCAGCAGGCCATCTGCCATGAGGCACATCTTGCCATCAGCACCTTGCCACTGGCCAGCCAGGCAGGTGAGAGCAGGAGTGGCAGCTGGAGGACAGACCCCAGCCCTGCTGCCAAGGAGCGTGTGTAGCTCCCTGAGGGGCCGGGGTTCCTGAGGCCAGAGCCTGGGAGGAGGGCCCGTGGATTCAGAATTCCTGGAGTTCTAGGGGCTCATGTTCAAACTGGGGAACCAGCAGATGCCACAGCCCCCAGTAGACTCGACCAGCGCAGTAGGACCTTCCTGTCTGGCCTAACCACGACCCACCACCCCCTGCTTGGGTTGCACCTCTGTCAACCCATTGCTCCCGCTCCTGGCCAGGACAGGCCCTCAGTCTCTGCTGCTCCCCACCACAGCTGCCCAGTGGGCCTGGGCCCCCCACAGGTGGAGCCGCAGCCACATCCTCACCCAGGTAGCGGCCTCCAGCTTTGATGACAATGGCCCCACGGCTGCGTGTCTCTTCCTCGGCTTGCGCCATGCTCTGTCGTGCCTTCTGGTAGGATTCATCAGTGGCACACACCGTGACTTTGTCCTGGATGCTGCCCAGGCAGTCCAGGTGGACATCCCCATGGCTGCAAGACAAGGGGCCAGGAGCCTCGGTGAACTCCTAGGATGATAGGGGAGATGGTCTGGGCGCCCGTGCCCCACCCTGCTCCAATACCCTCAGCTGGAAACGGGGCCAGTGCTCACTTGAGCAGCATGGTTTCCACACGGCATATCTTGACCTGGAAGAAACAAGGGAACCCAAGCCCCCGGGCAGAGGCAGCAGGCCAAGAGCTGCACCTGTGCCCTGGACACACTGAAAGCAGCAGCAAGGCTCATGTACAAGAAGGGGGGACTGGGGTGGCCGGGGTGGCTCAGTCAGCAGAGCAGGCGGGTCTTGATCTTGAGGTCGTGAGTTCAAGTCCAACACTGGGTATAGAGATTACTTAGATAAATACCACCCCCCGAAGAAGAAGGAGGAGAAAGAGGAGGAGAAGGAGAAGAAGAAGAAGGGGGCACTGGGCCCAGATGGGGCCTCACCTGGAGACATATTGCTGGATGCAGTCGAAGCTGCCCTGGGGGTTGTCACGGCCAATGTTGGAGAGGTAGAAGGAGAACGTCCGCGCCTCCGTGGGGCAGTCAGGCTGGGGGATGGAGATGTGCTGTATGGACAGGGAGAAATATCACTGGGAGGTCCACAACACAGAGGGGACCGTGGGATGGGCCATCCATTGGACCCCAGACCACCCCCCACTGCTTGACACAAGGAGGAAGTCCCAGTGCTTTCTAAGCATGATACGTCGGTCTGAGGAGCACAGAGCGCTTAGTACACACCCGAAGACATGGACCCCACCCTGATCTGGGCCAAGAGCCAATTTCCCACCCAGCTAATGGGGCAGATCTGGCCTGGGCCATGTGTGAAGATGAAATCAGACAGACGGGCATCAGTAGCCATCAGTGCACACTGAGCAGCCGCTTTGCTCCAACCCTTGCTCCCCTGTGGGAGACAGACTCCACCTGGATGTCCATTCTCTGTCCTGCAGCCAAGACCAAGGCAGGTGCAGGCTCTGAGGGGCTCACAGATGGGCCACACTCACCCCCAACAAACCATGACACGGGTACACGTGACAAAGGATGAATGTCTTGGCTAATATAACCCTGACTTTGCACAGTGACTCTGCAGAAGAGTTGGACAGCCTGGCCGGCAGACAGACAGACAGCAATGGTCCTGGCCAAGATGCAGGGCTCAGCGCAGGTGGGATAGCATTGCGGCCACAGGCCAGGGTGGCATTCCAGGCCACCCCTCACTGGGTTGAAGTCCTGGGGGCTGTGGAGGAAGCTGGTGGGAAGATACCATGCTCTGGTTGCTGGCCCATATTTGTGGCGCAAGATGGGCCTCCGGAACTCTCTGTCACCAGTGGCAACCCCTGGTAAAATAATCCCTGGGTTTTGAGTGCAGGAGCTCATCCCAGCTAGGCACACAAGGGGGGTATAAGTGGTAACTGGAGGTTGAGGGGGTGGGCAGGCCCCACTCAGGCCTTATCCTCGGGCTGCCCAAGCCCTGTTTCTTCTCCACTGATGTGAGACCACCATGCCTCATCAGCACGGGACCGAACGTGGCCCCAGCTGAATTCCAGCCCTGCCCAGCTGTCATAGGTAAATAAGGGCAGTTCAGCTGTCTGAGACTGAGGACACGGTGGCCCAGGCCACAAGGAGGGCCGCTGCCCTCTTGACCCGGCTTCGTGGTCTCCCTGCCATGCTCCTCAGGGTGGTGTGTGGACCCATAAGGGACCCTGCAGGTGCACCTCGCCTGGAGCTGGCCCCAAAATTCTGAGGGACCTGCCCAGCCTACAGTCAGTCCCTGCCCCAAGGAGAGGCTCCAGACGTGCACAGTGAGGGCCAACACAGTGCAGACCGGCTCCCAGAACAGGCAGTCGGGCCCTGTCCTGCCTGTAGACACCTCCCTGACTAACACCTGTGGCCATCTGGTGCTGCCCGACCATCCCTTCTTGGAGGTGACTTTCGTCCTCCATCACAGAAGTAGCTGGAAACACGCTGCCCAGATGCTGAGGCTCAGGCTGCCAAGGGTCCCTGCAGGAGACGCACTAATACAGTTGCCCAGAATGCAGCAGGAAGCTCCTGTGCCCCAGAGTCAGCAAATCGAAAGTAGCTTCAAGGGCCCGACACCCCTGCTGATCCTCTTCCTCCACGCCACCCTTGACCCTCTCCCTCATCTCAGCCTGGCTCTGATGGAGGTGCGACCTGCCCACGTGGCAGTTTCCATCTCAGACTGCTCAGAGGACAGTGGCTGCCACGAGGGGAATGGTCCTCACTGGGCTGTCACCCCTGAAGGGAGGGAAGGAGGTAAGGCCCGAGGCCCAAAGTGCCTCTCTCTGGGTGGGACCTGTGGGGACTCTTCACTGTGACCCTTTTACGCCATCTAAACCTATTCCACACCTATTCCAAAATTCATCCTGGAAGTGGGGCTCCCAGCACAGGCCCAGAGGGGGGTTTGTGTAGTTACTGGAACCACAGGATGGTGGGAAACCCAGGGCTTTGAAACTGATGCGTGGGAGACGTGATGCTGCTTGGAAAGGAGAGATACACACAGAGGTCACTAGTATCCTCCAGGACAAAGGTGGGGGTGGGCACCCGAGTGGGGGAAACAGGGAAGCAGAGGGGAGGTTTGCTGGGAACCTGGTGTGGCCAGTGCTCTCAGCCCCAGCCCCACCACAGCCCTACCATGGCCTGAGGACTCCTTTGGTTAATAGGCTGCTTTGCCGCTCCTTAATGGTGCTGGTTATTGGTTACCAGTCAGTGGGAACCAAGCAGGGAAATTTCCCATTTGGGCATGAATAGACCAGGAATGCATGGCTTTCTTTGTGCCAGCAAAGAGCCTGGCACATGTTCCAGAATGTGGCCCAACAGTCAGCCCTGCTCGGCTGGAGCATGTGCTTTCTGGGCCGAGTCTCGGCTGCCCCACGGGGGCCACCATGTGGCCCTCAGCTGGCCTGGGCATGTAGGTTTGGGTGCCTCTGAGGTCAGCCCTGACTGCAGTTATGGGGGCAGGAGGAGTCACTCTAAGCCTAATCGAGTGCCTGTGTGCACAGGCCTGGAACAGCAAACAGGCTTGTCCTTCCTGGGCGGCCCTGAGTGCCTCTGAGGCCTGCAAGGGGGCACAGGTGCCTGCCGGAGCCCTTTCACGGCCTTGTTTTTAAAATTTATTTATTGAGAGAGAGAGAGAGAGAGAGAGAGAGAATGAGCACCTATAAGCAGGGGAGGAGCAGAGAGAATACCAAGCAGGCTCCAAACGGTCAGTGTGGACCCAGAGGTGGGGCTTGATCTCAGGAATTGTGAGAACATGACCTGGGCTGAAATCAAGAGTCAGACACTTAACTGACTGAGCCACCCGCTCACCTCCTCCTTTTAAAATCTGTCCTAGGAGGGGCCTGCCACCTCCCCCTGATCCACAGGCTCTTGCGTGCGGTGTAGGTGGGAGTTGTGAAAAGGCACATCAAGTCTTGGTGGGGGAAGCACCTGACATCCCGTGCAGGTAAGAACCAAATAAATAGGTAAGCACAGAAACCCAAACTCCACCTGACCAGGTTCTCTCTGGCCAGAGGAGGTTCCAGGCAACATTTGCTTCCTGAAGGAGCCTCAGAATACAACATATTCTGGGTAAAGAGAAGTACCGTTGCCCAGCTGAACTTGACTTCCAAGAGCAAAGCAGCCACTTTGGCCCAGGGGCACTCCCTTAACCCCGACACCAGGGTGCATTCTAAGCACCTCCCTGCATTCCAAGAGCCGCCCTTATGCCCTCACTCACCGAGGATGCTCGGAAGCGGGAGCGCACGCTCCTGGCCCTGTTCACCCTTGGCACACAGGTGGTTCCTGGCTCCACAACACCCCCTCTTAGAAATGTTTTAGACTGTTTTCCAATTGTCCCTGTGACCACCCAGCAATGAGCACCCTTGTGCCCCAATCTTGTGTACATCCCTGACTGCTCCTTCAGAGCTGGCTCCCAGACACACAGACAGAAACTGGACAAAGGCTTCTGACCAGCCCTGCCAAGCCTCATTCCAGAAATGGCAGTTCAGGCTCCTGCTGCAGCACAGGGAAATGCCGCAACACTGAAATGCCCTGGACACCACCCCCACTTCTCTTTTTTCATCAACTGAAGAGTTTTGGGGTGGGGCCGGCCAGGTGGAGGTTTCTTTTCCCCTCTGGAGGCTGACTTTTCACCAGCTGTCAGACGTTAACAACTCAGAAGTGAGCCCCAGGGGCACCTGGGTGGCTAAGTTGGTTAAGCATCCAACTCTTGATTTCAGCTCAGGTCACATCTCACAGTTTGTTAGCAGTGTGGAGCCTGCTTGGGATTCTCTCTCTCCCTCTTTCTCTCAAAATGAATAAAATAAACTTAAAAAAAAAAAAAAAAAAAAAAGAAGTGAGCCCCAGACAGCAGAGGGGCCAGCCCAGCCAACTCAGTGTCCAGGAGAGGGCAGAGAACATAAACGCAAATGTATACATGGCAGGGAAACACAGATGAACATTTTGCTCTGGCACCTGACACCCTAGGGGCCCAACGTGCTACAATTGGGCCAGGCATTCTGGAGAACCTGGCAAATGCCGCTAGTCACGCCAAGGAACTAGCCAACACAGGGCCCCGCCACACACCACAACCTCCTTGGGCAGGCCTGGCTCTCATGGCGCTTACAAGCAGAGGCAGGGCAGTGGCCAGGCCAGATCGGACCCCTACTACCCTACCTGACAGTGCTTGACACGGAGGCCCTATGCTGGGTGTGTACACCAAGGGGGACACGCACTAGGGGCTGAAGAGCTTGTTCTGGCTACAAGGACACTAGTTCTCCTAGGTCCTCATTAACCCACACACACAACCCCCAGAGCAGAGAGCCCATCTCCTGGGCAAGGAGGCTGAACTGGCCAAGGGCCCTGAGCTAAGGGCCTATAGATCTTCGGTCTGGCAGCTTCATGGGCCTCTGGGAAAGAGGGTCCTTGTCACGCTATGCAGAGCCTGGAACATGGACTCGGTCCTTGCATCATGACCACTGAATGGGCCTGCCCAGCCCTACCCCTCACTGGCCCCATCCCCAACCTCAGCTATGCACAAGCAGTTCAGCGGCCAGGAGAGGTGGGAGCGGGGAGCCCGGGCACCCTGTCCCCTCTGGCAGCATGGTGACTATGCAGATGTGGTCTGGCCAGGAAAAGTGTGCTATGTGCCCAGCACCAGGCCAGGCCCCTCACACCTGGAAGGGAGTAGGGGATGCATCCCATCAATGCCCAGGAAGAGAAGGATGAGGACCAGACACAGAGGGCAGACCTGGTGCCTGACCCTTCACAGCAAGCAGGGAAAGAACAGCACCCCTCGTCTCCACTTGGCACAGCTCTCACTCAGGCTCCCAAAGGGAAGAGCCTCCTAGTGGAGAACTATGGCCTGATTTGCCCAAAGCTGTGGCACAGGGCATCTGAACCGTCAGAACCTTCTAGAAACTCTGTTACACATAAGAAAATCCAGAGGGAAACTAGGCAAAGCATGACTCTCACTCTAAGGTGGTAGGACCCCTAACTTGAATAGATGCGGCTCTCAGGCTTTGCACAGAAATTTGGGTGACACAAAGCATAGCCCAGGAGAGCCTCATGGTGCTTCTGTGGTTTCTGTGAGCAGCCGTGTGGGGTCTTGCTGGCCAGAATATGCTGCTCACAGGATAAGCCACTGCTTTTAGTGGCCCTTTCCAGGCATCTGCTTCCTCATCTTCCCGACTACTGAGGGTACAGCATGACCGTTGGCCACCAGAGGGCACCATGGGGCCGGTCTGGCAGCAGACCGAGGGAGCCCAGTCCCCCAACACTGACCTCTACCCTTGGGAAAATGTCCCAGGGACCATAAAGGGAAGACTGCCACAAGACTGATGGGACCAAACAGAGGTGTAGGAGTCCCAGAGGAGGAACTGGGGGAGCGAGTAGTCTGGGGCCTTTTAAGGGGTCTTGCTGACTTTAACTGGTCTTGGTAATCATGTCAGTTCAGTTTAGTTCATATGTGCGCCTGGCATCTACAGCTGACTTTAAGAAAATGACCCTCAATGGTCGGAGTGGGCCTCATGCAATCAGCTGAAGGCCTTAAGAAGGAAACAGGTTTCCCAGAGGAGAAAGAGGCTCCCCTATGGACCACAGTGCCCATTCTTGCCATCCCCGTGGACGGCTTTCAGCCTCACCAGCCACATAGCTATGGGAGCCAATCCCTTGCACTGTATCTCCTGGTATCTTTGTATCTGCGCACACAGACACGTGGATCCTTCTAGAGGCTCTGTCTTTCAGGAGCACCCTGGTAGGGGTGAAACCCACAGACCTTCTCCTCAAGGAGGCGGCGGGCCAGCTGTCAGGTGCAAACTAACTGATTTAGACACTTGTGGCAACCCTTCAGTTAAAAAAAAAAAAAAAAAGACTTGCAATAAAGACCACGAGAAAACCACTGTTACAAGACACATTTGGTGGGTAAGGGACTTGGGGAGTGGGGAGTGAGTCCGAAGCCATGGGAAAAGGATTGTGGACAACTCATCCTTTCTTTTATTCTCCAATTTTTCTGTAAGATGGCCATTTAGAATGACATAAATACACTCCACAAAAACTGGAGTGCTGAGTTTCTATACCCACCCCCTGGGCCGGCAGCTCAGTACCAAAATCAGACACCCACGGTCCCAGGTCCGACAATAGGCACCAGCTTCCAGGGAGGCTACAGCTCCAGGCCCACTTGGCCTCTGGGGCACCTTGGTTTTGAATCAGCACAGAGATCAGCTCAGTACAGGGGCCTGGGGGCCCAGGAGTCAGCTGTGCACTGATTACAAGAAGGAAGGGGAGACTCTGAGGGACTGCCGGACAGAAAAGCCATATTCGCCCTGGACAGCCTCTTGGCGGGGCCCTGGCTGTGGGACCAACCTGGCATACCTCAGCCTGGCACAGGCACAGGCCCTGGCCTGACACAGAGACGGATGGGGCCAAAATGCTGCCCCCAGCCTGCTTCTGTGCCCAGCAAGCCAAGAGAGGCAAGAGAGCATCCCGGTCACAATTCCACATCTGACTGAGACAAAGGAGACTCACCCCTTGACTTCCTTGAAATCGGATTGACGGTCTCAGCGAAACAGAATCCTGCAAAAAAGAAAAATGGGAAAATGTCATTAAGATACCCAAACATCCAAGGATGTACTTCCCAGTCACAGAAAAAGTAGGGTAAGGACAGGGCTTTCAGGAGATGCAAGAGAAAACACATACGCATCTGAAAATTCCAGGAAAGGTCACTGGAACTGAATTTTGAAGGGTCAGCAGGAGCCCCTGGATGCTGTGGGGGCCACGTACATAAGAAGTAAAAAAAAAAAAAAGAGAGAAGTAAGAGCGGAGACACAGGCAGTGGGCAGCCCCTCACTGTTCTCCCCCAAAGCAACACCAGCCCAGGCTGTCTTGCTTCGGAGACCCCCTCTCAGAAGGGAATCACCATGGACGGGCACTAGTGGCCAGAGGCAGGCTCATGAGGTGATGCCCCCCTCCCCCACCCCCCACCAAACACTCTGCCAAGACAGGGCCCAATGCCTGCTCAGCTCCCGCGTCACAGCTTCAGAGCAATTTGTCACTGAGCTGGGGATGGCGGAATTTCCAAATGTCACAAGAAAAAATATACTTAAAAACTCAAAATACTTTAAGCTTCAGCTATTCAGAGATCAGCCTTCTGTCAGAATTTCAAAAAGAACACGGATCCAGATGGAGGGTCGCACCTCTCTTTCTCACCCATCTTGGGCCCCGAGCACCCACCTTCTGCATAGCAGATACCACCCCATAGCATGGTCCTAGTTTGTCACCACAACCCTCTCCCTCACCCCCCAAACCCACCTGGCCTCTGTGCCCACCGTCCTCCCCAGCCCTCTTCAGATGGCAGCCAGGGTCTGGGCTCTCCCAGCTCCAGCCAAGCCCCACCTGCAGTGAGGGGAGGCCCTCCCCCCAGGTCCCCACATTCCCAGACACCAGGTGTCTGGAGTGGCTCCCTGTCTGTTCCCCACTCAGCACGTCAGGCCTGCTGCAGGCCCTGTGTGGGTGAAGGAGCTCTCCAGATATGAGCGAAAAACCAGCCAACAGAGTACATGGGTGGCTCAGTTGGTTAAGCGTCCAACTCTTGATTTTGGCTCAGGTCATGATCACGGTTCCTGAGATTGAGTCCCACAATGGGCTCTGGACTGACAGCATGGAATCTGTTTGGGAGTCTCTCCTCTCTCTCTCTACTTCTGTCTGTGCTCTCTCTCACCCTCTTTCTCTCAAAAAGTAAACATTTAAAAAAACCCACTAACGACACAAAATTTAAAAAAAAGAACCAACCAACCAATGGGCATGCTGGCCTCTCAGTGCCCATGGACCCATGAGCTGCTGGGCTGCGGGCTATGGTTGTGTGAGGCAGACATGGCTCAGCCGGCTTGGACCACACAAGCCACACATGTACCCCCTCTTCCCTTTTTGTTTACCAGGAGCCCCTTTCTTTGCCCCCAAATCTCAAGGATTCTGTCATCGAGGGCAATTTGTCACTGAACATGGTGCAGCAGAATTTCCAAATGTGCTGAGACATCACACCGAGTACCAGTCCTTACCTCCATGGGACCCGACACCCTGGAAACTACCCTATACTTCCAAAGCACATCATCTCTCACTGCCAGGCTGTCAGACACGGGATGTCCCCCAGCCCCCTGTCCTGCTCCAGGACTAGAAACTAGCCCCTGAAGGCACAAAGTCCACCGTGCTTTGGAGAAAGGAGCCAGGCTTTCTCCAAAGCAGACTCAGGACCAGCTGCCCCATCCCACAAACCACAACCTGACCCCTGCCTGGCCTGACGTTCAGAGAATGAGACACACAGCCCCTGTGGGGTCCCTGGCCTGGCTGGGCTCTTGAGGATACAACATTTAAGCAGCTTTTGCTTGGAACTGGGTTAAAGAGAGAGACCAAAAAGAAAACCTACAGGTGGCCAGTGAGCATGTGAGAAGCCAAGACGCATCAGAGAGATGCAGGCTTTGCAGGGAGAGACCACGCACCTAGCAGAACGGCTAAAACAAAAAGGATGATACCCCAGGAACGCTCATCACTTGCTGGTGGGGGTGTACACAGCACAGCCACTGTGGAAAACAGTCTGGTAGTTTCTAAAAACGTGAAACACAGTTACCACATGACAGCATTTCCACCCCAAGGGATAGACCCAATGGAAATGAAAATACAGGTCTACACCAAAACTTATACATAAACGTGCACAGAATTGCTCTTAGTATCTAAAAGGCAACAACAATCCAAACATCCATCAACTGTTGGACAAACTCCTGATGGACACAACACGGACAAACCCCAAAGCCACTGGCTAAGTGAGAGTACCTCAACATATGACATCTTGCATTGGATGACTCTGCTCGTACAAATTTCCAGAAAAGGCAGAACTAAAGAGACAGGAAGTAGATCAGGGAGTGCCTGGGCTGTGGGTGGGAGTGGCAGTGGCTACAGGTGTCAGAGGCAACTTCTCAGGTGGTGTATTAACGCTCATGGACTCAACACCTAAAACGGGTACGTGCTATGTGCTGCCAACGCACCTCCATGACAGCCATGTCCTGTCCTCAGGCTCACAGAGGGTCTTTCTCTGAAGACTCCTGGGCTTTGAGCAACAATCCCTGAACACACAGGATTCCTGAACACCCAGGGGAGATATGCTGGTCTGTTAACCATTTGCAGAGCAGGAGTGATACAGGAGATGGAAGCAGAAAGCAGGAAACACAAGACCACCACAGCAAAGGTGAGGCTAAGATCACAGAGCTCTCTACCAACATCACTGGCTCATCAAAGACAGGAAGGCAGGCTGTTCCTGGCAGAGGGAACAGCAGGTACAAAGCCCAGAGACGTGAGACGCTGCAGTGTACCCCCAGGTCTGTTAGCCCAGACCCCCAAGAAGGAGTCAGCCAGGGGCTAACTCTAGTACCCTCTGTGTCTGTTACTGACACACGGCAAGGCCTGTGTGCTCCAGAGGCTTGGGGGACAGGGGACATGACAATGATGATGCCAGGAGTCTGGATACAGAGTAACGATGGGGAGGAACTAGCAAGAGTGTACCTTCCTGTAAAGAATTTCACCAGGGTGGCCCCTGAAGGGCCTGGCTGACAACCAGCAGCCACACCAGCCGGTTTGGTGGGCCACCCTCCCCCTGCACCACATGCTCCGTGTGGGCCATCTAGTGAAGCATTTAACTGGCTTGGTCCTTGCCAAGCAAGTTATCCAGAAGACTCTTGGCTTGCAGTCACTCATTTCCCAAGGGCAGTGACTTTACCCACTGGAGAAGTTGGCAGAAAGGCCTAAAAACCCAGGTTTTCCTGACAATGCCAAGCACATGCCCCTATGCAGCCTGGCTGTGATCACAGAACCAGACTCCTGGCTATGTGGGCTCTCATGGTGTCTCCTGTCCTTCTTGTCAACAGCAAAGCAATTCACTCACACTATCGCATACACACTTGGGCAACTCCCCACAGGCCCCATCTAGAGCCACTAACAAAAAGAGGCTCCAGGACAAGACCTATCTGAGTTCCGCCCACCCCAGGCAGGGGAAAGGGGCCCCACCTGGTAAGACGTTAGAACAAAGGGAGAAGCGGCCCTCAGCGCCCTCACATTCACTCGATGACAAAGTGTTATTCTAACGGCACTCAGGCCACGCCACCCAACACTGGACAGCCAGTCGTAGTCACAGCCACATTTACAGGCCTGGAGGGCCCACCCGTGGTTCATAAGGCTGCCTGAGCCACTGCGGCTCTTGCCCATCAGCTCCTCTACTCCAGGACAAACACCTTGACTGGTTTTTTTGTTTGTTGAAGTTTATTTCTTTTGAGACGGGGAGAGAGTGCACATGTGTGCAGGGGAGGGGCAGAGAAAGGGAAAGAGAATATCAGGCAGGCTCCATGCTGTCAGCGTGGAGCGACATGGGGCTCGGATCTCATGAATATGAGATCATGACCGGAGCTGAAATCAAGAGTTGGACATTTAACCAACAAAGCCAACCGGGCGCTCCTACCTTGACCTTTTGTGCAAACTTTTCCACATGAGGCACCTGTTGGCCACTGTGCACCCCCTGCCCCTTGGACTTAAGATTTCCAGGAAGAAACCTAGACGCTAGCTGGGCCACCTCTCCAACGGCTGCAGGATCTGGTTTGGAGTGTCCTGTATACTGGCATGTGACCATCCCACTTGCCACAAACTCTCAGATCAGAGACCCAGCAACATTTTAATGAAGTACAACAAAATGAAAATTGTTGCAAGAAGGTTTTAATTTTACGGAATTCTGTAAAGGGTTCTAAACTGTACTGAAACCCCGTGTGTGTCTCCAACTTCCACTGAGGTGGCCTCTGGCACACATTATTTTATTGGGGAAGGGGGGGGTAATACTTGTAATGGAAATCTGCTTTGAGGTCAAAGTATGGGTTTTATTCTTCTAAAAGAAAGTTCTCAACTATTTACTGTAAAGCAAATATATCTAGTTTTTGAATGACTCAAAGCTTATCCAGCCTGTCCCCTCCAAGAACCTACTGGAATAAAGCCGGCTGCATAATTCAGCAGTTCTTAACCCTCCCTCTGAGTCAGGTTCAGGGTGGGACAGGTAGGCTGAGGGGAACCCCAAATGCTGTGCGCCCCTGTGGAAACCCAACCACTGGGTCGGTCACATTGGCAGAAGTGGCTTTCAGCATGTGGGGTGTGGCCCCGGCTCCCTCCCTCTGTTGTCTAACAGACGGGTGGGACCATCTGGGCTCCTTTGCACTCCAACCAGCAAGCTTCAGTAGACCCCAATGTGGACCCCTGACTCGGAGGTCTGCTGGGGACACTGGGGACACAAGACCCAGCAAAGGCCTGCGCCTGACCCCCATGGGTGGCCAGTGGGCCAGTGGTAGCAGAAGCAGCCAGAGCCTTGCTCCCGCCAGCAGTGCCGCCTGCCGTGCAGAACAGGAAGGCCTGATGCTCTGATGCTGGCTGTGCCCAGAGGCTCCCTGAGAAACGGGCAGGCCAGCCTCAAGGCCCCAAGCCAGCAACTTCCAAATTCCCACAGGCGGCAGCAGCACACACCCAAAGCCGAAGATCCAGTACCTGGGAACAGGATGCCGGCCCTTCCCCGCACTCAGCAGCCTCCGTGGCTGGTGAAGGCGCGGAACTCACGGCATCCTGAGGCGGGGCACCAGAGGTCCAGGGCACACACACGCAAAAACACATCTTACAGGTCACAGGCAGAGAGCTAGCTGCACTTGGGGCCTGTCGTTACTAAACTCCACAACAAATCTCAAGTCGCAGGGAGGGTCAAATGACTTGCCCAAACTCACAAGGGGCAGGATTCAACCCTGCCTGCCACCACCAAGGCCCACGTTCTCTGTGGTGGTGATACACCCAGCTGCAGCCTCCTTTTTTCCGAGCCCTTTGGGGGCACAGAGGCTGACCATGAAAGGACCCAGCCGGGTCTGCTGCAGTCACCTCTGACCCTCTGTCTAGGGATTCTGGGGTTCAGGCCAGTGATTCACGCCCTCTACTCCACTTACAGGGGGTTGGCCTTTCCTTGTTGGGAGGCCCCGGTGGGCTACCCGAGCCCAGGGAACATTTGCTGGATGGACAGAAGGGCAAATAAACACGGCAATCTCATGAAACCGTCTCAGCCCTTCCCAAGCAGACACATAAGAGCCAAATAGACTATCTGGGTCCAGACATGCCACCTACTGGCAACAAGGGTGTTGGACAAAAAACATCCAACTACAATTTTCGGAGAGTGGGCACGGGCAACATCAGCCAGAGATATCCAAGGGAAGGGACACAGCTAAGGGCTGTTTCACTGCCTCAAGAAACTTTCTAGATCACAGGCAGGGGAAGCTGAAGGGGCTGGATGTGTAGACAGAGGCCCATGGAGGAGAAGGCATTGCATAAGGGTTCTCCTGGAGCCTGCACAGGGCCCTGAGCTGCTGCCTACGTAGGCTCAGGGGCACTCCCCAAGGCGGGGCCCGTGGCCAGAGGATGTGACGTGCCAGATGTGGCCAGTCCGGGGGAGGCCTTGCTGTACCGCGCTAGGCACTGGAGCTAAACTAGCCCTCTTCTCTCAGTTCCCCTTACTCAAAAATCTCAGAAACAAGCTTCTGTGGGATCAGCTGATCCACCACTAACCAAAGTGGCTGTCAGAGGGGCACCTGGGTGGCTTAGTCGGTTAGGCGTCCGACTTTCGCTTAGGTCATGATCTCGCAGTTCGTGGGTTCGAGCCCCGCGTCGGGCTCTGTGCTGGCTGCCAGCTCAGAGCCTGAGCCTATTTCAGAGTCTGTATCTCCCTCTGACCCTCCTGCTCACGCTGTCTCTCTCTCCTAGAAATAAATTAAAAAATTAAAAAAAAAAAAAAAAAGTGGCTGTCAGAAGCCACAGCAGAACCAACACACTTCAGGAAAAGGCAACAAAACCTAGCACACAACCCCATGGAATTCACAACACTCAGTATCCAGAACCAAAGCCTCCAGACAATGTGAAGCTATAGGAGAATGTGACCCCCTAACCCAGAGAAAAATCAGCCAATGGGAATAGACCCAGAAAAGTCAGAGACAATGGAACTGATACAGGCTTTAGAGCAACCATTATATATTAAAAATGTTAAGGGCTGGGGTGCCTACGTGACTCAGTCGGTTGAGCATCTGACTTCGGCTCAAGTCGCGATCTCACGGTTTATGGGTTCGAGCCCCATGTGGGGCTCTGTGCTGACAGCTCAGAGCCTGAAGCCTGTTTCGGATTCCGTGTCTCCCTCTCTCTCTGCCCCTCCACCACTCACGTTCTGTCTCTGTCTCTCAAAAATGAATAAACATTAAAAAACTTTTTTTAATTAAAAACTGTCTAAGGGCTTAAACTTGAACCGGTGAGAAGAGAAATAAGAGGCATCAGAAGAGAGCCACATGGAACTTTTAGAGCTGAGAAATGCAGTATCTGGAAAGGAAAATTCACTAGGCAGGATTAATATTACACAACACGGCAGAAAAAAGTTACGAACCTGATGCCAAATGAACAACAAACACTATCCAAAAGGAATCACACACAGAAAAAAGTCTATAGGAAAGTGAATACGGCCTTGGTGACCTTTGGGACGATGGTACCAAGAGTTCCAACATATGCATAACTGGGGTCCCAAGAGCATGGTATCTGAAGAAATAATGGCCCAGATGTGAGGAGCACAATAATTCAATAGATCTAGGAGCTCCAGCCGGAAAACAAAGAACTATGTCACAGCATACCATAAGCAAATGAGCATGACCGCTGACTGACATACTATGAACCAAGAAGCAAAGATAAGACTCACAAGGCCCAGTATCAAAAAAAAAAGCCTGAGGGGGCACCTGGGTGGCTTAGTCGGTTAAGCGTCCGACTTTCGCTTAGGTCATGATCTCGCGGTTCGTGGGTTCGAGCCCCGCATTGGGCTCTGTGCTGACTGCCAGCTCAGAGCCTGGAGCCTGTTTCAGTCTGTGACTCCCTCTCTCTCTGACCCTCCCCTGCTCATGCTGTTCTCTCTCTCCTAGAAATAAATTTAAAAAAAAAAAAAAAAAAGCCTGAAGCTCAGGGAAGGACATCTGTAAAATACTGAGGAAGAATAATCCCAACCCAGAATTCCTTATCCACTGAAAAGAGATGGTGAAACAAAAACTTGTTCAAAGGCTGAGAGAATCTTTGCAGTAGATCTGCACTGCAAGGAAGGTTCTGAAAGTCCTTCAGGAGGCAGGAGAGTGGCATGTGGCTCTGAGGATAAAGAGCACTGGGTTACAGGGAATGTGTGCATGAACACGAAAGACGTTTTCTTGTTAGTATATTTTTATAGGAAACAATTGTGGTGGGGCAGCTGGGTGGCTCAGTCAGTTAAGCATCAGACTCTTGGTTTCAGCTCAGGTTGTGATCTGAAGGTTCATGAGATGGGAGACCTGTGCTGTCAGCACAGAGCCTCCCTGGGATTCTCTCACTCTCTGCCACTCCCCCTGTGAGAACGAGCATGCATGTGCACATGCACTCTCTCTCTCTCAAAATAAACATTTTAAAAAACTGGCTTAAACAAACAAACAAAAAAAAAGACAACTGACGGCTCAAGGCACAAATAACGAGAATGAACCACAGGGCTTGGAAATGCAGCCTCGAAAGGGTGGCAAGAGGGGCGCCTGGGTGGCTGTTGGTTAAGCTTCTGACTTCAGCTCAGGTCATGATTTCATGGTCTGTGAGTTTGAGCCCCGCATCTGGCTCTGTGCTGAGAGCTTAGAGCCTGGAGCCTGCTTTGGATTCTGTGCCTTCCTCTCTCTGCCCCTCTCCTGTTTGTGCACACGCTCTCTCTCTCTCTCTTAAAACTAAATAAACACTAAAAAAACTTTTTTTAAAAAAGGGTAGCAATGAGGCACAAGGGCTGGGGCGGGGGAGACGGAAGCAAACCTGAGGCACAAGGCTAGCTGGAGGGCGGCGTTCGCCCAGTGCCAAGCTGACCCTGACCTCCCTTGAGCCAAGGCCTCGGGGGAATGGAGTGGCCAGCCTCTGCACCTTTGCCTGCTGGACACATTGGCCGTGCGCCTCCAGCCCGGCTGACCACTTGCCCCTTTACGCACTCAAGGGGCACTTCCCGAGTCCCTCAACTCCCGGGCCGTGCCTCACAGAGCACGGCATGCAGGGCAGGACAACTGGACACACACCACCAACCATGTGGCCATGACTATACACAGAAGGATCAAGTGAGGGAAACAGGGCACGTGGTAAGAGCAGACCTGACCTGGGACAGCAGAGGCTGGTGCCAAGATGCTGAGCAGCACGACAGCGGCCCTGGGTAAGAAGACATGGTGCGTATGGAAGTCAGTGGTGGTGTGGTGGGCACAGGGCTTCCCCCTGGGCTTGTGGGCCCCCAACAAGGTGTGGCACCAACAGTGACTGTGGAGCAAGCGGCCAGAGCCCTGTCAGAGATGCCTTCACAGCAGGACCAGTGGTCACCCTCTGGACTGGACCCACCTGGCCCGGCCCCCAACAGTTGGGACATGCTGGTAATGCCTGGGCTCACCGTGCTAATGTGGCCTGTCACTGCTCCCTCGGGGGAGGGAGGGGCCAGGGACACATCATTTGTTAGGGGAGCCTTGTCACCCTATTACCTCGCCTAGTCAGCAGGACAGAAGGCAGACGTGCCAGGTCTGGGTCCAGGTCCAGGAGGGTCCAAGAGACTAGGCCAGGTGCTGCCCATTTCCCCGTTGCCTTGGCAGCTTCTGTGTTATTCCCCAGACTGTGATTAGCAAGTTATCAGGTAACACGACTTTATATAGCAGTGTCCAGGATGCAGCACTACCTGTCTGCACATATCATGCTCAGCAGGTGTGTGGGCTGCACTTCAGGCCGGCAATGTTGCACGCCACACCTCTAACCTCTGCAGACCCTGAGGGGTCACGCATTCCCAGTGCAGGCTCAGAGGTCATACCCTCCCCCAAGGCTGAGCAGCCCAGTGACTGCAGCAGGCATGGAGGGGGGTCTGGGGCCCCTGAGAACCCCACCCCAACCATGGCCCTATCGGGACCCCGCATAGCAGAACACCATCTATTAGGCGTGTGCAGGGTTTGAAACCAGGAGTTCGTGGGACAAGTGTCACTGTTGGCACTGTGCTTCAGCCAGGAGCCCAGGGTGGACCAGGAGGCCTGGGGGGAGGGGGGGCAGTGAGGACCCGCACTATAGAGCACCCTGAAATCCCCGGGCCCCAGGCAGCTCCTGCGGGTGTAATAAAGATGGTGATACAGGTAGGAAGACACAGGGAGCACGCAGGGCAGGCAACAGGCAGCCCCAGAGGAGGCATGAATGCTGCCCAAGGCAGGGCCCTGTACGCCAAGACCAGGAGAAGGGGAGTTAGAACTTCACCATGGCCGGAATCCCCTTTTATCTCCCCACGGAGAAGAGCACTGCTTAGGTAAAGCAATAGGAAGTGCTTACGAAATCCTCCTCCAGGTCCAGGAAGCACACTAGGTAAGGCATAGAGTTACGCTCAGGGTTCTCAACCACGTGATTCCGTGCCCTGGCACTGGCACTGTCCAGAGACATACTTGGTTAGGGAGGAGGGCCCTCCTGGTCTCTGAAGCATGGAGGCCAGGGATGCCGTCCAACACCCCGCAGTGCCCACAAAAGCCCCACCCCGGAGTGACCTGGCTTTGGACATCAGCAGTGCCGAGGCAGAGAAGCCCTGAGCTAACTGCTGTCATGGGGAAAGCAATTGCCAGAGCAGAACATGGGTTACTCCACAGGACAAATGACCTGGTTTCTTCAACAGATGGATGGCACAAAAGGAAGAAGGACAGAGTGCTATAAATTACCGGGCTTGGCATGCATGTCACGTGTGGCTCTGCATGGACTCAGCCACGTGAAGACAGCTGGCGAGGGTGCCCGGGGCTGCGCCTCAGGTGCTCTCACAGAGCTGCATAAAGACTGTCGGAAAAAACCGGTTCATATCTGTAAACATTCAACTCAGTCACTGACAAAGCCAAGGGTACAATGAAAATATATACCCAGGATTATTTTACAAAAACTCCAGCAAAACTAAACAAAGTGGGGGTGTGTGTGTCTTGGGGAAGCGTTGAAACGAGAAGGGTCAGGCACTCACAGAGGGCAAGGCTGGGAGACGGCATGGGGCCGATGGCTGTTCTCATCTCTGTTATGTCTTCACATTAACGTTCCCACGTGAAAGGCTTATAGCTTTTTATTTCAAGTTTATTTATTTTGAGAAAGAGAGGGAGTATAAGCAGGGAGGAGGGGCAGAGAGAGAGGAGGGGCAGAATCCCAAGCAGGCTCCACGCTGTTGGCGCAGCGCCTGACATGGGTCTCAGTACCCCGAGCCCTGAGATCCTGACCTGAACTGAAATCAAGAGTCAGATGCTTAACTGACTGAGCCACCCAGGCGCCCCTCCCACCAATGTGAAAGATTTAAAACAACAAGCACATATGTACAAGCCCTCCCACACTACACAGAAGGGACACAGGGCAAGGCCAGTGAAACACACAAGCACAGAGCCTGCACAGCATTTGGGGAAGAGGGGCAGGGCCAGGACAGGTAAGACAAGTGAGGCTTGGCCTGCCCTGGACACAGCCCCGGGATGTCTGCCACTGGCCTTGCAAGGGCAGCAGCACCCAACGTCACCCCTCCCAGTTCTGAAGTGCCACCTCTTCCCTGTAACCTACACGGCCAAGCCCTCGGAACACAGAGGTGTCTGTGGAGAATGAAAAAAAAAAAAAAAGCATCTGTTCTTCCTTAAAAAGCCTGTCTATGTGACTCTGTGAAGCACAAGTGAGGTGCACCAGCCCTTCTCAGGGCTGTGTTCAGTCAATCCTCTCCTGAGCAGTATGTGACCGTGAAAGGGGGCAGTTAAGTCCTGAGAAAAGGTCTGGCTACAGATCTCCAGGCAACTGTTCACCCACCAGCACCCCCCCCCCTTTCCAGTAAAGCACAAACAATTGGGAAATTCCTTTCAAGGAATCCTCCCTGTAACTTCCTGGCAGATTCTGCATAGGAGGCTGAGGCTGTGGAGAGTTTAGACAGTGTCTGTGACTGTGAGGGGCCATTTCCATGGAGTACAGACAGGGAGAATGGGAGCACATTCATCGCTGTGTGGAGGGACACGTAAAGGCAAGAAAAGACATTCCAAGCAGCCAGGAGCCAGGTGTAAATCAGGACCCATCCAGTAGCCAGCACAGCAAATATTTCTACCTAAATTCATGGACGTGCACAGAAAGTTCAAGGTTTAGGAAAAAAGATGCAAATCACCTGAAACTGTGATCTGGACAACTCCACCCCCGTGTGTTTTGTTCACTCTTCTTGGGTCAGCAAATAAAGGCAGACCAGAAGGGCCCCCTTCTTTCCAGTGAGATTCCCATGTGCCCATTTATACTCCAACCCCCACCATGACCAGTCCCTGGTGATTGCCGATCTGCTTTCTCCTTTTCTAGGTTATAAATAAATGGAATCATGCTGTATGAATTTCCTGTGGCCACTATAACAAATCACCACAAACTTGGTGGCTGAAAAGAAGAAAAATGTATTCTCTCTGTGTCCTGGAGCCCCTAGGTCTGAAATCAGTATTCCACAGGCTGAAATCTAGGTGTGTGCAGGGCCACACTCTCTCCAGAGGCTCCAGGCAGTGAGCCTTTCTCACTTCTTCCAGCTTCTTAGGTCTCTGAGCATTCCTCAGCTTGTGGTCACATCACCCCAATCTCTGCCACTGGTCACAATGCCTTTTCTTCTGTGTCAAATCTCTTCTTGTCTCTTTCTTACAAGGCTACTGATGAGTACCTTTAGGGCCCACCCAGATATTCAGGATGAACTCTCCTACCTATAGATCCTTACCTTAATCCTATCACAAAGTCCTTTTTTCCATATAAAATCACATTCACAAGTTCTAGGGCTTGAGTCCTGGACACTGATCAGACCCTTTCCCATCTGACCACACACACTTCACAGAATGCCTCTGAGCTTCATCCATGCTGCTGTCTCCAAGGTCCATTCCTTTCTACCGTTGTTGACCTCCTATATTATGCCAGCATGTTTATCCTTTTGGTGACTAAAGGACACAAGGCTCATCTCCTGTTTGAAGGACTAATGCGTAAAGCTGCTATAAACATTCACATACAGGATTTCATACAGACGGGAGTTTTTGTTTCAGCCAGGAGCACAACTGGGGGTCCCATGGCAACTGTCTGTTTAACCTTATAAGAAATTGCCAGATTGTTTCCCAGAGTGGCCGCGTTCCCACCAGCAATGAGGGGAGTCCAGCTGCTCCCTATCCACGCCAGCATTTGGCGTCCTCGGCTGTTTTATTTTAGCCACTCTCATAGGTGGGAAGTGGCAGTTCACTGTGGTTTCCGTCTGCATTTCCCCACTGACTGATGACGTGGAACATGCTTCATGGACTAATTTGCCGTTCTTTCATCTTCGTGGTAAAGCTGTACAAAGCTGTAATGCATTTTTAAAAACTGGGTCATTTTCTTAGTATTGCATTTTGAGAGTTCTTGATATGTTCTGGATACAAGAGCTTTATCACATGAGTTTTACAAAGTCGCTCTCAGTCCATAGCCTTTTTATTCTCTTACCAGTGTCCTTCAAAGAAAAGTTCTTAATCCTGATGAAGTGGCACTTACCAGTTTTTTCTTTTACAGGACTTGCTCTTTGGTGTTTTGGCTACTCCCTTTCTTTTTTTAAATAGTTCTATTTTATGAAAATCTTCTAAATCGCCATTCTTACCAACCTTCCCTTCCTTTCCCAAAAAAGAAGCTCTAGGGAACTGCCAGGTCCAGCCCCCTGGGCCCAGTCCCCACTGAAGTGTTTCTCTCAGATGATGTGCAGACTCTGCTTGTCTGTTTCTCTGGCCTTGCCCTGTGTCCCTTCTGTGTGGTGTGGGAGGGCTTGTACATGTGCGCTTTTTGTTTAAATCTTTCACATGGGGTGGGGGGTGCTTGGGTGGCTCAGTCAGTTAAGCGTCTGACTCTTGATTTCTGGATCACGACCACGGAGGCTCCCTGGATGCTGACCACTTGGACACCATCTGGTTTTGGCTTCTGACCCTGGCGGGCTGGGCCAGGTACTGTCCTCCCAGCACACCTGCCCCTTTCCCTGAACTACAGCTCTCGCTGCTTCAAGGCCTGCACACTGGTACAGCCAAGTCGGGCCTGGGACACACAGGGCCAAGACCATGCCCCCACTGAGTCCCCTGTGTCCCCCTGTGTATCAGCCAACACAACCACCCTTAGGTGCCTGCCTAAAGCGGTGGCCCTACAGACGGGACATGAGGTGAATCAGCACACAGGGTACATCGGTGCACAGGAAGTGAGGAAGGACCTGCAGGCATGGTTGGTGCATGCTCCACTCCGATGAGGGTGGGCAGCATCTGAACCCTGACCAGAGAGGGGGCCGCGGGGACTCACTAGGCACAGGCTCTGCACAGAAACTGGGGCCAAACTGAACACAACAACGTGTGGTATCTCGGCTGGCAGTCGTCAAAGGCCCCTTCTGCAACCACCCAGGTATCAGGGCTCCCACTGTTACAACTGAGGAAAGTGAAGCAGAGAGAGAAGACAAGGCTGCTGGAGGGCACAGGTGGGGCTGGGGTCCCCACTCCGCAGAACTCATCTCAACCTCACAGGGAGACTGGCCCTGGGGCCCCCCACAGCTCATGCTCAGTTACCACCCCATATGATCTTAATCCAATTTCACTCTCCATCCAGACTCCTTGTGAAGGTGCGTGACCCCGTGATAATGGATGAAACAAACATGTGCTAACAACTTGTCACAGAAGCGCTTCTATCCCGCCGAGCCCTGTGCCATCTGATGGGAAACACTGCCCTCTGCAAGATGTCCCCACGGTCCCGGGCCTGCCCCGGGAGGTGTGACTATCATGACCTACTGGCTCCTGCCACCACTCTGGCTTGTGGGACCCAGGCCTGGACCTGGCCCTCTTTTCAACACCTTTGTCTCACTATGATTTCATCTTTCCCATCTGCCTTTCCTCAAATAGAAAAAATAAGAAGCCACCCTACCTCGTACTTGCTGTATGCCCCCAGCACACACAGCCCACGGTGCTGAGCACGGCCTGTGGAGGGGCCAGTCCACACGCTGGGCTCGACCCCTCTGTCCCCATGGTGGCAAACGGCCAAACCTCAGATCTCGTCTGTGTTACCACTCACCTTCTGGGACAGAACAGGCCCAACCCACCAGTGTCCAGCCCCTTGCTCTGCTCCCAGGACCTGAGACTCCTCTGTCTGGGCAGGAGTCAGCCTCAGGGAGGTATGTCCTTGGCGCGTGCTCTCGCGCTCTCTCTCTCTGTCTCATGCTTCAGTCTAGGCCAACAAAACCAATTCGGATAAATTAGGATAAATGACAAAACAAGTACCAGAGCACTTTACACCAAGGCTCTTCTGCCACAGCTTTGTAAGGAGCCTGAGTGTTGGGTGGGCTTTTGTTTTTCTAAGTCTGTGTCAAACTTCACTCCAGCCAGAGCCAGGGGGCAGGAGTGGGGAGCCTGAGAGGATCAAGTGACAGTGAGAGAGGATCAAGTGACAGTGGAGGAAGCTGAGGGCTTGGCCTGGGTCACAGGGTCCTCTGGGGTACAGCCTGGGACTTGGGCTGCCCAGTGCTCCTCATCTCACAGTGGGCTCAGCTTGCGTGTCTCCCATCTCATCACTTGCCCCCTGCAAAGTGCCCCTGGAGACGCAGGCCCCAACCACAGACAAATAAAAGCCCTGGCTGCAAACTCAGACTTCTCTTCCCCTCAGGGCGCAATGGTCCCCCATGGCCTCTGGCCAGTGCCTGTTGAAAGATCACTCTCCTACATCCCTGTCACACACACATAGCCTGCAGCTGGGAGCCACCAGGCCAGGGACCTTGCCCAGCCTCAGCGCTCAGTGTTGGTCCAGCCCTGCCACCTGCACACGTGTTCTGAATCCACAGTCCCTCCACCCCCTCCAGCCCTAGGGAAGCCTCCGGGTGACACCTCCAACCAGTTTGAGTATCAGCTCCAGGCCGTGCTCAATACCCTCTGCCGCCTTTATCAGGACACCAGCGTCAATCCTAGCTGCTCAGGAACACAGAGAAGGCAGCCCCTGCCACCTGGGGCCCTAGGAACAGGGACTGCCTCTGAGCAGAGCTGGCCTGTGTGCAGCTGGGCCAAGGAGGCTGCCTCTGCCATAAGGCTGGTTCAGAGACTTGATCTTGGACCACAAGGAAAGGTTCCCCTGGAAACTCCCTTCCAAGAGCTCAAGAGACAGCCTGGAGGCTTTAGGGGAAATGTCTGGACAGGCCAACCTCTCCAGAGAGCTCAGTCACCCTCTCTCATTCTAGAAGCTCTAATATTTTGAGCCAGAACATTCCAACATCTCAAAGAGGTGTCAAAAGTGTCTAGGGCTCAGGGCCCACCCACACGGGCAGTCCTGAGTCCCTGTCATTGGCAACGCATTCTTGCTGACATCAGAGGGAGGACACCGGGCCCAGGGCCCAGCCAGGCCTACTCTCTAATGTGCAGACAGGAGGAGAGCAGAGCAGACGTGACCAGAGCATGTGAGGTAGTCACACTGTGCAGCGAGACCTCAGAAGGCCGACTCGGCTGCTTTCAGCCCGCGGTTCTCCTGGAGGACAGCACAGCCACCATGCACAGAACCAGTCTAGGGTTCAGGAGTCAGGCTCATAGCAGCCAACCAACCAGCTCAGATACGGGCCCCTAGTTACCAGCTGCACATCTCAGGAAAGCCCTCACCCTCACCAGGTCTGACGCAAAGCAAGCTACATGAAATCCGTGTACTTCTAACTTTTGAGAAGCAGAATCTGACCTGGCCAAGGCCGTGCTGGGCTAGGCCCCACAGGGAGGCTCCAAGACCAAACAACACCCTGTGTCCCGCACCCAGAGCGTCACCAAGTTTCCTCAATGAGGTCCCCTGTGGTTGCCAGGCACTCAGGTTTCACCCCTATTAAAGCCAAGAACAGACCAGTCCCTTTAGATCCTGGCTTGGCTTCCAACGGGCCCAATTGTTAGCCTTTGGGACAACAAGATCCTCTATCACCTAGATAAACAGAATGGACCTTCCTGGAATAATCTGGACTTTCCAGACTCTGGATGCCCAGGAGCTGTGGAGCCTGGGGGGACAGTGCCCATCTATCTAACCAGCTATACTCTGAGCCACTGGCTCAGACCTATCCCAAGAAAGGCCCTCTGCCTGCTACCCTCGCCTGGTGCTAAGCATGGCCCTCTAAGCACTGATAGGAGCAGGCCTCCTCAACGACCCTCCACCCGAGAGCACCTGCAGGTGGGCAGGGAGTGACGTTTGCCCCACACTGCTTCTCCCTGCATGTCAGCTGCCACTTGGCTCCCATGACACAGAAAGCTCAGCCCTCCTCCTGGGTTAAGTCATACCTAAGCATCCACTGAGACCCACCCACTGAATACTCCCCAGAAAGATGACCATCGCTTAGAGCGCACTGCCCCGTGAAAAGTGCTGCCAAACCAGGCTCATCCTGCAAACCAGACGGGGCAGTTGTGCCCGTCCATCTCTTATGGGGTGAAGGCAGAGGGCAGCATGTGCCCCACCAGGTGTCCAGTGCCCACCTACCCTCAAAAGCCAGACCACGAGGACCTCCTGTGTACAAAGCCATGCCTTTTTTTTTTTTAATTAAAAATTTTTAAATGTTTTATTTATTTCTGAGAGAGATACTCTATCCCCTGCATGAGCAGGGGAGGGGCAGAGAGAGAGACACAGAATCTGAAACAGGCTCCAGGCTCTGAGCTAGCTGTCAGCACAGAGCCCCACGCAGGGCTTGAACCCACGAACCGCGAGATCATGACCTGAGCCAAAGTCGGACGCCCAACCAACTGAGCGTCGCAGGCGCCCCAAGGCCATGCCTTTCCACGGCCAACTTCAGACAGATGAGGAAACTGAGGCTCAGAGAAGCCAAGCAGCTTGCTCAAGGTCACCTGCTCAGTGAGCAGCAAAGCACACACTCAAACCCAGGACTCTCCTCAAATAAGGAGGGAGCAGGGCCTCTACTATGTGGGATGTGTCTTTTCTCCTGGCCGCCTTTTCCTTCCACATGAGTGGGGTCATACTGCTCTGGACATGCCTGCTTCCTCCCAAACCGGCTGGCCAGCCGCCTCAGCTGGAGCTCTCCAGAGTGCTCCCCATTCTTGCAGGTCTGCTCTCCTTAACCTGCCTGCTGGGGAGGAGTCTTGCTCTGAAAACACATCCATTTCAGCCAGAAGTCTGAAACTGTCATAGACCCTTTCACAGAGCGTTTTGTCACCTGCCTAAAAACAAAAGCGACTGATCTTGGCTCAAAGTGACAAGATGAGCATCATGTATTTGCCAAAAGCTGCTGTGCCCCAGAAACCAGGAGGCAGCTCAAGTTCTGCTGGGCGAACTGCAGATCCAGGTAAGAGCAGTGTAGGTGGAGCAAGGAGCCCCTTCTAGGAGCTGCAGCACAATCCTAGGAGCTTCAGAAGCTGAAGCTTGTTTGTTTTTCTTCCTTTCTTCCTTCCTCCCTCCCTGCCCCCCCCCACCCTTCTTCTCACAGGAACCTTTCTTGGTGCTCTTTTTTTTAATTTTTAAAATATTTTGAGGTGGGGGTGGGGGGTGGGGAAGGGGCAGAGAGAGAGGGAGACGCAGAATCTGAAGCAGGCTCCAGGCTCTGAGCTGTCAGCAGAGAGCCCGACGCGGGGCTCGAACTCTCAAACCATGAGATCATGACCTGGGCTGAAGTCAGACGCTTAACGGACTGAGCCACCCAGGTGCCCCAAGACTGTTGCTTAAAGTATGTAAAATCAGACAATCTCACTGCCATGGCGAGGTCTAGGGAGAGCAGGGCCAGCCCAGGGGGACTCTAGACTGGCCACATCGATGAATGCTCGCCCCTGCTGTGCTCCCTCCTAAGTGGACCTTCTCACCTGAGGACACCCAGGCCTTGTGCCCCTTCCCAGCCAGCTCCCCCAGCTCAGGAGGGGGCCTCTGATCTTACACAAGCATCCATCGAGTCTTGCCCTGCAGCCCCCAAAGGCCCACACTTCCCCATTTATGGTTCTCAAACCCAGCGCTCATGTGAACCCCGTGCCACTGTCTAGGGCACTGCTCCTGGGATGCACCCCACTGACTTCTCAATGGAGAGCTCCTCACAGTTCCCGCCAGGCACACTCTCTCTGACCCATGTGCGAGAGTGGTCTCTCCCTACCAGAAGGTGAATAGTCCTAGGAGGAGAGGATATCCCATGCTAGCTGCTCACCAGGGCCAACGGCCTGGTACCAGCCTAACAGAGGCTCAAGGCAGCCCTAACCAGGCTGTGTGGAAGGAGAGACACGCTGCTCCCAAGAGTGGGGAACAAGCGCCACCGCCCAGCACTCTCTCCTAGACTCGATCTGGAAATAACCCCGAACTCACAGAAGAGCTGCAGTGGTGCAAAGGACACCCACATACATTTAAACCCCACACTGACCTGCCATTGCTTCCCAACCGGCCCACACAAGCATGTGGGCCTTCTCCCTGCCCGCCCCCACCGCCACCCCATTCCATACCCGGCTAGGCACACACGCTTGCCCTCTTGACTCACCTGGCAGCAAGCTTCACACATCACCACGCTTCCCCGCTAAGCACGTGGTGTGCTTCTGAAAAGTAAAGGCATTCTCTTCCACAGCCCACGGCAGCCGCCAGCCTCGCAGTGCTCGTCGTTAACGGGACATGTTGCACTGCTGTCCACCTTCCACGTGCCACCTCGCTCAGTGGTGCCCCTGCCTCACTCTCCCTCCCGCCAGGAGAAGGCAGACCACACTGAGCCGTCCCATCTCGACAGCCAGCTTTAACCTGGAAGTTTCTCAGCAACTCTTTGACGTTTAGGCACTGACACTCTGGGCTAATACAGGACGCTCCCCTCTTCTTTACTAGAGTGTGCCACACTTCGAGTCTGCCCGACGCAACCCAGGACAACACTCATCGTGTGCTCCAGCCATAAGCCTCAAGGTGACAGCAGCCCTCTGTGGCACCCCACCTTCAGCACATGGAGTCTGTCTGCGCTCATGGCTGTGAACGCTGGTCACCCAGGCAGGGCAGCCCTGCTCAGGCCACCGTCACCCCGTGTAGCTCACACCTCCTCCCCACAAACAGTCCAGGTCCAACCCTGCCATGCACAGCTTCACAGCTGTGGCCATAAAACCAAGTTCTTGTCTCATCAGTCTCAGCGTCCCTAAGCAGGAGCCCTCCCTTCTCCTCATTCATTCATTTACATGCTTACCAACAGCAGTGTGATGGTTAAATTTATGTGTCAACTTGACTAGGCCAGTTGTTTGGTCAAACATCAGTCTAGATGTGGCAGCAAAGGCATTTTTTCAGATGAGAAAAACATTTAAATCAGTAGACTTTGAATAAATTACTCTACATGGTATGGGTGAGCCTCATCTAATCAGTTGAAGGCCTTAAGAGCCAAAGACCAAGGTACCTTGGAGAAAGAAGGAATTCTGCCTTGACACTGCCTTTAGACTCAAGATACATCATTAGCTTCACTGGGTCTCCAGCTTCCCAACCTGCCCTGCAAATTTAGACTTACCAGTCCCCATGATTGCATGAGCTGGTTCCTTAAAAATAAGTCTCTTGGAGCGCCTGGGTGGCTCAGTTGGTTAAGTGTCCGACTTCAGTTCAGGTCATGGTCTCACGGTCTGTGAGTTCAAGCCCTGCGCTGGACTCTGTGCAGACAGCTGAGAGCCTCGAGCCTGCTTCAGATTCTGTGTCTCCCTCTCTCTCTGCCCCTCCCCATTCATGTTCTGTCTCTGTCTCTCAAAAATAAATGTTAAAAAAAAAAGTCTCTTTCCCTCTCCCTTTCTCTAGACACACAGAGAACCCTAGTACAGATTCATGGAGTGGCATTTGCAACGGTTTCAAACGCATTACAGTTGTTAATTATCTTGATCCTCAGATTGTCCCAGGCTGGCCTGCGAGCCCTTGGTGTTGGCTCCTGACCCACCCCTGCCCTCCCGGGAGTCCACTCTAAAATCCTGGCACCACGAGGAGCTCTGGGCTCCGCTTGGCTTGCTCCAGCCACAGCAGTGGCATCACCCATCTCTCTGAGGAGCCCTAGTTCCTAGACTGAGACCTGGAAGCTTCCTCATCTGTCAGAGCAGCTTACAGAGGCCCCCACCCGGATAGCTCTTAAGGGCACTGCATCAGGGGAAGTCATTAGGACACAAGTGTTCTTGAATTTGAGTGGGAAGAAGAAAACCCCATCTATTTCCACCAACTAAAACTTGGCATTTCTTTCAGTTACAAACACAAGCACCACACTATGCAGCTGACCTTGAACAACACTGGCTTAAACTACAGGAGTCCACTTACACACAGGTTTTTATATTTTTATATATATATATACATATATATATATATATATACAGTACAGTACTTTAAATATATTTTCTCCTCATGATTTTCTTAATAATATTTTCTTTTCTTGGAGCGCCTGGGTGGCTTAGTCGGTTAAGCGTCCGACTTTCGCTTAGGTCATGATCTCGCGGTTCGTGGGTTCGAGCCCCGCGTCGGGCTCTGTGCTGACTGCCAGCTCAGAGCCTGGAGCCTATTTTGGAGTCTGTATCTCCCTCTCTCTGACCCTCCCCTGCTCGCTCTCTCTCTCTCTCTCTCTCTCTCCTAGAAATAAATAAAAATATAAAAAAATAATAATATTTTCTTTTCTCTAGCTTTCTAGCTTGCTTTATTGTGAGAATACAGTCCATAATGCATACGGCATACAAAATGTATGTTAATTGACTATGTTATCAGTAAAGCTTCTGGTCAAGAATAGACCATTAGTTAAGTTTTGGGGGAAGTCAAAAGTTATACACAGATTTTCAACCGTGTGGGGGGCCAGCACCCCTAATCCCCACAGTGGTCAAGGTTCAACTGTGCAGCAACATGCACAGTATGACTCTGATGACTAAATTCAATATATATAATAGCAATTGAATCTGCTGTACCTCATCAATTAACACATTAACAATAAATTTGTTACTAAGTCACACCTTTATTTTTAATGCTTTCCACGTGGTACAATGCCTTGATAATTCTACATATTTTAGGTGCCTGAAAGGGATCCACGTCCAGAAAAGACTAAGGCCCCTGCCCATGACTCGCTGAATTAACAGGACCTCCCCCAACTGAGGTTCAGCTGTGGATGGCTTCACTGGGAAGGTACTTGCAAAGTCAACTGGAGTTTAAAAAAAAAAAAAAAAAACCAACCAGCTTCACTAATCTGCTGTTTCTAAACCAATATTTACTCCTCACCATAGAAAGTCAGTGAGCACTCACCAGATAAGCCATGTAAAGTGCCCCTCAGGCAAGGACCATCAGTGCCTCAACCTCCACACGAGTGCTGCTGGGGGACTAATACCCCCAGTGTTTCCTGGTGCCACAGGGATGGGGGTCTCCATGCAGAAGGGGACACATGGACACATTCAGGAGCATTTGGTTCAAGTTACTGAAAATGTCCTGATTACATCATGAACACAGGTGCACTTGGGCACAATAAGACATCACACGACCAAGAAGACACCGAGACATGAATGCCCCCCCCAACCTCAGCCCTACCCCCTACCTGTCCTATCTTGAACCTCCGCTTTCTCCTGGCACCTTTCCCCAGCATCTGACCGCCTTCCACAGGTTTCTACACTGGCACAAACTGCTCCCTGGAGTGGCTATCCCTCCTGTACCATCTACCTGCACACCCTGGCAGGGAACGCCCATGCATGGCCCTCAGCTCAACCTCCATCAGCACACCAGGCCCTGGGAGGCCCTGCCCGTATTCAAGGACTCTGCAGTGTGAAAGCACGTCATTCTCTTCACCCCTGGGCCCCACCTAGGCCTGACCAGAGGGAGCCCAGGTATCTCATAAACTCAGTGACCTGCTTATTTATAAACTCAGCAATCATTCAGCAAGGAGCGTGACAGCTTCTGACGCCAACCTCGAGCATTTTGACCAAATGAGGTGCTACTTCGCATGGCCATTTGGGCCTCCTAAAGCACACAGGTGCCTCCTTGTCCTCTCTGCCCAAGGTATCCCCAGACCCTTCAATGACCAAAGGAGGAAGGTGACAAGAGTCAAAAGCCAAAGCTAGGGAGGACAGCTTGGAGCAGAGAGCAGGGCTCTGAGTCCAGCAGCCAGGCCACACACCCAGTCCTCTGCCCTCCTACCCTCAGTGGCCTTGGCCAAATGAGCATGCTTCCTTGAGCCTTGGTTTCCTCTTCTGGAAAACAGGACCATGAAGACCAACTGGCCAGGCTGAGAGGACCCCCAGGAAAGGCTGGGACAAGTTTGTGCCCCACCCCAACCTCATGATTCTTCCTGCTAGGACCGCCCCCCTTCTGGCCCCCAAAATGAAAAGTGCGGCTCTTAGCACCTCCCAGAGCAGCCCAGGCCACAGGGTGACCTCATTGCGCCACTACCCCTGATCCAGTGTGGTTTCTAATGCCAACAGGGACAAGCAGAGGCAAGCACGGCTGTCTTCACCTACTGCATCAAGACCAGACAACTAGGAAAACCGAGAAGGAAAGTGAGGGCTTATACCAATTAAGACAAACCATTTCTACAAGCCCAGGGATTTCTCTGAGAACGTAAAAAGGGAAATGGCAGGAGACCGGAGTGATAAGGGGCCACTGTCACCAGAGCTGCCTACCAGGCCATGCTGGGAAGCTCTGCCCTGCACCTTGCAGAAAAAACCCACTCTATACCACGGCTCCACGGAGCCTGCCCTGGGCTCCAGGCAGCATAATGACACTTTTGTCCCTTCCAAGACAGAGCGGGCTGGGCACACCTAAACATACAGCATGGGGCCTTCATCTTGGGTGGAAAACAGAGATCATTAAGTGGGAGCGAGACGCCCCACCCAGGAGGATGGAATGACATCAATGTGGCTGCTCTATTTTTCCCATCTCTAACCTATCTGGATGACCCCACAGGGACGGCAGGCAGGGCAGCCACAGAAGTGCCCCCAAAACAAGGGAAGGAGGACTCAGACCTGCCGGGTTCCCACGGAGACACCTATAGGCACGACCGAGCCAAAAAGGAAAATGTGACAGTAATGAGCCAAGACAGCCATGTTTGAGCGTGTGACATGTGACGTGTCTGAGGGAAAAGGAGCTACAGGTAAGCCCCTGGGGGCAGAATAGGTCCCCGTCTTATCCAGAAACCTTCTCGGCCTGCAGGAGGGGCTCAAGAGCGGGCTCTGTGACAATGCTGGCCAAAATGATGGCAGAAGCCTCCTAGAGCATTTTGCAATCTGGGTGCCCAATGGGGGTCGAGCAACCGCCACACTCAGGAACAGCAGCACACAACCCAAGGGGTGCCCCAGGGAAGTGCCACCGTGACCACTCAGCTGTTCGCAGGACCAGACCAGACCAGACCAGACCTGGTTACAAGCCACGCCAGACCGTTTCCTGGGCTCAAAGAGAAATAAAACCAAGTGAGACGCGAGAAACAACTTACTAGAAAGGTAGTTCGGGTAGAAGGGACAGTAAGGCAAGCCCTAGTGGCTGGAGGAACAGTGGCCTCTCCCTGTGGTGTAATATCAAGTACTCCGAGTGAGCAAACACACATCAGTAACAAGAAACATCCAGAAGGAAAGATCGAGTCTCCCGCCTTCCTGCTTGTCAAAATAAGGTCATTATACTCATTCCATTTCAGGCCTGAAATGAAATTCTGGGAGCAGCTCATGATGTGCGCCATCACCAAAGCAGAACCTGGCAGGACTTGAGAGCAGCCGCCTCCACAGGAGAAGGGCCAGAAGCTCTACTTAGGAAAGTAGAGTACAGTCGCATGTACCAGCAGTGAGGCTGGGCGGTATAATCCAAACCCTTTCTGGCCTCCTAGCCAAGGAACCCGGAACTGACCAGGACAAGAGGCCTGGTTAAACCTGGAGGCCCTTTAAAACCTTCCCTCACAGCCTGAGGCTGGTCTGGCTTCACACCACCACCATGCTGCCCACAGCATTGGTAAGCAAATGTCACATGGCCAGCAGCCTGGGTTACAAAGAACTCAAGATGAAACTCACAGATGAGGCAGGAACTGACAAAGTGAAAGGTGCTAAAACCCCCTGGGTCTTGAGCTCCCTCCTCCACACCACCCCTGGCCACTCAAACCCAGCCCAGGGCTGGAGGGAAAGGGCCCCACCTCCCCTGAACTCTGAGGCACTGCCTGAAGGTGTCACATCCTTTCCTTACAGGAGATCTAGATCTGAGCAGCGCACCTGCCCAGCTTCCACGTCAAGCGACCAGTCCTAGCAGGGACGGGGAACCAAGGGCTCATGAACAGGAATGATACACAAGGCCGCCGGCAGCTACTGGGAATTGAAAGCAAAACTTCTGTCTCTGTGCCCAGAAGCTGAGATCAGAAGATTCACTTCCGCTTCAGGATCTGCCATTTCAAAGCTATGTGACCCAAGTAAGATACTTAACTTCTCTGGCCTGGCCTCACAGGGCTGGTGATCTAACTCACCAGGCTGCTGAGACAAGGAATGGAACAGCACAAACCAGCTCTGCCACACACACGACCTCCTGCTCCCCCTTCCGGGTTTCTGAACGCTATAAAATAAAGCGTTGCAACATTCTTTGGGGAAGGGAAAAAAAAAAAAAAGACCAAGAAACAAAAAACAACCCTGACAAAAGTAAGGGGGGACAGGGTGACCAGGGTCAGGGAGACCACCCTTTCACTGGCCATGTGACCTCAGGTGGTGACGGACATCATGTCTGCACTAGTCAGGTTTCTCATCTGTGAAACAGGAATGACCCCATTCTTGACTTTCATGGGCCGCAGTCAGAACCTGGCAAGTTTACACCCTCAGCCTCGAGAGGCAAGGCAGAGACAACCATGGCCATGTGAGCTCACTGCATCGGTTCTCCTGATGGGCCAAAGGGGACAAGGGCTGAGCAAAAGGACACCCAGATGCTCTGGGCACACCAGGAGGCCCCACCAGGGACAGCCGATAGGACAGGCCCTGACAAAGGGAGTGCCCGTTCCCCCCAAACCAAGAGAGCCATCAGAACCACAGAACCCGGGGTGTCTGGGTGGCTCAGTCAGTTGAGCGCCAGACTCCAGCTCCAGTCATGGTCTCACGTCTCATGGGTTCAAGCCCCACATCAGGCTACACACTGACAGCCTGGAGCCTGCTTTGGATTCTGTATCTCCTTCTCTCTCTGCTCCCCCCGCCCCACGCTCTGCCTCTCTTTCTCAAAAATGAACATTAAAAAAATTTTTAATAAATAAAAATCATAGAACCTTTCCCAGAACTGTACCAACGACTTCAAACAATATTCAGCAAAGTAATAACAAGCAATTAATAAGTGGTCATGTAAGGGACACCTAGATGGCTCAAGTCAGTTAAGCATCTGACTCCGGCTCAGGTCATGATCTCACGGTTTATGGGTTCGAGGCCCGTGTCGGGCTCTGTGCTGACAGCTCAGAGCCTAGAGCCTGCTTCAGATTCTGTGCCTCCCTCTCTCTCTGCCCCTCCCCTCTCTCTCTTCTTTCTGCCCCTCGCTTTCTCTCTCTCTCTCAAAAATAAATAAACATTAAAAACATATTTTAATGGTCATTTAAGTTAAAAGAGGACTACTGGTCCTTGCTCACGTTCCCACGTCTGTCGTGTATGTGGTAGATCACACCACAACGGCTCCGATGCATGTTAAACATCTGAGTGAACCCCTCAGATGATGCCGAGAGCTCCCCGTGTGGATGTCTGTCGCGTAGTACTTTAACAGCTGCCCCACCAACCCTCCAGTCATGACATTTGAAATCCTGCACACCAAATCTGGTTTTCTCCAAGCAGGACCTGCTGGCAACTTCCTCCTTCAACCACCTCCCCTGACAAAGGCAGAAATGGGAAGTGTCCTTGCAGGAGGAAGGGATGGAGAGACAGAGGAGGAACCATGGGCTTCCGTCAAGGAAGCAGCTGTATGTCAGTGCTGATAGTGTACCCTTGTCCCTGGAGTGGTCACCATGGCACAGGTGCCCTTACCTCTTGACGAGCCCTTTGCTCTGCCCCAGGGACAGGAAGCACTTCACGTAGCCCTGCACAGTGCCCTCACCCACTATCCCTGCCTCCAAGAGTCGCCAGCTGTGGGTTCTAATGGGATACGTGTATGAATGGACTTCGGGAACCATCGGGGCCACACAGAATATGTTAGTATCTTCCAATTCACAAACGCTGCTTTAGTGTTTTCACTAATGTGTCACCGAGACAAGCTGAACCAAACACAAGACCCTGGAAAATAGCCTGAGAACACAGTCTGAGTGCTTCAAAGTCACCAGCCAGCTGGGACCATGGTCATGCTCAAGAAAATGACAAATAGCTGGCTGGGAGCCAACTTCACACATTGAATTCGCCAGAGCAGAGCCCTGGAGTAAGCATCAATTATGGGGACCGCCAGGACAACTTGCAGCCATCAACTGAGGCCATAAGTCACAGCAGGAGAGGTGATCTTGTTCCATCAGGAGCATGGCAGGTGCCGACTGGGAGAAGGAACAAACATGCCCCAATGCCATCCTCACCCTCTGGGCCGGCAGACAGCACTCAGCCGGCACCCAGACAGAGAACCAGGGTCACGCCACACTGGACAAAGCCCAGTTACAAGCCCAGCCAATAGAAAGGCAGAGGCTACAATGTCTTTTATGACCCAGCCCTGAAAAATCACATACCATCACGCTTGTTGTATTTTGATATGCTGGGGAAGGGGATTATATAAGGACTTGAACACCAGGAGGCAGGTGTCCTTGGAGGCCAGCTTTGGAGGCTGGCTGCCACCCATACGGCCAGCTTTTGATATTACTTTTACAAAAATATAATCATGCTATATACATTTATCTGCAACCTTTTTTTCCCCAGATAAAAATATCTCACTACCCTTCCTCCAGATTGGTAGACGAGGATCTAAGTCATTCTTTATATTGCAACTAACATTAGAATTAATTAATTCTACCTCTATTGACTCAGGTTGTCCACAATTTTCTAGAAGTATAAATAAAGTAATAAATATGCTTGTAAAAAAAAAAAAAAAAAAAGACCAGTCAATGGGAAATGGCAATGAACATGGTACAGACTAAAACGATAGTTGCAAGTAGCTAAAACACGAAAAGCTATCAGGAAGACAAAAATAAGAGTGAGATATAATTTTTGCCTAGCACCACCACAAAATTCGAAAGAATCAGATAATCTGGTGTGTAAGAGGAAGTGGGAAAGGCATGATGGGGCCGGGGGTGGGGGGTGGAATAAGCACAACCCATGGGGCAGCAGCTCAGAGGTGGGCCCTCCCCTGGGTTTGTGTGGTCAGGCTGGGCCAGTGTCTCTTGCCAGGGGCCACTTGTTCAGGGGAGAATGGGACAGGAGTCATGGGGTGGGACCCACGAGCCTCAACAGGATGTGCGTGACGAGCACAATCCCGCAGGTCTGGCTGGTGCCCAAGAGCGGTCGCAGCATGGAAAAGCAAAATAAAGTCAGAAGCCACTGATCCAGAGGAGGAAGGCCCGATCAAATCCACGGGCTCACAGCAAAGGCCTGGTGTGTGCTGCCTTCCCACACACACTCTGTGCTGGGGAGAGTCTCGGGCTCTGCGCACGTACCTCTTGATGGGTAGGAGAGTGGGGAGGCAGCGAGGGCACTGACACTGGAGAAGAGACTTCCAGAGAAAGGCCCTTGGCAGTCAAGGAGGAGAGCACACAGAGGTCTGGGCTACAGAGTTCCAGGTGCCCTGTGAGGGTGGTTTGGGCATGGGAGACACAGGGTCGGCGATCACTCACTGCCACTATACACATCCCCCCAGTGGCACCGAGTGGCACTACTGCCCAGGGGCTGAGACAAGGGGTTTGTAACCATTGGAAGAAGCCCTGTGTTAGGTCATCAACCGTCCACAGCACTGTAGGATAAGCGCTGTGGTCCCCATCACTGTGGCTCAATATTTCCCATTAAGAACACACACTCTTGGTCCAGCTGGAGTTGAATAGAGGGCTCTGGGACAGCAGGGGACCCGAGGAACAGGCACAGCCACCCTGGGGTGATGGGCCACAAGAACACAGCACAGGTCCCATGGCTGTGGGTAGGGAAAGGCTTCTGGAAGCCATGACCACAGAGCTATCTATGCTGATAGAGCACTTTCTATATGGGCCACAGGCATGACAGGAGTGAGCCAGGAGTAGGTGGAGGTCATCACAGGTGAGGGGGAGAGGTGCAGGCGTGCCCTGACTACAGCCTTTGACCAGGGCAGAATCAGCAGGCACCCACCTCGAAGTGTGCTGCAATGACAGTGGCATAGACAGGGCAGCCAGAGCCCAGACTGAGCTGGCTTTCATCAGCCCTGAAACAAGGACCACCCCCACCTCCACGAAACATTCTGCAACCAGCCAAATTAGGGGCAAATGTTTAGAGCTGAAAGGTTAAATGTCCCCACCAAGGACCTTCCAGGACCTTAAACATAGGAGTTCCCCAAAACCCCATCTTTGAAGAAAGACAAACCTTAGTGATTACACTAGCCACTTGTTAAATCACAGAGTGCCAGGACACGGGGCATGCAGCATGTCAGTGTTCTGGGAGAAAAACGGAAGACCTTCATCTCTCCGCTTCTGAACCAACTTAGGGAAGAAGTTTCAGGCCCGTAAACATAGAATCCAAAAGTCCCTGCCAGGGGAAGCCACTCAGCAGCCTGGCAAGGTTTGCCAGTGCCCAAGCATGAGCCTGGTCACCAGTAACAGATAGGCCAGGGCCCCACACAAATGGCCCCGATGCTGCTGTCCACGGCACACATGCCCCCCCACAGGCAGGCTGTAGGGGCTGGGAGCACCCTGCAGGGGAAGGCACAGTCCGGGACCACAAAAGGCCAAGAACCTGCCACTGGCCACCAGCTTCTGGACAGAGTCAGGCCACACTGCCAGACTCCCTGGCCCCCATTCCAAACACCTATTCAATAAAGTAACACTTTACACCTGGTTTTATTTGATAAAAAGGGAACTCAGTTCAGAAAGAAAAGTGTTAAAATCAGTGGGGAAGATGCTGTGAGTCAGCCACTCAAGACTGTGTCCGACAATACTGCCCGCCCCGTGGGCCCGTGCTGGGGTTGCAGGCAGCTGCAGAGGTGTCATTTCCGTGCGCTCTGGGAGGGACCACCACCATCCTGGGCCAAGAGCTAGGACAAGACAAGTGAAAAGGACGTGGCAGGGCTTTCTTTATGGAAAAGGAATCTGGCAGAGCCAGAGAACAGCGAGTAAATCAGACAGATAAGCATGGAGAGCTCCCCACCAAGGAGTTACAGCCCCCAGGCCAGGACTCCAGGATACTGGAGCTGAGCTGCCAGTATCCAGACCTGGAGCAAGACACCTGCCCTTGGAGCAACAGAGCAGACGGTGCAAGGCCAAGTTGGACCAGGAGATCACATGGGACCCGCATCCCTCTTGACAGGGCCCCACCGCACGTTCATCTGATAACAGTTCATTATGCCCTGTGTGCTAGAGTAGCCCAGCTACGGCTGGGACAGAAGCAGGCAGAGCTCTAGGGACATGCTGAGTGTTGGAGGGCACATGGAGTAGGGGCCCTCTTACCCGAGATGAAAAAGGAAGGGGCGGAGTGTAGGGTTGGGAAGCCCTGGACATAAAGCATTCCAGGTGCGGGCACAGTGCACCGTGTCCTGAAACCTAGGACGTGGCGTCCTGTGGTGCAGCTTGCCCTGGCCACCCTCCCAGTCCTCTCTGACCCATCCCCCTGACCATGGTGCCTAAGGAAGAAGGTCAGGCCACTCCGTCGGCACACCCTCCCACGACTCCCTAGGGTACAGGCTCTTCCCCACCACCTGCCTGGGGCCCAGGAGTGCCACTTTTCCTTCAGGCCCTGACAAATATCCCTTCCCCAGGGAGCTCTCCTGGCTGGTAGGCAGGATTAAAGCCCACGGGACTATTACTCTTCGTTTGGGACCCTCCGTGCCCAGCACAGAGTCAGGCACCGGGCTATTTGCTTACCTTGCTGTTACACCTGGGACCTGGCTGCAGTCTAGCCAAGGTTAAGAACACACACTCTGGGCCATCAGATGCCTAGGTCTGACTGCGACCCCACACGTAGACATCCCACTCACTCATCTCCCCCGCCTGGGCTGGAGAATCTGGGGAGGACTTGCCAGGTGGCCATAGGACACGGAAGGTATGCACAGACTGCTCTGTTTCAGGCCCTTCATGGTGGCGCTCATCCACCATGCAGACAGGGCAGGTTGGCACAGGGGCTGAGGAAGGCCGACCCCATAAGTGGACACAGGACAGGAGGCCAGCTGCTCTGTTAAACAGTTTGCCTGACTGATGCCGTTCCCATTCTGTTTTTTTAAATCTTGTGACTCTTTGGGTTACCAAAATCTCAGCATGCATCCTGAGCAAAAATGATGACCTGAGGCTCGCTTTTCTAAATTCCCCCTAAATTTTCCATAGACTTCGGGATTCCTCCAGGACTCCAATGTAAAAGCACATCTGATTTCTGGTGTGCTCATCTGTGACTGGGGCAGGGAAAGGGGAAGCAGCTAGAGGCTCCAGAACCCTCAAGTCTTGAACCTGGTTTTCAGAACAGCAATGCTCATCTCCCCAGAAGTGGCCAGCTTGAGAGCTCGGACTCTGGGCCTCCTGACCCCACATGTCAAGCTTAAGGTGAGTTCAGCACCACCCACAGGGTTAATCAATGGGTTAAAAGAATAATGAAAAACACTAGCCCAAACTTTAAACAAATAGAGCTTTCCAGGTTGCATCCTGGCTAAGGCCCAACCGTGTGTGCATGCGTGTGTGCAAGAGAGAGAGAGAGCTGTGTCCCCATTCCCCCCTCTAACTCCCCCCTTTAACACACCCTGCGGGTTCTTCTGAGAAATGCTACTAACACCAGAACCGGTCCACTATGGGAAGCCTTCACAGTCAACACTGAGTCCTGCCACCAACTTGTCAACAGATCCTGGGGACTCACACAAGACCCTGTAACCTTGAGCAGCCGAGGAATCGGCTGGCCAGGTGTCTAATGATGCCTGAAACCCAGGAGATACTCCACCTGGCTTCCAATGGAGGGGCAAACTCCTGACTTTCCGAGACACCTTAGGCCTTAATTATTCTCCTGGATGGCCGGGGCTATAGCATGTACAGAAGGCACAGGTCCATAACACAACCACCACTGTTAGGGTGGAGTTCCAGTACCGCCAGCCCCTTCTCCCCTACTCCTCCCAGCCCTGTGTCCTGCTCTGAACTTTGCAGTCACCCGGCCGTATTAATACCAGTGAAGGTCTGGAAGCAATACAAGCTGTCCCTTATCCTGGCCTTCAGCTCTTCAAGGGATAGTGGCTCAGACAGCTAGAACCTGTATCGAGGCCCTCTGGGCACCCACATGAACACCAGGCAGTGGCAGCCTCCTGGGTCTGCAGCCTGGTTCAGCCCCAACTCGGCCAATAGCAAGTACCCTGTTCCACCACGCCAGGCCTGGGCCTTGCATCCTGCACCCTCCCATGACCTACCTGCAACACCCCCAAACGTGTCTGCCCTGAGCTTCACAACAGCAGAGGGACGCCCACACCTGCAACACGTGGTGTGCTTCCTCTTAAACAGCTGAGCCCCAGGAATAGCACCAAGAGCCCCAAGGAGAGAACACAGAGGTGGTGCCACATCTATTCAGACCAGCCACTCACCAAAGCCGAGCTGTGCCTAGCAGATCACACACTTGGCAATTCCTGTCACCCGAAAGCATCTGGACTCAGTGAATTTACACAAGAGACCAAGACAAGAAAGAGGAGAGGCAGGTCACAGGAGCCATGTGAAGATCCCAGAACAAACTACAGGCAGAGCCACTGCGCCGGGGCACAGACCCTGCTGAGTTGCCCTCCACCCCTAAGGAGAAAGGGCTCCAAAGCCTCATGTCTTTTCAGAACAGCGTCAGTCCAACTTCTACTGACCGTCTTTTGAGTCTTGCCCTGCAGACCTGGGCACCGGTGAGTCCTATTCACTGGCCACATTCTCACAGCCCAGGTTCAAGGGGGGTAAGGGGTATTAACCTCATCTGCTCAGAGACAGGACCTTTCCCACAGAGATACTAGGTGGCAGAGCCAAAGGCAGGGAGGACCAGGGGCCACATACCGTCAGTCCTACACTCTAGGCCAAAAATCCATCTAAGAATCCTTAACAGAGCTCCACTTCCTGTCAGGAGGTACTGGCACAGATCACTGGGGGTCACATGGCCGTGTGCACAAAGCTCCCAACCAGCAGCACCCTTTGCACAGGTAGGGAAGCCAGCCAGGCCTCAGCCTGACGCCAAAGCAAGCTGGAGGCACGCTGAACACAGGCGACCAGAGCTGGCTGTCCTCATCCCACTCACCAGATGCACCGTGAGCTGAGCACATTTCGCTGGAACAAGCATACATCTGTGAGCGTCCAGCACCAAAAACAGTGTGACCAGGGGAGGAAGGCACACACTCTTCTGGCTATGGCCTGCCTCTGCCTCAGACCTCTCCCTGCCTTCTCTCCACCCTGGATGTCCCCCACATGACCCTGCCCTTGGGCCTCCCCAGCGCACAGCACCTCCGCCCAGCCTGCAGCAGTTCCACGGTCCACCTGGTTCTGAAAAGGGAGAGATAACACTGGAAGGTAAGGACAGCAAAATCACGCCATTTCTATGGACAGAACCCAAGAACCGAGATACCTCAACCCTTTGGCAGAGACCCGACTGCCGTTCTCCAGGTCTTTCAGGCTGCTGGTGTCTAATTCAGAATCCATCTATAGATGATACTCATCCTGAGCTGAGAAAGCTCTGGAAGATTCACTGAGGCCCCCCAGCCCATGTAAAGCTCTGTCCTAGGGAAGAGGAGATGCTTGCTGTCACTGTCTCTGGTCATCGGTGCTCCTCATTCCATGAAGCACACATTCGAAAGACACTCGAATGAACAACGAACCCCTAACTGAGTGCATCCTCCTTTGGACGATGACACTGGTCCCACTGTCTCCCCAGGGACCAAAGGCTGAGGAGACAGAGGGAGGGGAGAGGGATGCTGCAGCCAGAGCCTGACTCCAGTGGGAGGCAGATGCCAGCCCTCCCACCTCTGCCAGGAACACCCGTGCTTGGCCCTTCCTGCCCAGCCTGTGCATGAATGTGTTTCCAGAGTTCACCAGCAGGTCAGAAACAAAAAGGCCAGGCCCACCAGAGGCTGTGCCAGTCTGGAGCTATGCCCGAGAAAAGCTCCTGGGCAACCCAGGATGTGCACGTGGAATGGGAAGCATCCCAAGTCTGCATGAAACCGGGGTGGGGTGGGGGGGCAGAGTGTGGACAATCCCAGGGCAGACACCCTCAGGTTTGAGGTTTGATTTAATCTACGCTGACCATGTACCCTCAGGTCAGTCACCATCCTCCAGGTGACCCCTCGGTGAAATGAAGGGGCCAGACCAAAAGGACACTCCAAGATTTCAGTCCAGCCCTGAGATGCAACAGGAAACCACAGCCCACAGGGCGGCAAGCCACAGCCCAGGGGTCCGAGGTGAGAGGCCTGGACAGCACATTCTGTTCGCACATGTAGTCCTCACACACCATCCCAACACTCCAGTCCAGCAGCTCTCAAGCCCTGTCTGTAAGGGCCAGAGAGTCAATCTCTTAGGTTTTGAGAACTAGACCATCTCCGTCACAAAGACTCAACTGCTGTCATACAGCAACAAGCAGCCACAGACGATGCTTTGTCCCAATACAGCTTTAGAAACACGGCTGGCAGTTTGGGCCCGCCCCCTGGGCCAGGGCTTACCAACTTGTTTTAGACTCTAAGGCTAGCACCGGAAGGAGAACATGCCACAGGGGCGCCTGAGTGGCTCCATCAGTTAAGCGTCCAACTCTTGATCTCGGCTCAAGCCATGATCTTGAATCAGTTCATGAGACAGAGCCCCGTGTCGGGCTCTGTGCTGACGGTGTGGAGCCTGCTTGGGATTCTCTCCCTCCCCCTCTCTGTCCCTCGCCACTTGCCCACATGTGCCCTCTCTCTCTCTCTCTCTCAAAATAAATGAACTTAAAAAAAAAATGCCATAACAGTTTACTTCATTGGCATCCTTATCCAATTCTGTTTACCTAAGGTGGCAGCAAATATGCCAGAGGCCTTGGTTTGGGGGGTTGGCAGCTATGGCAGCAACACCGGGCACAGCAGACCTCACCTTCTGTGAAGACAAAAAGAAGCCCATGACTGCTAATGGTCTGGGGAAAGCTCTACCACTAATGGTACAGAAAACAGAGCAGCCAAGGGGTGCCTGGGTGGCTCAGTCGGTTGAGCATCCAACCTCAGTTCAGGTCATGATCTTGCGGTCTGTGGGTTCGAGCCCCGCATCAGGCTCTGTGCTGACCGCTCAGATTCTGCTTCAGATCCTGTGTCTCCCTCTCTCTGCCCTTTCCCTGCTCAAGCTCTTTCTCTGTCTCTCAAAAATAAATAAACGTTAAAAAAAAAAAAAGGAAAAAAAAGAAAACAGAGCAACCAGGATAGGGACAAGGCCTGAGACCCCTGTAAGGACCTGGAGAGCAATGTAGTGGGGAGTTACAGGCAGGAGACACCCAATGTCAAGGGGAAGGCCATGCTAAGCGAATGCCCCACCCCCAGCTACTGCAAACTGAGCTGTCCTGACTTTATTCAGTGGGCATTCCCCTTGCTGTAAGTGTTGCTCTAGGTCCCTAAAATCATACCCTCCAGATGTGGGGAGAACCACAAGGTCTATATCAGGAAGCTGAATTTCCTCCAAAAAGTCACTGTCCAGAAAAAAAAAAAGGAACCTTTCAACCCACTTATCCTCCTCAGGCCAACGGCGAGGCAAGGCTACTCTAAGTCCTCTGGGCCCCAGTGTAACCCACCCCCCCAACAACAAGGAGCAGCATGAAGGGGCAGCTGCCTCAGCCCAGCCCCTCGGCCCCCCTCTGATCAGCCTATGCTTAACTGTGGGGCCTGAGAGCAAGTGTGGGGCCACAGGCCCACGTGCACATCCACATCCCTAAGCAGAAGAAGCGGGGGAGGGGGCAGGGGGGCAATAGGACAAGGGCAGGGAGTCCCGCCTCCACAATTGGATCCTGAGGCAGGTGGCCTGCATCTGCCCACAGAGCCAGAGAAAACACCACTCCTCCTTTGGCACCACTGGCATAGGCCCCAGCCCTGAGGCCAAGCCAAAGGCAGGAGCTCCCAAAGGGCAGGGAGCACCCAACCCGAGGGCCCTCCAGGCCATTTGCTACCTGGAAGAAAGCCCATTTTCCACAAGTCACTTGTTGACTCAATGTGAGGCTAAAAGAACTAAATTCACCAAAGAAGAGATTCTGCCCGATCTGAGCTCATAGCCAGGGAAGGGCCCAGCAGCGTCAGGTGCCTCAGGGGGGAGCCCAGCCTTGCCAATTCCCCCTGCCCTCTGTTTGATTTGGGGACAGGGACACAGAAGTCCTGCCACTGGGAAGGCCGGGAGGTAGTGACAGTTCTCCTTGCCCCTGCTGCCCTCTACACTCAGGTGACCCTCCTCAAGATACTCAGGCAGGACCTGAAGCTAGCCCAAGCCCACCTCAAGTGTGAGAGCCAACATGACCCAATTCCCTGGGGTCAGGTTCTCTGTCACCTGCGACAAGGGGACTCATGAGCCCCTCAATGGTCCAGCATGTGTCAGAAGTCCAACAGACCCTAACTCCCACTGGAGAGTTTTAAAGGCTCTGCTGTCACTTCACACTATCAGTATGGCTATTATCAAAACAAATAAACAAACAAACACACAACCCAGAAAATAACAAGTGTTGGTGAGGACGGGTGGCTCAAGAAACTGGAACCCTTATACACTGCTGGTGGGAATGCGAAACAGTGCAGCCGCTGTAGAAAACAGCTTGGCAGTTTTTCAAAAAGTTAAACATAGAATTACCATATGATCCAGCAACTCAACTTCTGGATATATACTCAAAAGAACTAAAAACAGGAACTCAAGTGAAAGAAATCACAGAAAGGCAAATACTGTTAAGATCTCACTTATATGTGGAATCCTAAAAAAGAAAAGAAGAGACAAACTCACAGAAAAAAAAGATCAGACTTGTGGGCACCAGAGGCAGGGAGTGGGGAGAGGAAACCTGGAGGAAGGGGGTCAAAAGGTGCACACTTCCAGTTATAAAATAAATAAGCACTAGGGACGCCTGGGTGGCTTAGTCGGTTAAGCGTCCGACTTTCGCTTAGGCCATGATCTCGCGGTTCGTGGGTTCGAGCTCTGCGTCAGGCTCTGTGCTGACTGCCAGCTCAGACCCTGGAGCCTATTTCAGAGGCTTGCCCCTGCTGAAGGGACTCTGTGACTCCCTCTCTCTCTGACCCTCCCCTGCTCACGCTGTCTCTCTCTCTCTCCTAGAAATAAGTAAAACATTAAAAAAAAATTTTTTTTTTAAATAAATAATAAATAAGCACTAGAGATGTAACCTATGACATGGGGACTACAGCTAACAGTGGTGTGTGATATACGGGGAAGTTGCGAAGAGAATAGATTTTAAGATTTCTTATCATAAGCAGGGGGGAGGAAGATGGGCATGGAGGAGGGCACTTGGGATGAGCACTGGGTGTTCTATGGAAACCATGTTGACAATAAACTATTTGTAAAAAAAAAAAAAAAAAAAAAAAGGGCGATTGCTATAACTCCCGCAATCCAAGATTTCAACCAAAGATGGTAAAGATGTGAATCCTAGAGTTAGTGACATAAATAAGAATTTATGAGAGAAAAAAAAAAGATTTCTTATCATAAGGAAAAAACTTTTTTCTTTTTTTGTATCCATAGGAGATGATAAACGGGACCTCAATTTTGTCATCATCTCATGATATGGGTCAGTCATGTTACTATTCTGTACACCTTAATTGTATACAATGCCAGATGTCAACTATATGTCAATAAAACTGGGAGAAAAAAGGGGGAGTAAAAACCAGAGACTCAAACAGATGTTTGTACACCTATGTTCACAGCAGCACTATTCACAGCAGCCAAGAGGTATAAACAACACAGCGTGCATCAACAGACAACTGGATAAACAAAATGTGGCATAGCCATACGATGGAATATTATTCAGCCTTAAAGGGGAAGAAAACTGCCACAGGCTACAACATGGATGAACCTTGAGCACAGTGAAAGAAATGAGTCATAAAAGGACAAATACCAGGGTGCCCAGCTGGCTCAGCTGCAAGAGCATGCAACTCTTGATCTTGGGGTCATGACTTCAAACCCCATGTTGGGTGTAAAGATTACTTTCTTACTTACATAAACAAACCTTAAAAAAATTAAAAGGACAGGGGCGCCCGGGTGGCTTAGTCGGTTAAGCGTCCGACTTTCCGACTTTCGCTTGGGTCATGATCTCGCAGTTTGTGGGTTCGAGCCCCGCGTCGGGCTCTGTGCTGACTGCCAGCTCAGAGCCTGGAGCCTGTTTCAGTCTGTGACTCCCTCTCTCTCTGACCCTCCCCTGCTCACGCTGTCTCTCTCTCCTAGAAATAAACAAAACATTAAAAAAAAAAAAAAAAAATTAAAAGGACAAATATCATATGATCTCACTTACATGAGATCACAAAAGTTATCAAATTCATAAAGACAGAAACTAGAATGGCGGGTGCCAGGGGCTAAGGGAGGGGAACTAGTTTTTAATGGGGACAGAGTTTCAGTTTGGGAACATGAAAAAACTCTGGAGCTGGATGGTGGTGATGGCTGCATATACACTTAATATCATTAAGGTGTAAACTCAAAAATGGTTAAAATGGGGGGAAATGGTTAAGATGGTAATTTTATTTATTTATTTATTTATTAAAAAAATTTTTTTTTGAGAGAGAGAGCAGGGGAGGGGCAGGGAGAGAGGGAGTCACAGAACCCGAAGTAGCTTCAGCACAGAGCCCAACATGGGGCTGGAACTCATGAACTGCGAGATCCTGACCTGAGCCGAAGTCGGACGCTTAACCAACTGAGTCACCCAGGCGCCCCATAAGATGGTAATTTTATGTTATGTGTATCTCACCACAACTTTTTTTTAAATGTTTACTTATTTTTGAGAGAGCAAAAGCAGGGGTGGGGCAGAGAGAAGGGGAAAGAAGGTCCTAAGCTGGCTCTGCGTTGACAGGCTGACAGCAGTGAGCCAGATGTGAGGCTCAAACTCACGAATCATGAGATGATGACCTAAGCCGAGATCAGACACTTAAATGACTGAACCACCCAGGGACCCCTAACCACAATTTCTTTTTAAAAGGCTCTAAGAGGTCCCAGATAAAGACTCTCACTGACTGGTCTTAGCACTCCCAAGGCCTCCCCTGACCATAGCCTGTCACAGGATGGAACTCCCCAGAGAAAACGTTTGTCCACACAATGGAGTGAAATCAGAGTGGAGTCAGTCCCCTGACGGTGAACCCAGGAAGGGGCTGGAGCTCATCTACACCCACATAGGCCACGGCTGTCACAACTGCTTAGTCGGCTAGATGATGAAATTAACCCCAACTTCCTGCCTGGGCACCCCTTACCCCCACGCCCTCCGGCTGCCCCGTCACCCCAGCCTTCCTCCTGTGGCCAACTTCTTAGATCACATGTAGACTTCAGCAATCTCAGCCTCTTCCCGTACGGCTGCACCTGCTCCACTTCCCACCGCATCTCCTGCCCGAAGCCCGCTGTGTTTCTCCCTCTCAGCAGTCATCGCCCATGGCCACCACTACCATGCTCTTAGTGGGCCAACCCCTCAGGGAGGTGAGGGCCTCAGGGCACACCTGGCTAGCCTGCCCACCATGAAGCCCCCATGCCCGGATTGGCACCTGGCCTGCCTCAGCCCACCAGCAAATCCCAAGTCAGTCTGATAAAGAGAACATCAAAGCCACATGCACATGTCCAAGTGAGCGTTGTGGCGGGCCAGTCCCCACATCAGAAAGAGGCCAAGGAGCGCAGGGAAAAGTAAGGGGCAACCCCTTGTTATTCAACCTTTACGCACTGGGGCTCCACTTGCCCAGACTGGATGATGGAGGAAACAGGACCCGCACCTCCCATCCCTGGGGAACAGCATTCTCCAGCGGAGAGGGGGCTTGGCCCCTTGAGACCGCCCCCATGTCACTCGAAACAGCCATGAACTCGCATGCAACCTGAAGGCAACCACAGGGCCACCGCACCCAGAGCTCTGGGCCTGACTCCTCATACTCTGTCAGCAGCGGCCACCAGCCTGGCAGGCTCAGCAGGCACCCTCAGACCTGGCCAGAAGCCTCTCTAGAAGCTCAGCCAGCACCTCATGCCCTCCTCTGCAGTGTGGCTCCTGCCCACTCCACCATCACCACCTGCTGAGGCTGCCCAAGGAGGACTGAGAAAAGGGACACGCAGGAGGGCCCAGCTCCCTCAACACAGTGGGGTGGGCTTCCTGGCAGGAAAACTGCTAAAAAATCTGGGCAAAGTCATTTATTTAAAAAAGAAACCCTTAACAATAGAGACAAGCAAGTGGATATCTTAAATTCTTTTTTTTTTAATGTTTTTAAACATTTTATTTATTTCTGAGAGAGAGAAAGAGACAGCATGAGCAGGGGAAGGTCAGAGAGAGAGGGAGACACAGAATCCGAAACAGGCTCCAGGCTTTGAGCTGGCTGTCAGCACAGAGCCCAACCCGGGGCTCGAACCCACAAACCATGAGATCATGACCTGAGCCGAAGTCAGACGCTTAACTGACTAGGCCACCCAGGCGCCCCTGGATATTTTAAATTCTTAAAGGCTCACATTTTCACTCAGCAGAGTTAGCTGGTAGGGCACACATTCAAGGAAGGTGTCCCGGAGTCAAGTCTCACTGTCCCCTTCTGAGGAACAGTGAGAACACCCACGACAGCACAAAGACGTGGCAGATTAGTCAAGGCCCTCGATCAGAGGCAGCTCCTTAACTTCTCAAAGATGGGGTGACCCAAGGCTACCTGTTCCACAGCACCTTTGAGGATGCTGGGAAGTGGTTAAGTGGGCACAAGGCCCTGGATCCAACTTTCTCTATGCTTTAGACAGCGGCCCCCACCCTCCATCCAGCTGTAGTTCCCCCAGTATCCGGAGCGCCCACTCTCCAAAACTGATCAACACCAGCACAATCAGGGAAACCGGGCATCCAACTACCCCTGAGCAAAGAACATAATCCAAGAACTGGGGGGCGGGAGGAGGGGAGGCTGCTGGCTTCCAGAGCTGCCACATCAATTCAAAACACCTTCCAATTATATTCAGGACATTTGAAAGAATCATGTGACATCCACATCTGGGTACAAAAGCAGCAATGCAGGGGCACCTGGTGGCTCAATCGATTAAGCATCCAACTTTGGCTCAGGTCATGATCTCGCAGTTCATGAGTTTGAGCCCTGCACTGGGCTCTCTGCTGTCAGCATGGAGTCTGCTTGGGATCCTCTGTCTCCCTCTCTCTCTCACCCTCCCCTGCTCATTCTCTCTCTCAAATAAATACTTAAAAAACAAAACAAAACAAAAATACAATAGCTCCTCATTCTCTCTAAAGAAGCAGCAACCCAGAAAGACATAGGCTCTTTAGGGGCGCCCAGGTGGCTTAGTCGGTTAAGCGTCCGACTTTCGCTCAGGTCATGATCTCGCGGTTCGTGGGTTCGAGCCCCACGTCGGGCTCTGTGCTGACTGCCAGCTCAGAGCCTGGAGCCTGTTTCAGTCTGTGACTCCCTCTCTCTCTGACCCTCCCCTGCTCACGTGGTCTCTCTCTCTCTCCTAGAAATAATGAAAAAAAAAAAAGACATAGGCTCTTTAGCCAGCACCAGTGAGGGACTGTACATACATCTAGTACCTTACCCCTCGACATTAATGACAATGATGCACACCCACCACAGACCGGCAGCAGCCCTCTGATCACCCCCCTCATCTTTCCTCTGGCCTAGAGTCATTCCAGAGGTGACCATCAACATCTTTTCGAGCCATGCATAACCTGACTCTCACAAACACAGCTCAGGCATGACAATAAAGCTGAGTGTGTGAAGATGTTTTTGCCACATGGCCAGAAGCAGGAAAGGTTGGAAATGTCCACCTCCCCAGCCAGCCACAGGTGGCTGCCCAAATACTTCCCACATCTGTCCCGCTGCCCATTCCCCAGGGCCACTCCAGCTCAGGCCTCAGAGCCACCATCCCCAGCCTCCTGCCTCTAGCCCTGCCGTCCCTGACCATCCACTTCCATGGGCTAGACCACATCTCTCCCAAGCCTCAATTTCAATGTACAGAAGTTGTACCACCCAGCCACCTGCAGCCTCAGGCTCCACCCTGATGCACAGACCCACCAGGGGTGCCCCTCACAGCACTTCAGTGCTTCTGCACAGCCCTCAGCAGGGGAGAGCAGACAGGGCTCCCAGCACACAGGAATCGCCAGGATTGGCGTGGTGCCCCCAACATTATCAACGAATCCCGATCCATCAGGGTGCTCACTGCAAGGGAGATGCAGTCACTAGAAAGTGAAGCTTACAACTATGTTGAATAACACAGCTAATATGGTGTCGGGAAAGAAATAAGATCTAACATAAGAGGACGTCACTGTGAATGATGAGGTCCCCAGACGCAAGACAGAGGAAGGCGCCAAGCTGTCAATAAAAGAAACAGTCTTGGCCCATGGGAACAGGAAGTTGCTCCTTTCAGATATTTTGCAAGTTTTCCATGCTGAGCTCTACTTGAAAAAAACAAAAATTTAATGTTTATTTAGTTTTGAGAGAGACAGAGACAGAGCACAAGTAGGGGAGGGGTAGAGAGAGGAGACACAGAATCAGAAGCAGGCTCCAGGCTCTAAGTTGTCAGCAGAGCCCGATGCAGGGCTTGAACTCATAAACTGCGAGATCATGACCTGAGCCAAAGTGGGATGCTTAACTGACTGAGGCACCCAGGCACCCCTATACTCCTTTTATAGTAAACGTTTCAATGCGTGTTACTTTTTTTTTAAGGTTTTATTAATTTTTGAAAAAGAGAGAGCGTGAGAGGGAGAAGGGTGGGGGGAGGGAGGGGGAGGTGTCAGAGGATCCAAAGCGGGCTCTGCGCTGACAGCAGGGAGCTTAATGCGGGGCTTGAACTCAGGAACCTCGAGATCATGACTTGGGCCGAAGGCGGCTGCTCAACCAACTGAGCCACCCAGGTGCCCCTCAACACGTTACTTTTATGGAGTTCGGGGACCCCATGAACTTGACAGACATGTGAGGGCCCCCTCCCCTCCAGAAGGGCTGCAGGGAGTCACCAACATGCCCTGCTGACCTGGTGACTCAGCCAAGAGCCGCATCACAATGTGGCCAGGGAGGGACCAAGCCCACAGAATATAATTAGCATCAGACTCCAGTGCCGCCACTTGGTGTGGGGACAGTAGGTCTCTCTCTGGATAGTTACTTCGGACATCAGCTTTTTCATTAAAGAGTAAAGTGACAAAACAACTACATACCGTAATTGTCTGTCACTCACTGCATCTACAGGTCAGAGGTCATTCAGGGGGATTGTTCTCAAAAGCATCCCTTTGGGCACCTGGTTGACTGTGGAGTGGCCACGTATCACTGGAGGTAAGATCTCAGACAGGGGCACCTGCACGGCTCAGTCGGTGAGCCTCTGACTTTGGCTCAGGTAGGATCTCACGGTTCGTGAGTTTAAGCCCCGCATCGGGCTCTGTGCTGACAGCCTGGAGCCTGCTTCAGATTCTGTGTCTTTCTCTCTCTCTGCCCCTCCCCTGCTCATACTCCGTCTGTCTCTCTCGAAAATAAATAAGCATTAAAAAAAAAATTTTTTTTTTTTTTAAAAAGACCTCAGACAATTCCAGGTTGTGCTCATCACAGACCAAAGAGAAACTCATAGTCAGGGGCAGGGGAGCACGACCCTAAAAGCAAAGGCCTCAGAGGAGGCCAAACCCCACATGTGTGGACTGGCAGCCTGGGCCTGGCTAGGCAGCATCAGGCAGGGCTGCTGCCACAGAAGGAGGAGATCTCCTGAAACCAGTGTCTGCTCCAGAACCAGTTACTCGAAACAGGAGAAGCAGTGTTATTTTCAAAGACACTCCAGAGATGTCACAATCCGGGTATGATGTCAAAACTACTTCAAGGGTGATGAACTCTGGCCTTGTGATGAGTCAACAGAGGGTGGGTTTCTGCCAAGCAGCCTGCTGTTTACACACAAACACCACAGTCACCGTGGTGGTGGTGCAGGAACAGCATGCAAGCCAGAAGCCTAGGCAAGGGTCACAGTGGCAGAGGCAGGGCCCCAGCCCCTCACCACAACCTCACTGGCCACCTGCAGAAGGCTTTGTCCCTTGCCCCCACACCCTGGGTCATTCACACATCCTCTCACTGCACCTGTGGGACAGGAGCCTTCTAGGAAGGATTCACCCCACCTGAAGTATCAAGAGTGTGCTGTGAAATACACAAGTAAACTGAACTCCCTCCGAGGGCAGGAGCCAGGAAGCGGTGCTCTTGACACCACCAGGCCAGCACAATCCCCCGGGCCCAGCCAGGCCACCTCCCTGAAGAGGGGGCAGAGCTTGAAGCCACACACGGCATTCAAGCCTGACACCTGGTTCGCGGCCCCGTCCCAGTTGGGAAATTCCTTCTGGTGACTTGACCTCCCAGAGCCTCTTCCCATTTCCTCACCTGACAAGTGGGAGCCACTCCCTGCCACAGGGCTGACAGACGGGGGTGAGATAACATAACATGTGCAGCTTGGGGCAGTGCTGGTGTGTGGCGGGTGACCTGCGGGTGTTGGTTATCACCATCTTTAGGCTTTCTCAGGGCAGGGGGCACAGTACAGTTACAGGGACAACCTCAGGAATTTGCAAGGCCATTCATGTCACCAATGCTTGCAGGAGTCCAGAGCACTGGCATTTAACTAGAACTCGAGACCATGGTGGGACCCCTTTTCGCAGTTGTGTCCCAGTGGCTCAAACTCCCTCCCAACTCAAGAGGCAGCCTGGGCCAGAGGACAGGCCAAGTGATCTTGAAGGTGGACGATGACCCTCTGAGCCCCAACTTGCCCTCAAGGCACAGTGGGAACAATAAGCTAGCCTTCCGGCCAAGGTTGTCAAAAAGAAGACACGAGCCTGGACAAAAGATTTAGAGGGGCCCAGCCCATAGCCAAGAGGAGCAGCACCAGCTATTCCTGAAGACGGCTGCTCTGAAAAGCAGACAGAGCTGGCATGAAGCTGTCCTGCTTAGGGCTAGGTGGGCACCCTCAGAAAGGGGAGACAAGCCTACTTCCCGGGGCCTCACTGTGAGAAGGGAACAGAGGCTAAATTAAGGCTCCTCCCGCCACCAGTGCCCGGGCTGACATCCACACAGTCGCCCCCTTAGCAGCAGGCCAGCAGCCCCCAGCACAGCTCTCGAACAGGCATGGAGTATTCGCTGAAGGCCTCCTCCATGTCCTCTCCCCACACACCCTTCCCAGGACAGAGCCTTGGCAGCTGCCCTCCATGCCCCAGGATCCTCCCCAGCCTCTTGGCTCAAGGCTTGAAGGCAGCATGACTGGGACGCCCCCACCTCCCTACACAGGATCCCTCACCCAGAGACCTCAGCCCTGGTATCTCCTAGAAGCACCCCTCTCAATCAGCACCCTTTTATACTGCCCCACAGCATCACATCACCCCATTTTATTTCCTTCCTGCTGCTGATGACTACCAATTTCTTTGTGCCCATTCTGTGCTGTCTTGTTCATTATTATATGCCTCCTGCCTCCAGAATGTCAGCTCATGACACTAGAGGCCCATCTCAGTCACTTTTGAACATACCGCACCTGAGCAGTAGCCCTGTACAAACCGGGTGCTCAATCAGGTTTGGGTGGATGCAGGAGCCCAGGCTCCCTGCCTCCCACAAAAGCGTTTCAAACCTCCAAGGGGGGACCAGCTCTGGGTCCAAGTACCAAGTCCTGAGAACAAGGAAGGAGGGAGGTAGGGGGTGTTGGGGCTACTGGTGACCATATACATGTAAACAGAATCCTCCCAGCCGTGAGAGAAGGAAGAGCCAGAGCTGAGAGAGGGCAGGGCACTGGGACCCTCACAGCCCTGACAGAAGGATCTGGAGCTAGGAGGTGTTGGGTACTGGGACCCTCACAGTCTTGAGAAGGATCCAGAGCTCAGAGGTGGCCAGACACTAGGAACCTCCCAGCCCTGAGAGAAGAAGAATCCAGAGCTCAAAAAAGGGTCAGGCAGTGGGACCCTGCAACCCTGCAAGAAGAAAGAATCAGAGCTGGGAGGGGTCAGATACGGGGATATGCACAGTCCTGAGGACAAGAAGGATCCAGAGCTGGGAGAGGATCAGGCACTGGGATCCTCAGAGCCCCAACGAGGAGGAATCTTGACTGGGAGCGGTCATGCACTAGCCCAAGGCCTCAAGCAGATAGAACCAAGATTCAAACTCAGATAGGCTACAATCTTCAGGCTTCTTGAGCCCCTCCCTGGGCCCTCAATTTTAACACTAATATGCTCCTCTCCAACAAGCAGCTTATAAGCCAAGAGAGAAGGTCACTCAGCAACAGAACTCACCCAATCCAATGAAACACCCAGGTGGTTGAGGCAGGTGCCTCGAGGGTCACTCCCTCAGAGCGGCCAGGGAACACTTCTCTGAGCAGGTGCATGACGCTATCTCAGAAGGATGGGTCTATACCTCCTCCCTCTTCTCTCCCAGAAGTAGCCCATCACAGTGAAAAGGGAGATCTATAGGCATAGCTGCCTCGGGACTCACTCGAGTTTTTGTATTCAAGAAGAGGCTTCGTGAACCCAAGTCTAGGTGGTGACAGCCGTGTATATTACCTTCTGCTACATTCCAGGCTGGCCACCAGGTCTACACGAAGTTGGCTCACACTCCACACCCCTCTGGAGAGAGAAACCAAGGGGGACTTCTACTCAGGCTACTCCAACAGCCAGGATTACAGGCTCTCTTCGGCCACAGACAAAATTTCACAGGAACTTCCTCTCCAGTCCCCTGACACATCTGAGTCTGTAAAAGTCTCTTTGCAATTAAAAGTAAAAATAAAAACCCTCTCCACAAGTTGCTACTGACAAACCATATAATAACCACAGTGCGACAGAATAGAAAACTCCAGACACCACTGACCGCTGTATGTAAGAGGTTTTGTTAATAACCCATACACTTCTCCGGTGGTACAAACCAGTTCTTCCAGGCGCTTTCCCCATGCCCACCACCCAGAAGCACCCAAGCTGCCCTGATTTTAGCTCAATCCACTACATTGCCCTAACAAGTGACATTAAACGTGAAACTGCCACGTAACTTAAATTAGCAGTCAGCTTCTGAGAAAAACTCAAATTTGGGTCACTCTCAAAGTGTAGTCCAGCTGGCCTAGACGCCCCCACTGGCTTGGAGAAGTTCTTCGAGGGAGCCCCTCCTGGCTGATCAACACTGCCATACACAGCTGTGCTTCGAGTGAGATGAACTAGAGTCTGTCGTTACCTTCACCTGCACATGAGGAAGATCCAGCTTACTTAGGGGATGTAACCAACACCCTAAATTAAAAATAGCAGTATGACAGCATGAGGTGGACACACAGGCAGACCTTCCAGACGACTAGATCAAGCAAGGGCAGCATGGCAGGGAAGGCGGGGCTCTCAAGTGACCAGGTACCAAGTTCACCTTATTTACATGACTCATGAGCTCTCCCCCAGCTGTTTCTAGGAAAGCCCGCCTTCCCGCAGGACAAGTCGGAACTGCTTAGGGAAAAGACTCCGGGCTGGAATGGCACAAGGAAAGGAGACTTAAGCTGGACACAGTGTCCCCACCACCTCCTTCTCACCTGTAAGGGCACCTTAGCCTCATCTTGGGGAATCCTTTTGACAAGGGGAGAACTTGCTCTTCTAAAAAAAAGAGACCTCTTCTGTGAATGGGAAACTGTGACACCAGGACAGGAAGGAAACTGCCACACACACACACAAAAAAAAAGTGGGAAGAAGCACGGGAAGGGTGGGCACCGGGAAAGTGGTGGGGACGTAACAGGAGAAGAAATTCCCGGCTTAGCTAATGGTGCTGAACAAGTCTGGGGCAGGAAGAAAGCCACATTCCTTCCTAGTTAGTCTCTCTCCTCACCCGCCCTCGGGCCCCCCCATTCCCAGTACACACACACACACACACACACACACACACACACACACACACACACGAGCAGGGCCTCCGTGAGCTGGACACAGACCCCTCCCCATCCACTTTATGACTGCAAAGTCCCAACTTTCCAGGCAACAAGTTAAAGGGCTCCCAAGCCACTTCCTCCCCCCAGGTCCTGACCACTATGGGCACCTGCAACTTCTGTCCCAACACAGATGGAGGGCGCCATGACACAAACAGAAATGGGAAGAAGCAGGTTTCTGACCAGGGTCCCAGATGTGCCCCCAAAGTCAGACTTGAAAGAAGGTACACAGCAGCCTCCCCCAACCCACGCACACTGAGCCAGGTGGCAGAAGTGAAACGCCTCTAACTTCCCCAGATGGGCCCAAATCAGCCCCTGAGAAGTTTGAGAGTCAGCAGCTAGGTGCCCACAAAGGGCTCCCGGCCTGCGTAAGGCTGTGACACTCGCCCACCCCACCCCCCGCCACAGGCACACCTTCTTCCCCCAAAAAACATTCCCACTCTCTAAAAATGTCCAGTAAGAAAGAGTCACCTGCCAGGAGTAGGGGAGTTGGAAACAAGCTGTCAGTTTCTGCTCAAACTCCCCTTCCCAAGAACCAACAGTGAGCCCAATTCCAAGGGCTCCATTGGTGTCAAAGCCGGCCCTCCAACGAAGACACGGCCTCCCCACACAAACGGCAAAGGATCTCCACAGGTGCCCCGACAGCGGTGCCCCACTCATCCACCATTGCCTGGTACCCAGACGGAGAAGCCCCAAGCCTCCCCTCCACCCCGTCCCCGAGCTAGGCGAACAGCTCAGTCCATGCCAAGGGGCTGGGTGAGCGAGGAAAGGCTCTGGAGCCTCCGGGTGCCGACTTAGTCGCCCTCGCCCACCCCCACCCCCGGACCAGACGCGCGAGCTCCGGGTCGTTCCCTCGGCCGCCTCGGGCCGCCCGCCAGTGTCACCTCCCAGCGCCGTGAAGGAATGCAGTTCGCCGCGCTCAAAGCTGGACAGGTGCCCACCCCGCGACCTGTCGGCCCAGGAACCTGCGAGCAGCACCTCGGACGCCGGACCCCGCGCCCCCAGGGCAGGACGCCTCAGCGAGGGGCGCGTGAGGCCGGCCTGCGCCTCGACTTCTCTGACGGACGCGTCGGGCCCCGCGCCGCTCACCTGGCTGGAGCGGTAGCTCTCGAAGGCTCTCAGGGCACTGTCGGTAAGCTTCACGTGGAACACAGACACCTTGCTGCCGTCGCTCACCCGCCCGCAGGACAGCCCGTAGCTCCGATCCTCCTTCAGCGCCGCCATCTTGCGACCATCGCTCCCCTGCCCCCCCTTCCCGGTTCCAGCGCCGGCGCGCCGGCCACGCCCCACCCCGCCGCCCTCTGACGCGCTGTATTATTCATAAGACGCGACTGGCCACGCCCCCTCTGGATCTAACCTGGCCCACAGTCACCTCTGCACGGCCCGCCGACTGTTGCATTATTCATGACCGCAGCTGGTCTCGCCCCCTGTGGACCTGGAGAAGCTCACAGTCACCGCCCTGATGTGCTGTATATTCATGAAGCGTGGATGGCCCCACCTCTCAAGGTCCCAGAGAGGGCGACTTCCGTACCCGGACTCCGCCCCGACACGCGCACCCCTCCAGGCCCCGCCTTAATATGCAGTATTCATGACCCTGACTCAGCCAGACAGGTCGAAGCCACGCCTCTCTGACCGCTGACGTGATGCATTATTTATGAGGTCGCACCAAGCCTGCCGTCTTTGGTTTCTGTTGAGAGCGGTAGCCTGTGCGTGAAAGGGGCGGGACGGGTGCACAACACGTGGGGGGCGGGGCTGGCTATTGGCCTTGGTGAGTGGGCGTGGGTATGCAAACTAAGCGCGCGTTGGACGCTGGGTTGGGCTGGTGGGGCTTCCTTTAAGGTAAGTAGATGGTATTCCCTGGCCCGGGCTGCTGGGGAATTCGGAGTGATGGGGAGGCGGGAAATTTTGCTCATGATAAGAGTAGACTTTTATTAGAATAAAATTCTACAACCCCAAGGTTCCTGAGACATGGTGGATGTCCAACTTTCCCATTTTACGAAAACACCTTACAGGGGTGCCTGGATGGCTCAGTCGCTTAAGCGTTGGACTTTGGCTCAGGTCATGATCTCAAGGCTCCTAAGTTCGAGCTCCGCATCAGTCTCTGAGCTGACAGCTCAGAGCCTGGGAGTCCACTTCTCTCTCTGCCCCTCCCCTGCTCACACACTGTCTCTCTCCCCTCTCTCTCTCTCTCTCTCTCTCTCTCAAAAATAAACATTAAAAAAAGTTAACATAACAAAATATTTTGTTTCATAAGATTAACCCATTTAAGTGTGCTATTCATTGGCACTTAATACATTCACAGTGCTGTGCAGCCACAACTATCTCATTTGGGGAATTTTCATCACCTCTGAAGGAAACCCATACCCCGGGCACCTGGCTGGCTCAGCCAATAAAGCACGTGACTCTTGATCCTGTGGTGAGTTGGAGCTCCGCATCAGCCTCTCTGCTGTCAGCGAGGAAACTGCTTAAGGTCCTCTGTCCTCCTCTCTCTAGGCACCTCCCCTGCTTGTGATCTTTATCTCAAAATTAAATAAACATTTAAAAATAAATAAAATAAAATATTTTTAATTCATATTTTGAGGGGAGGAGGGGCAGAAGGAAGGGGAAAAAGGGAATCCTAAACGGGCTCCACATTCAGCGCAGAGCTGGACACAGGGCTTGAACCCACAAATGAGATCATGACCTGAGCCAAAATCAAGAGTCAGATGCTTAACCAACTGAGCCACCCAGGTGACCCACAAAATAAAACCTTTACTAAAAAAAGAAAAAAGAAAACCCCTACCCACTAAATAGTCACTCCTATCCCCCACCTTCCCAACCCCTGCAACCAGTCACTACTTTCTCTGTCTATGGTTTTACTTATTCTGAACATTTCATATCAGTGGAATTATATGACCTTCCGTGACCAGCACTCAGTGAAAGACTCAGCATGATGTTTTTGGGAAAGTGAATGAAGGCAACCTCATTTAAAATAGAGTCAGGTCAGAAGAGGGAGCTCTGTGACCTGCTGACTCACTGTCAATTGCAGACCCCAACAGGAAAAAGTCTACTTTACTACCCCAGCAGGATGAAGGATGATTTTCTCCTCACCCAGGAATAGCGCAGCCAATGAGATGCTGCCACAACTCAGCCAATGAGAAACTAACTTGACTTTTCTTCAATGGACTTTCCTTCAAAGCGGCCCCTCCCAACTTCCTCTTTTTTCTCTACAAGGTAATGTTTCATCTCTTTTACTTGCTTTTGCCAATGATTTTACCATAGCTTGCGTATCCTGAGTTGCCATTCCTCTGCTTTTCCCTAGTAAACCCATTTCATTGGTAAAATAACTGGCTGTTTCATTTTCAAGGTTAACATATTCAAGGCTGCTCCCGTTGTAGCATGTATCAATCATTCATTCCTTTTTATGACGAATATTCCATTGTGTGGATGGATCACATTTTATTTACTTATTCATCCACTGATGGGCACTTAGGTTGTTCCCACCATTTGACTATTATTAAATAGTGCTGCTGCGAACATTCATGTACAAGCTTTTGTGTGGACAAATGTTTTCCCTTCTCTTGGGTCTATACCTAAGAGTGAAACTATTAGGTTCGATGGTAACTGTTTAACTTTTCAAGAATCTGCCAGACTGATTTTTTTCACAGGAACTACAATTTTATCAATCTCCCATTTTACAGGTGGGGAAACTGAGGCTGGAGATCAGTACTGGCTTGCCCATGCAAGCTTCTCCTGGGCTCCTGGGTATCCTAACCTATGGAAAGTTCTTGATTTGTTTTCTTTTTCTCTTCAATCTAATTACAGACTGTGGTCATAGGATGAAGACTTTGAATTAAGAGAGGAAGGTGAAGTTCAGGGGCCTTCTGTATATCTCTACTAAGGTGATCTCCTTAAGTTCTGCCCACCACTGCCAAGTTGGCACTGTCATCTGACCATGAACTGCTGACCCCAAGGCCATGTTAGACTCCTTGAAATATTTTCCCATACCTGACATTAACATCTCCATTTGTAAATTTGTAAAACTAAGGCTCAGAGGAGGTGAGGCAAGCACTCAAGGGTATCGGCCCTGCCAGTGTGTGGGCTGGCTGGAACTTGAACTTAAAATCTTTCTGACCCAGAGCCCTCCTGATTACCCTCCACCCTGCTGCTGAAACCTGGATCCCTTTATATTTCTTCATTGAACACCCTCAGCCCAGGGCCTAGCATGGAGTAGCCGCTCAGAAAATATGTGTTGAATGAATAAATGATCTCATTTAATTCTCACAACACAACTACCGGTCCAAATGCACCCTGCCTAAGGCTTAAGGGTTAAAGCTCTGGAATCCTCTACCCTTCACTTGGGGTCAGTTCATCCTACAGGGAAGGTGCCAGCACTTGCTCAGACACACTGACCCCTCTGCCTACTGTCTGTGCCCAGCTGTTTATCCAGGAGCTGGGCCAGGTAAATATTGGAGTGAGTGGGGCTCACTGCCCAGAGGGATCATGGCAAGGCAGGAATAAGGCAGGTGAGGAATGGTTAGAGTAGAGGATGGGGAGGGTAGAAACAGCTGGACTGCCAAATGGAGAGCACAGGAGGAGCCAGCTTTCAGGGCTGACCTGCTCCTCGTGTGACGATGGGAAAGGCATGACCCCTTTCCGAGCCTCTGTGGATTTATGTGAGAAATAGACAACAGTAGTAATATTGGGTGCCTAAAATGCACCAAGCTCTGTGCTCAGTGCTTGCCATCCATGACTGCCTTTAGGAGGGAATACAGTGGTTTGGACTCATCTGCCAGATCAGGAAACCAAGGCTTGGAGACATCAAGAGAGTTAAGAACACTGTAACCATGGGCTGCACTGCTTAGTAATAACCATTTCTCCACTTTACACTTAATGCTCCTATGGCTCCCAATGGAACCCAAGGAACAGTAATGGAGGAATCATCAGGCATTGGCATGCTCTCCAAAGTCTCTAAGAACTATGTCACCCAGGGCTGCCTGGGTGGCTCAGTGTGTTAAGCATCTGACTTCAGGTCAGGTCAGTTCATGAGTTCGAGCCCAGCATCAGGCTCTGACAGCTCAGAGCCTGGAGTCTGCTTTGGATTCTGTGCCTCCCTCTTTCTCTGCCCTACCCGACTCACACTCTGTCTTTCAAAAATAAACATTAAAAATTTTTATTAAAAAAAAAAAGAACTACATCACCCAAGGAATTGGAAACTGTCTGGTCCAATTTCCAGTAATAGAAAGCCTCTGGGATGGCCCCTTGGCATGCACTCCACCTGGCCAGCTCACTGCAGAACCTCTAACTCTATGATGGGAACAGTGACTCTAGTCTGTTCCTCATCCCCTATATGGCTTTGGATATGACCTGCCCTCTTTGGTGTGCTCACATCATAAAACAGGGATAATAACAGCATTTACACAAAAGCCGGGCCCTGGACCAGTGGCAAATGGCATCGTCATAGGAGTCATTATTATTTCTTCTTTTTTTTAACCTTTATTTTATTTCTGAGGGGAGGGGAGGGACAGAGAGAGGGAGACACAGAATCCAAAGCAGGTTCCAGGCTCTGAGCTGTCAGCACAGAGCCTGAGGCAGGACTTGAACTCACAAACCACGAGATCATGAGCTGAGCCAAAGTCGTATGCTTAACCGACTGAGCCACCCAGTCACCCCTGGAAATCATTATTATTAATGAGTTTACAATAGTTTATCTATATAATCCCTTTATGTTGTTTGCATTTTATGTGTTTTTAAACCACGCTGGGATGAACACCCACTCTTAAGTCAGTTATTGCTAATAGCTCTTGCCAACCTATGTATTAGTTATATACTGCTGCATAACAAAGTACTTCAAACTTAGTGACTTAAACTAACACACATTTATTATCTCACAGTTTCTGGGAATCAGAAATCTGGTATGTTTTAACTGGTCCTCTGCTCAAGGTCTCATGAAACTGCAATGGAGGTGTTGGCTGGACTGTATCCTCATCCAGAGGCTCAACTGGAGAAGGACCCATGTCCAAGCTTCTTCAGCCTGTTGGCCGAACTCATTTCCTGGTGGTTATAGGACTATGGCCCCCATTTCCTTTCTGTCAGCTGGGGGCCACTCTCAGGTGCTAGCCACATGGCCCCCTCCATCTCAGTAATAGAAAGCCTCCCTCTGTTGAGAGAATTTAGAGTGTTGAATACTGAATCCCTCTCATGGTTCAAATGCCTCTGACTTCCTCGTCTGCAACCAGTCAGTGAGGCCCACTCAGATTATCCCCATTTCTTAAAGTCAACTGGCCCAATGACATAATCACAGGAGTGTGATCTGGGCCACATCTAGTCCTGGGATGATGCAGAACAAGGAATCTCAGGAACACCGTAAAATTTCTCCAGCCCACAGCCCTTGGAGCCACATCTCTGAACACCTGTCCCACAGCCTCCTACAGACTCAGTTGCTCAGCAAATGAGCCTTAGGGATTTTGAAATATATTCTTTTGCAGCAGAGAGAATGCAAGGACTTGTGAGGGCACTCACTTTCAAGAGAGCCCGTCTGCGTGGTGGGGCAGACAGCATGCAGCCTCAGGGTCCAGTGCCTGCTTCACTGCTCCCCCAGCTGGGCATCTCTGAGCCAGCAAGTCTAGCTTGTAGGCCCGCAGGCCTCATCTGTGCATCTGGGAGGCTGACAGTCCTTCTTGGGACAGGGAGTAAAGACTTCTGTTGTTGGGGCCCCCCAAGACGATGCTCAGGTTTGTTGATTCACCAGAAGGACCCACAGAACTCAGAAAAGCTGTTCTGTTCATAGCTATGATTGATCACAGTGAATGGAATAGTCTGAAGTCCTCAAAGGAGAAGAATGTGTAAGGCAGAGACCTCATGCAAGCATTTAGGTAAGACTATGTAATTCTCCAAGCAACCTTTGCAATACACACACACACACACACACACACACACACACACAGTACTGCAACCAGGGAAGCTCATCTGAGCCTCGTTGTCCAGAATTCCTACTGGGGAGGAGGGCTGACCACCCATGTGCTTGACCTCAGTCTCCAGCCCCTCCATAGGTCAAGTTGATACCATTTGGCCAAAAGCTCCACCCTAAAGTATATTGTTTTTTGTTTTGTTTTTAAGTATTTTTTTAAAATTTTCCAATGTTTTATTTATTTCTTAGGGAGAGAGAGACAGCGTGAGCAGGGGAGGGTCAGAGAGAGAGGGAGACACAGAATCCGAAGCAGGCTCCAGGCTCTGAGCTAGCTGTCAGCACAGAGCCCAACGCGGAGCTTGAACCCATGAACCGTGAGATCATGATCTGAGCCGAAGTCGGACACTCAACCGACTGAGCCACCCAGGCGCCCCAAGTATATTGTTAACATAGACTCTCTGGTGTGGCCCAAGGTCTCAAGTAAATGAAGACACTTCGATCAGTCAGGACATCTCAAGAACTTAGATGTAGACGTGACCTGCCAGGAGCAGACTGAGGGCCAGTCCTTTCTTGGGAATGTGCGGGGTTTGGACAACCTAGGCCTGCTGAGTTACTTCTTTACTCGTCTACGTGAGATGGGGCTCCAAGTGTCCCCAAACCACCATTTTGCTTCATGGACCAGCTGCATTATCCTCACCATGAGCAATGAAGAAGGTAAGGCCTAGCACTACCTGGAAAGGGTTTATAGTGATGGCCATGCAGACTCTTCCTCAAAGGTGGCCTGTGTGCTGGCTATACCTTCTGGAAAATTTTCAAAGTCAGTTAAAACACATCCATGCTCAGGAGACTCTGATGACACCACAGCCAATCCACTCCATGGTAGTTTTCTTCCTTTCACCCATCCGTCTGTCCACGAGCATTTATGATTACTCCTTTCTGTCCACTGCTGTGTCAGGGAGGCTCTGGGAGGAGGACACAACAGGCCAAAGAACAAAACTGATATAACCCAGCAGACTTCCATCCTCTGAATTCCCACATGCAGCAGAAAATCGAGGCTGACTCAGGCAAAAACAATTATTGGCTCAAAAGATTGAAGAAACGATAGACTCCAGGCACAGCTAGCTTCAGGAGCTGAATAGGAGCGCCATGACTCAGTCTCTCTCTCAGCTCTGCTCTTTGGGTGGCCTTTACTCTCAGGCCCCTCTTCACAGACACAGAAAACCACAACAGTACCAGGCCATCATCTCCAGCTCAGCAGCCCCTAGAGAAGAGTATCTACTTCCTATGAGTCCACAAGTTTCAGGGAAGGCTTTGATTGGCTCATTGTGGGTCACATGACCATCCAGGAGCCAATCACTGTAGCCAGGGGGCTAGATTGCTCTGATTGGTCAGGCCTGGGTTGCAGATCCATCCTTGAAGGCTGACAGGGAACCAGCTCTACTTGCATGGAAAGGAGTGAAGGTAAGTTCCACCAGGAGGAGAAATAGAGAACAGGCATTCAGGGATCTAACGGTCCCATGCTGGGTGACTTCAGCCAGCCCTCACCCACACCCCAGGAGCTCATCCTTTAAGGAGGCATGCAAAGAATACCCCATTAAAGTGCTCATGAGATGCGAGTGCCCCCACCACCACCACCACCACACACACAGCCCATTCTACCAGGTTCACTTCCAATTCACAGCCTACTGTGAGGTGCGCCCCTCAAGGGCAAGGCCAGGCTGAGTTATTGCCTAAGGCCAAGTACACAGAAGGCATGGTACATATTTTCATATGAAAGAAATATCCATCCTAGCTGTCCTCTGAATGTACCATGTACTGGCCAACCTTTGCACATACCATGTCAGTCCTGGGAGCACTCTTCACACCTGCTAAAGGACTCCTGTGCCTTCAGGGACACCTCAATGCCCCTTGTCCTGGCCACCCTACCCCACCCACCCCATTCACACCATTGAGGCTAAAATACCAAGGGAATGAACATTCTAAAGTTCACACTTCTGGCCATGGCATTCAAAGCCTCTCTCATTTCTGGCTATAACTTGCAAAGAGATGCAGAACTAGCTGGTGGTAAGAGCATGGGCTCTGGAGGCAGGCTGACCTGGGCCTAATCCTGCCTATTGTTTCTTGGGGGATGGGACCCTAGGCAGGAGCCGACTCTTCTGGGCCTCAATCTGCTCAGCTAATAATGGGCACAACCAAAAAGTCCTTAGAGCAAAGGGGGAAGGCACACGCAGCCAGACTCCAGTGTTACTAAAAATCTAGACAGCATGGGACCCATTGTGGAACCCACAAAGAGGACACAGAGACCCTCAGCATGGAGTAGAGGCCGGAAGTCTCACATGTGCGGTCGGTTGATTTTTTACAAAGCTGCCACAGTAACTCACTAGGGAAGAGAAAGTCTTTCCCACAGATGTTTCTGGAACAACTGGATAGCTATATGGGAAAAAAAGAACCTTAACTCCAACCTCACACTATAATCAAATGTTCACTGAAAGTGAATTGTATATCTCTATAGAAAAGCTAAAGCCATAAACCATTTAAAGGAAAGCCGAGGGGGGCGCCTGGGTGGCTTAGTCGGTTAAGCGTCCGACTTTCGCTCAGGTCATGATCTCGCAGTTCGTGGGTTCAAGCCCCGCATCAGGCTCTGTGCTGATTGCCAGCTCAGAGCCTGGAACCTGTTTCAGAGTCTGAGACTCCCTCTCTCTCTGACCCTCCCCTGCTCACACTGTCTCTCTCTCTCTCTCTCCTAGAAATAAATAAAACATTAAAAATATTTTTAAAAAATTAAAAAAAAATAAAGGAAAGCCGAGGAGCGCCTGGATGGCTCAGTCGGTTAAACATCTGACTCTTAATTTCAGCTTAGTTCATGATCTCACGGTTTGTGAGATCAAGTCCCACGTCGGGCTCTGTGCTGACAGCACAGAGCCTGCTTGGGATTCCATCTCTCTCAAAATAAATAAATAGGCGTTAAACAGAAAAAAAGCCTTAAAGAAATCACTACAAACTAGTTCAGCAAATATTGACAAAACGTGCACAAAATGGTAGGAAGAAAGCTGATAAACTGGACTTCATCAAAATTTAAAATGTCTGCTCTAAGAAAATGAAAAGTGAGCCAAAGAATGGGGGAAATATTCACAATATACTACCTGACAAAGGACACTTCTCCAGAATATGCAAAAAATGGACACAGAATGAGGCTGCTGGGGGTACCTGGTGGACCATGCCAGACCTGATCAGCACTTGGGAATGATGGCCGTGGGGACTCTCACAACCTAGGCCAGGAAGTTACCCTAGCCAGCCCACCAGCCACCCCTCAGGCCGGCTTCCCATCCTGAGGACAGCAAGTCTGAGGAAAGGGGGGTTGTCCTACCTGGGACCCCAGTCCCCCAAGTCTGGCCAACCCACAGCCCTTACCCCAGCACCACCCGCAAAGGCCCCCTCCTGTCAGAGTACAAAGTAGGAGCCTAAGGTGGCTGAACGGTGGAAAGGAGGGTTCAAAGCCACCAACAGATCTGTGTTCACAGAGTCATTCAGGTGAGTTACAGAGCAAGGGCCTGGAGTAGGCAAGTTCAAGGCCTGATTGCTACCTTGGCTGTGGCCAATGGCTTTCCCTCCTGGGCTGTAGGGGGACAGGGGCAGGACAGATACTTATGGTGACCTATTCCCAGAGCTCTCCTTTCCTGGGGGCAGGATGAAGCCTTAAGAGAGGTCTCAGCACTGTTGACAGAGGCCTGAACACTGGCTCTGCCTGTGCTGGCTGTGACGATGAGTGGCATTTAAAGGAAAAGCTCCTACAGCCCCAGATTGGGGGAAAACTAAAAATCAAGGGGAGCTCCTGGAATCAACCCCAACCCCTCCTCATAGTCCCCAAGGCCCTGCAGGGTCCGGTTCTGCTGACCACACACTCTTCTCAACCTTGAACACATCAGGGTCAATCCTGCTCCAGCGCCTTCGTGCTGGCCATGCTGCTACCTGAGATATGGGGCTGTCAGTGTGCGGCACAGCCAGACCCCCGGGGCCACTGATGTCTCAGCACAGCCCCCAGTTAGATCCTGCCATGATCCCCATCTTCGGACGGGGCAACAGAGACGACAGCAGGTGGGGTAACCAGCACAGCTGGATGTGAACTTCTGCGAGTCCAGCTGGGTACCCTGAACACATCGTCCCTCTCCTCCAGGCCTCTGTTTCCCCCTTTGTAAAGCAGGTCTGCAGTGGTCTGAGAGGAGACACCCCCACTGTAGTCCTGCATGACCCTGGATGTGACATAGGCTCTCTCTGGTCCCGGCCCAAGTGACGGTGGAAGAAGGTACTAGAGCCAGCAGAGTGCGGAGTAGGAGGCTTTATTTCACAGAAGGGGTAGAAGGGAGAACCTGGACAGAGGGCAGCAGGCGGGGTGGGTGGGGGGTGGCGCTTGGAGAGGGACTGGGTCAGGAAAGGGCTGCCCTCAGGCCTGTTGGGAAGGAGAAACCGAGGCTGGCCTCTGTTGAAACCAAACCCAAGGGGGTGGGGGTGAGAGTGGAAATTGGGTCTGGAGGAATGCGGGCCCCCTCCCCCCGGGCTGGATATGGAGCCCGGGCCCTGCCTCAATTTCCTCCTATAGGGCCATAGTCCCTCCTGGCTCACTGGGGCCACATGGCCCCCAAACCTCACTGCTCCCGCCCCAGAGGAGGGGGCTGGATCAGACAGGGCAGTTGACAGGGAGCCTGGGGAAGTTAGGGAGCGCGGGGTGGGGTCCACGGTGTGCGAAGGGGTGGTGGCCACCTGCGTGGTCAGTTCCTGGCAGCGATGACCACAGAGAGAGCCACGCCCCCCAGGGCAACAGCAGTTGCCCCAAACAGCCACTTCCATGGGATGGACTGTGGATAAAGGGGAGGGAAGAGAAGGGCTGGAGGGCGGTCAAGACAGATACCCTGGTCTTCAGCTATCAACATGGCCAAAAGAGACCTCCCAGCAAACCACTGCCTGACAATGCTTTCCTGCCTTCTGGCAAACTCCTACTCAAGCATCAAAAGTCCCCTATTCTAGAACCTCTCCCCTTCCCCTCTGGAAGAGCTATCATTCTCTGCCCTGAGCGCTCGAGATGATGCTCCATCTTCTGCTACGGCCCCGGCCACCCAGGGCTGAGGCTTCTCTGTCTCCGGCATGGTCCAGCACAGCTCATTTGACAAGGACATCAGTGCTTCTGCATGCCGTGCTCCGCCCTTAGCCCCTACCCCTCCTCTGGGAGCATCCCTGCGCCTGCCAGCCCCAGCTCACCCAGGCACCCTTGCCAGGACACTTGGCAGGCAGCCGGCTGGGGTTGCCCAGCATTTTCCGGTACAGGGCGGTCTCTGTGCTCCGCTGGGCTGCGTGCTTCTTCACCAGTTTCGAGAGCTCTGCGTGGATCGTCTGCAAGAGGCAGGTGTCGACTGGGCTAAGAACATGCAACCTGTCCATCTAACCCGACCATCTCTTATGCTCTGCTTTTCTGCGACCCCCTGGTCACTTTGGGCTGGGTCTACTGGGACATCAAAGTTCCATCTGCCCCTCTCTGGGCATCAGCAAAGTGGGGGCTGCCATCTCTATCCCCCTAGGTAACCAGTGGAGGGGGCAAAACACATGGTGGCCAGGAGAGGAAGGTTCCGGGGGGAAAGGTGAAGACATTGACACTGGCCGGGTCAGCGGCAGCCTTGGCCTCTGGGAGCCCCATGGGGAAGGGGTGAGCCCAGACCGCCTATGCAGGGGTCAGCAGGGTCTCTTCAGCCACCGATCTGTCACTGCCCAGGCTGGAACACCATAGGGAAAGCCGCAACAAGAATCACAAGAAGACTACGGGATGACTTCCCAGATAGGCTGGCAAGACAAGTCCCAAGGGCGTCTCCTTTCTGCTCACCTTGTTGGAAGGTTCCAGCTTCAGAGCTGCCCTCAGAATGGGGATGGCCTCACTGTACTCCCCTTGCTGGGCCAGCACCTGTGGGAGAAAATAGATGGCACCACTCCAGAACCACAAAGGACCGTGACCTTCTTCAAAAGACCCAGCCCTGCCAGGCTCCTGGCCACCCTGACTAGTCCCAAATCTATCACCAACAGCCACCCCAGGGATGCAGCCACCTTCACACTGCTCCTGAGCCCTCAGACTACGTGAGCGCCCCACTAGGCTGTGTCATCCCAATCTGTGCCTTCCCCTGCAGGTCGGTCTCAGCCTTTGCAGGAGACCTGGGTGCTGGCCTCACCTCCTCCCTCGCCGCCCTGGCTGGCTCAAGAAGCCAACTGAACGTTCCCAAACCTTTGGCTACAGTGAACGATTCAGAGCCAGCCAATGAGATCGAGCCTGAACTATACTGGTGTCACTGATGCTAAGTGGGGAGGATGGAAGCCTAGAACTTCTGAGGGGGCAAGAAGCACCATCTTGGTCACCTGGAAAGGAAAACCCGTAGCAGACAGGCACAGTATCCTCACAGCATTGCTTCCGCCTGGATCTGGCTATGTCTGAAGCCAGACACCCTGCACTAGGCAGTTCTACAAGCTACTAATTCCCCCTCTTGCTTGAACCTGTTTGAGAACGTTCCTGTCACTACAACCAGCAGACACAAGCATTTGGAGGCTACGTGAGCACACAATCCCACTGCCCCCAAGAGGATTATAAACTCTTAACAAACAGGGATGGCATTTTTTCCCAAGTTTCTACACAGAACTCTACAAACAAGTTCTTTAAAAATGCTGGGTGATGGGGCGCCTGGGTGGCTTAGTCGGTTAAGCGCCCGACTTTCGCTCAGGTCATGATCTCGCGGTTCGTGGGTTCGAGCCCCGCGTCGGGCTCTGTGCTGACTGCCAGCTCGGAGCCTGGAGCCTGTTTCAGTCTGTGACTCCCTCTCTCTCTGACCCTCCCCTGCTCACGCTGTCTCTCTCTCTCTCTCTCTCCTAGAAATAAATAAAAAAATAAAACATTAAAAAAAAAAAAAAATGCTGGGTGGAGAAAGGCCCCGCTCGGGCTTCTCATAAACAGGCTGAATGATCCACCATTTGTTTGTATCTCAATTTCCTCTGCTCACTGATAAAAAGCACTAAGCCCCCTGCCAACACACACACACACACACACACACACACACACACACACACACAGGGCGGGGATCAACAAAAATGGGGGTAAAAGCAATTAAGGTCAAGTCTACACAGGCCAAATTCATCCCTACATTCCACAGCACAACTGGGCACCCCCTGTGTACCTGGCCCTGTTTGCAGGGCTAGAGAATTAACAGCGAGTGAGCCAGACAAAATCTCCAGCTTCTAGTAAGGGAAGTAACAGCCATGATAACACCTGCCAAAGCTGATAACATGGGAAACATGAAGACAGGGCAGGGGAGTGTGGCAGGCAGAGCTTCCTGAGGAGGTGACATCAGAGACCTGAAGGGATAAGAGAAGGGCCCATGGTTTGGAGGGGAGGTCTGAGGTATGCATGTCTCAGGCAAAGAGCACAGCCGGTGCAAGTCACTGGGGTGGGAACAGACCTGGCCTGGGCAGCAATAGTGAGGCGGCGGAGAAGGATGGAAAGAAGCAAGAGGAGAGGCGGAAGGGGACGGCAGGGGGACCAGATGACTCAGAGCCCCGAGGGTTGCAATGAGGACTTGGCTTTTACTCCGAGAAAGATGGGAACCATGGAGGATTACATGTAAGGAGCAGTCCCCAGTAGGCCACCCCACAGTGGCAGGGATAATAGAGAACCTAAGACCTAGGATTCAAGTCTGGTCTTGGTCAATGAGTTACTGTGATTCAGGCCATACCTAAGCACCTGTCTGGGACTCAGTTTCCCCACTTGTAGCCCAGAGAGCTTGGCTGGTTGATGCTTATGCCCGTCTCAACTCCAAAGTTTGGAAGCAGCCCCACTGTTCTGGGTGGGGGCACCAACCTGCCCGCCTGTAGCCTATGCCCATCTGCCCGTGGCTGCGGTCCATCCACCTGCAGCCCACAGCTCACCTTGCCCTTGCGGAAGAGCGCCTTGATGTTGTCGGGCTGGTGCTCAAGCACGAGGCTGCAGGAACGCAGCGCCGCACGATAGTGGTCCAGCTTCAGCTGTGAGGCTGCCAGGTTGTTCAGACATTTCACCTTCAGCTGCAGGAGCTGCTCCTCCTCCTCGAATGTCATGTCCACTGTGGGACGATGGCGCTCAACCACAGCAAGGGTTACCACACCGCCAGCCCCCCACCGCTGCCCATCTGTGGACAGATGGCTGCCTTCTACTCCTGGGGAACGTGTCCCACACACTGTGTGACTCAAGCCAAGGCCCACTCCCTCTGTACCTCGTGGCAGACGAGACCAGGTGGGGATGGGAGGGCCTCTGAGTATCCCTGTCACAAGAGACTGGGGAAGGGAGCTCTGTGTTCCCAGGGACGGGGCCTCCACCCTCTATTCCTCAGAGGACAGGCCCCTATCTCTAACACAAGCAAAGACCAGCACCATCCTCAGGGCACTCCCAAGGAGTCTATAAGATGGCACTAAGCACCGTGGAGGCCTAACCACGGGGCACGTGGACTGACATGGTCTACAGTCACCCACGTTCCCCCATATACCTGCGTCTGTAACATTCCATTGTCAGGGATACACCGCAACTCCAGAGTGGACCCTTGCCTAACGGTTAGGAATAGTTGAACATCTATCGGTACTGTGGAATATTTTAGAACATTCTGAGTCTGAGGCCCTCTGTGGCTTGAAGCTTCTGGCACTAGTGGATGCTTTTGAGCAGGGGGGAAGATTTGACCTGGCAGTCACCTTTGGCGCTAGAGGTGATGGCCTTGATGGCGAGGTCGTAGGAGTTGGCAGCCAACACGAAGTCGGCCCGCTGGTAGTGGGCATTGCCACACTCCCGCTTCCGGTTGGCCAGAGCCACACGCTCCTGCCCTGTGAGCATTTCCAGGTCAGGTCCATCCACGGCAGTCTTCAGGGTCACTTCCAGGCACAGGGCCGCATGTGGAGGGATGTATGGGCTCCTGCTGGGGGGTGGGGCGAGAGGAGCACTCAGACCCAGCGGCCACTATGAATGAACCCCGGACAGGCTGGGTTGGCTAGGGAGCAGGGGGAAAAGGGTTCAAGTCTTGGAGCTGGCCCCACCGTCAACCCTCCTCAGTAAACTGAAAGGGAAGTAACACGCCACCTGCGAGCTAGCTGACTTGGTGAGTAACTTCCCCCTCCCTAAGTCTGTTTCTTTTTCTATAAAATTGGCAGGCAAAGGGGTCCCCCGTGGGGACCCTGCTGTTGACAGGTTCTCACCTGCCCTGGGGGCCATAGCAGTACTTGGAATCAGCAGTGACCATAGCCGTCTCCCCGACATCCATGAGCGGAACGCTGAGATCCAGGGCCTGGGTGGGTAAGCGCAAGGGCTCAGGCAGGCTCAGGTGCAGAGTAGCAATGCCGTGCTTGCTCTGGCTCTGCCACCTTCCTGCCCCCAAGCCCAGCCCCTGCCAGCCACCACCACCCACCTCCCCTCCATCCTGCCTTGCCTCCTCCACTCAGCCCCAGGGTGGTTGCCAGGCCCCTCGCTCCATCCCACCTGAATGACATCGCAGTCGCCCAAGGTGAACACCAGCTCCGGCTCATCCTGCACCCGAGTGCCATTCTCCAGCGAAGTCTGCAGCTGCACGGTGACTACCTGGCCTTTAGCTGGGCGGCTTGAGCCCGGGGGACCCGGAACCAGCGTCTTCTTCCTTAACAGCCCATTCCCTGCCAGGGACCAGGGACAAGCACCCGTTACCAGGCAGCTCTGATGGGTGCCTGCTTCCTGAGCACCCCTCTCCCAGCATTCGGCTGAGCCTCCAACAGCTGCTCTCCACTTACTGGGCAGGTGATCCCAGGCCTCTGGGACTGTCCCCTGCTGGACACTGGGCATTAAAGGATTAATTTGAGGAGTGATGATAATGGCCCGGCTGACCATTACCTTAAGAAAATTAAGACTCACCAGGGCAAAGAGCTCAGAAAGGTGGCCCTGCCCAGCGTTGTCAGGCTGGCAGGGATATCCAGCAAAGAGAGAAGCCACTCAAATCTCCCTCCCCTGGTTCCAATCCAGCCCTTTAACATTTGGGCCTCAATTTACCTCGCCATGAAATGGGGGTAGTCAGGGGAACCCCTGGAGACACCCAGTGAGCAGTTTGCTTGGTTAGCAGCGTGCCTGTGATGCAAGAGTGTTCCCACCAAAGCACCACATCACTAAATGTAAAAGTTAAACAGAGCCAGAGGGCCTACATGCAGAAGTGCCTGTGAGGGCCCCAGAGCCCATGTTTTCCTCCATGCCCCAAGCAATCACAGGAATGGCCAAATGGCCACAGCCAACAGCTACTGAGGGGGCATGAGAGCCAGCACCCTCACAAACCACAATAAAGACACCCACTGACATCACACAACCACTGAGGCAACTCGAGGGCTTTCACCCCTGGGGCCTGTCAGACTGATATCATCTACAGTGACCCGTATTCTGACCTTTATCTGCATTCCAACATACCCCACCAGTCTGGAATATACAGTAATTAAAAATGTACCTTGGACTAAAACTTAAGGACAAGAAAGTATCTATTGATATTCTGGAATATTCTAGAATGTTCCAAATTTCTGTGCTGCTCCTCAACTTGTACATGTCCTACATCCAGTCTCAGAACCAATGGTCTACTGGATCCCTAGGGATCCCGGTGTCTAGAAGTTTCTGGGCACTAATGGTGGATGTGCTGGAAGGGGTACAACCAGGTACTGCCTCTCATCGGGGTAGACGCTGAGGAAATCACATATCATCTGAAGGCCTCAGTTTCCTTGTATAGAAGCCCAAATTCTGACCTCAGAAAGTGGCTGGCTCTGGGACGCCTGGGTGGCTTAGTCGGTTAAGCGTCCGACTTTCACTTAGGTCATGATCTCGCGGTTCGTGGGTTCAAGCCCCGCGTCGGGCTCTGTGCAGACTGCCAGCTCAGAGTCTGGAGCTTGTTTCAATCTGTGACTCCCTCTCTCTCTGACCCTCCCCTGCTCACGCTGTCTCTCTCTCCTAGAAATAAAAAAAATATTTTAAAAAAAAAGTGGCTGGCTCAAAAAGGAAAGGACAAAGTCAGATTTGTGCTCAGAGGGGCAGCAGGGCAGCTCTTATTACCAGTAAAGAAGAGCTTCCCAAATTCTAATATAGCCGGGGGGTGAGGGAGGGTGGGCTATCGGACCCTGGGCAAGCACCTCCACTTCTCTAAGCTTCAGTTTCCTCATATGCAAAATGGGGATATGGTAGGAATTACATCACAGGGTTGTTATGAGGATAATATAGGATGCACAGGCCTGGCACAGAAGCAGTGCTCGGTAAACATTACCTGGTGTTATTTTTAGACATAACAATGTTTTTATCAGCAATAAAGATATTATCAATGACAATTTTGTACTTTCCATCAGTATTATTTGACACTACTACTTTAATATTAGTATCAATAGCGTAAAAATGACGTTTTACTAACATGTTCGTGAATGGACACCGACATTATTTAATATTCTAGATATCACTATTGGTAACAATATGTTTTTCTGGTTTCCAGAGTTCTTACCATGGGGTACACGGTGGGGTATATGTGTGGGTTCCCCTAGTTTCGTTCTTGCAGGACTTCTCTGAGCAGCTACAATGCTAACGCACGCTATGAGCCGGACAGAGGCATGAGCAAAATGGGATGTTCTTCAGATCCATTTGACCCATGGACACATTTTCAGAAGGCAGGCACCTGCCAGACAAGTGCCAAAAAAAGCAGCACTGGGGGTTGGGAGCTGCCACCGCTTGCTGGGTTGGCTGTGTGGCCCCAGGCAGGTGACTCAGCCTCTCTGAGCTGCTGTTAGCAGCTCTGGGAAACAGGGGGCATAACATAAGGTGTGTGTGCATGTGTGCGTGTAACAACGAAAGGGGTTCTTAAACATGAAGTGTCTCAATCAGTTAGTTGCCTATGGCTGGCAATCACCGTGGTTACATGTTTTACTTCAAACCTGCTTCATAGCAGAGAGGGGAAAATGAGGCTCAGGGGAGAAGAGGGCCTAGGCCAAGGTCACTTCTGAACCTGAGCTGTCCACGCCCTGTGGGTCAACCCAAGCCACCCCTGCTCCTTACCCAGGATGTCCAGCCACTCATCCGGGGCTGGGGCCGGCTCGGGCTCAGGCTCCATGGAGGCCAGGAATTCTCGGGCCAGGGCCCCAGGCTGCTCAGCCTCCTCCAGTGGGGGCTGCCCCACATCTTCAAGTGGTGGCAGTTCACTCAGATCTTCCTCCTCCTCCTCCTCCTCCTCCTCGCCCTCTGCGTCTTCCACCCCATCCAGCACCTCGAAGTCCTCAAGTGGTGGGACCCCAGCAGGCGGTGGGGCAGCAGGCTCAGGGCCCGAGGCAGAGGGCTCAGCACAGGATGCCATGCTGCTGGGGGGACGGGAATTGGCCCTGGTGGGGGGAATGGATGGGGTAAGAATCCCACCCAGCCCCTCAAATTCTCCTCTGCATCCATTCACCACACTGCCGATCACTTGCTGTGTGACTCAGGAGCTCCAGGCCTCATCTATTCTAGTGGGTAAAGAACAACCCAGGCTTGACCCCACACATCGAGTCCTGAACATCAATCAGGCTCAAACAATGTTAGCTATTATTACAGCTAATTATTTTTCAGTCTTTATAAATACACAGAGAAGTAGGAAACATTCCCCTCCCCCATATTCTGCAGAAAAGGAAATTGAGGCCCAGAGGGGCAAAGCCATTTACCCAAGGTCACAGAGCAAGGCAACTGCAGGGGCAGAATTTGAACCTGGGGCTTTAGCTGATTAAATACCCAAAGGGGGTGCTGGGATTTTTTTTTAGGGGGATTAAAGTCTCGGGAAGTCTATTTTTAGAGCCCAAAGGGAACTGAGTCTTTACCAGGGCTCCCTACCTTCACTGCCTCTTCTCCTGAGGGGAACCACCTAGAAATGCCAAGCCTTTTCTTTCCATAGCCTGAACCTAATACCACTACCCCAACACCAAGGACCCTATACCAAACTACCCTGGGAGCCCTTTCTCCTCTCCTCAGGCCTCCTGACCACTCTCAAAGTAGCCCCCTTTACAGTGGTCAAGACCCCCGTGGCATTCTACAGCCTTTTCCTTGGGCCATCAAGAACTGCCCCCTTCCCCCAGACCCCAAACTCAGAGATGGCAGAGCCTAGCATCATTCTAACCCACAGCATCCCCTCCCTAACCCTCACCTGCCTACTCCTTCTGGGCTTTGGCCCCATATTCTGAGACCCTCCCAGCCCCCACCCCCACAATCCCCTGCGCCCGCATAGCTCACCATCTCCCCTCCCCCAACCACCGCCCCCAGCCCGGGCCAGCCACCCCCACAGCTACTCAGTCGACCCGTAAACACCCTGATAGCCCCAGACGCCCCTCTCCTGATCGCATAACACTCTACGCCCACCAGACGCCCCCCGCCCCGGCCTGGCTCTTCGTCAACCTCCCACCCAGGGCCCCAACGCTTCATGCCTGTTTGACGCCACCAGTCTGGGGCCCCCGACCCCCCGCACCCCTCGGGGGCCCAGGCTCTGCACTTCTCTGGCAGCAGCGCCCCCACTCGCTCCCCTCAGCCCCATTCGGTCCCCACCCCCGGTTGCCCCCGCTCAGCCGCGCCCCCTCTAGCACTCCGACCCTCCGCTCCCCCCGGCTCGCCTCCCCCGGCGGCCTTTGGCCCCGCCCATCGGCCCCAGCCCCCGCCGCCCCAGCCCCCGGACCAGCCCAGGCCCGGGCAGTGCCCCCAACCGGGGCAACCCTGCTGGCGCCCCGGGACACGTGCCTCCGGCTCCGGGACCCCCGCCTGGGGTCCTGCGCCCCCCTCCCCGCCCCCAGCCGCGGCCGCCGCGCCTCGGGAACCAGGCTCGGGAGCCCGGCCCCGCCCCCACCACTCCCATTGGTCCCCGCTGCTGCGACTGCAGCACTTATTGGCTCTAGCGCACATCCGTCTCGGAAGCAAGCACTACCCTCTCTTGCTTGTTTCCGCGGGACGTTCTTAAAGTGGCAGAGGCTGCAGCGCCACCCGGGCGGGGGCGGGGGCGAGGACGAAAGGCGGGGGCGGGGGCGGAGGTAGGAGGCGGGGGTCTACAGACCCGACTCTGTTCACCAATACGCGCCGGACTGCCTAGCGGGACTCCTCAGTCTCGTCTGAGCTTCATCTTGTTCATCTGCGAAATGGGGATAAGCACCCCCATCCACGCACTCTCACCTAGAGGGCTTTTGGGAGGACAACCCTAAAAGGTATTATCTTCAAAAGCTCAGTCTTGACCATCAGGGCAGCTCTGGAACTGCTGGATAACTCACCCTGTAGCCCTAGTTACTCACGTGGTCCCAAGATCCTGAGGGGGAGCGATCACCCAAGGGCACGCAGAACCCCTGCCCCACCCCCGCGTGGTCTGTGTTAATTCCGGGAAGGTTGCCTTTTGCATACAGAAGAAATTCAATCGCTAGGTGAACGACTGAGCAAGCAGGGCCGCTGGATGGAGTTTCTCCTCCTTGCACCCTCTGTTAGAGGGTGATAAGGTACCCATGGCTTTGAGAGAAGGTGGCAGTGTCGATTAGATGGGGTTTTATGGATCTTGATTTGAGGTGGGGGCACTTACTCTTTCCTCGCTCTATTTTATTTCCTTCCTAGGGTTAACTCATTTACAGAATGATCTTGTAATTTTTTTTTTTTTTGCTTCCCTGCCCTAATACCACTTTGCTCCATCCGGGAAAGAATTTTGCCTGTTTTGCCCCCACCGCATCCATGCCTACCTGGCACCTATGGGAGTTCAATAAATGAATGAATAATTGAACGAAGAATGAATGAATGAATGAATGAATGAATCACTGGCTATTGGAGGTAGCTAACACTGGAGGAGGTTACGGGTTTGGAAGCTCTGCCTGACCTCCCCAAGGCAAGGCCTGATTGGCTACCCTCTTAGCATGATGAATCTCTACTTCATAACTGATTTTATGTCTGTGCCATTATTTGATTTACCTCTGCCTTGCCCACTAGATTAGAAAACTCTCATAGCCTTGGGAGGGTCTATTGTTTGTCACTGTTTTAGCCCTGGGGCCTACAGAGTGACTGGCACAAAAGAAGAGTGGGTAGGGGGAATTCAGGGAAATCATTATGGTTGGAAGGAAGGCAGGCTAGCCAGACTCAGAGGTGCTAGGGTAGTGGGGATATGTGAGAAATTTCCTGGGAAAGAACATCAAATAAACTCTGGGCCAGTGCTGGTTCTGAGGGACTTAGACTATTTCCTGTCCTTGTCTGAACCTCAGTGTTTTCATCTGCACAATGGAGTCTATTACACATGCAGCTCCACCTGTTAGAAGGGCTGGAAGAACTGTAATAAACAAGGAGGGGCGCCTGGGTGGCTCAGTGGGTTAAGCAACCAATTCTTGATTTCCACTCAGGTCATGATCTCACGATTGACGGCATCCACCCCACATGAGGCTCTATGCTGACAGTGTGGAGCCTGCTAGGGATTCTCTCTCTCCCTTGCTCTCTCTGCCCCTCTCCTGCGAGCACACACTCTCTCTCAAAATAAACTTAAAGAAAAACCACAACGATACTAAAATAAACAACTAAATTAAATATAGACTGATAACAGCAACTGTTACACCACCAATAATAATGGCTGACACTCAGCACAGGTGAAAGCAAACACTTTACATGTATTTAATCCTCACATCAGCCTTATGAGACAAAAACATACCCTGATATTTGGAGTCCATGTCATGTACTGCATAGTGTTGCAATTGCTGGTTTCCTGGTGAACTGGATTTTTTGTTATGATGTGCCCCTCTTTATCTCAATGCTTCTTGCCTTAGAGTGGGCTTTGTCTGATATTAAGAGGACACGCTTGTTCTCTTTGGGCTCACTTTTAATTTTTATTCATTTGTTTATTTAGTCTTCACACCCAGTCTGGAGCCCATTGCGGGGTTTGAACTCATGACACTGAGATCAAGACCTACGCTGAGATCAGTAGTCCAATTCCTTTTTAAAAAATTTTTAATGTTTTTTTTTTTTTTTTAATTTCTGAGAGAGAGAGAGACAGCGTAAGCAGGGGAGGGACAGAGAGAGAGGGAGATACAGAATCTGAAAGAGGCTCCAGGCTCTGAGCTAGCTGTCAGCACAGAGCCCGATGCGGGGCTCGAACTAATGAACCACGAGATCATGACCTGAGCCGAAGTCAGACACTTAACCGACTGAGCCACCCAGACGCCCCTGCCCTATCTAACTCTTGACCGACTAAGGCACCTGGGTGTCCCTGGCTCATATTTTTTTTTTAATGTTTTTATTTATCTCTAGGAGAGAGAGAGAGAGACAGCGTGAGCAGGGGAGGGTCAGAGAGAGAAGGAATCACAGACTGAAACAGGCTCTAGGCTCTGAGCCGGCAGTCAGCACAGAGCCCGACGCGGGGCTCAAACCCATGAACCGCGAAATCATGACCTAAGCGAAAGTCAGACGCCCAACTAACTAAGCCACCCAGGCACCCCAAAAGTTATTTATTTTGAGAGAGAGAGAGGTAGGGGGTAGGGGCAGAGAGAGAGAGAGAGAGAGAGAGAGAGAGAGAGAATCCCAAGCAGGCTCCATGCTGTCAGCACACAGCCTGATGCGGGGCTCCATCTCACAAACTGTGAGATCATGACCTGGGCAGAGATCAAGAGTCAGACACTTAACTGTCTCAGCCACCCAGGGCCCCTCTTTTATTTATTTATTTTTTAAGTTTACTTATTGGCTCATTAAAAAATTGTTTTAATGTTTATTTTTGAGAGAGACAGGGCATGAGCAGGGGAGGGGCAGAGAGAGAGGGAGACAGAATCTTTAGCCAACAAGTACCAGGCTGTGAGTTGTTAGCACAGAACCTGATGCGCGGCTCAAACCCACAAACTGTGAGATCATTACCTGAGCCAAAGTCAGGCACTTAACTGACCGAGCCACCCAGGCACTCCTACTGGCTCATTTTTTAAATGCTCCATGCTTTTGCAACCTTTACCTTCCACCTTTCTGTATCCTTCTGTTGTACATGTGTGTCTTATAAGCAGCACAGAATTGGGTTTTGCTTTTTGATCTAGTCTGCCCATCTTTTGTCTTTTAACTGGGGAGTTCGGCTTATTTACATTCAATGTAATTACAGACCTATTTGGACTTAAATTTTGCCTTCCTGTGCATTTTTCCTCACACTCACCTGCTCTGTGCTCCTTTTCTCTCTCCCTTCTGGCCTTCTTTGGGATTGGATACATGTTTTTTGGTTAAGACTATCTTCATCTTACAGATGGGGAAACTGAGGCACAGAGAAAGCAATTACCTTGTTCAAGATCACAGTGATGAAAAACAATATAGGCCAAGTCTCTTCCCCTATTGAATTTCTCTTCCACCTAGGGAGCTGGATATTGCACAATGATGCAAGTTAAGTAGCTAATTGCAGCTGTAATGAGCACTAAGTAGGTAATAAGACTAAAAAGGTGACAGAGAGAGGCTTCCAGTCCCTAGACTTTGGCATCCCCTCAAGAATGTCCCCATCACTGGACTGACTGTTCCCATCACTTTTCACCTTCTCCCTCGAATACACGCAGGGCTTCAATATGTTCTTGTCTCTGTTCCACTGTGCACCAAACATTTGGGGCCAACCAAGTCCCTTTTAGCCTTGACTCGTAGCTCCCACTCCTTCCAGGACCCTCATAAACGTTTCCTGGCTTCCAGCAGAGCCCAAGTGACCCACTGAAAAGGTTGGCTTCTCCAACCCGGGCCTTTTCTGCTGCAGCCTGCAGACAGAGCCGAGGTTCCCAACATCCCCTGCCCAGGCTCTTATCTCAGCGCTGGTTGCTGCCTGGCTCACAGAACTCCCCGGTTCTTCCAGAAGTCAAATCTATGCTGTGTGCTTTTCCACCATCCTGCCTTTGCTCCTGAGATTCTCTCGGCCCTGAATGATTGTCAACAGCTAGAAAACTCCTACTATAATCACAAAACCCCACCCCGATGTACCTGCTTCCTTGCTCCCAAATGAGTCCCCACCCTTCAGGTTCCTCCACCTTTAAGTCTCTCCTCTCTATAGTGCTTCATTGTTCTTCTTGGTCCTGGCCTTGTCTGTGTCAGGCTCTGTCTCCTTTCGTCCTCTAGGGCTAGGCAGGGACCGAATACTCTCAGGATCCCCAGAATATGCGCCACACCTGGAGGAAGTGCCTAGAGGGTTTACTGAACAGTTCTTAAAACTGCTGAACTACATATGTAAGAATCCTGATCCTCATTAACTTTTCAATGAATGAAGGCAGCAGAATGTGGGAGTAATAACAGTTTGCCCTCGGCTTAGAGTGGGCCAAGCCTTATTGTAAGGAATTAATCTGTATGATTTTACAAGGTTAAGCTATTTGCCCAAGGCCACTCAGCTAGGATGTGACAGCGCTAGAATTAAAACTCAGATATGTCCAATTTCGGGGCTCCAAAAGAGTCTTTCATGTACCCTAAAGGCATGTGTATATCTCCCAAGCTTTCAACAACCTAAAGAGGCACATGCTGTGATCACTCACAGTTAACAAACTGAGACCTAGGGAAATTAGATCTATAATACATAACACATATGCATCATAAGACCTCAATAATTAGTGATGATTAATTGCTAACATTTATTGAGCAAGTACTATTTGCCCTGTTTTGTTCATGCATTTAACTTGAATTATCTCACTTAAAGTGCATCTTTGTACCAGTTATGAACGAACTCACGGTTTTCGGTATATTAAAAAGAGGACATATAGAAATAAATACAAATGTATATGCATCGGTTAGCATATGTATTTTCTAACTTATTGCTGAGAGGGTCTCTGAGCAATGATACTCCAGTACCAGTGAGCACACACCTAGCACCCAGATCTTGGTTTCTCAATACCATTCTCCAAGAAAAGGAACCAGGATCCCTGGAGAAATGGCATGGAAATTTGGTAGTACTAAAAGTAAGGACATGCTCAGAGAAAGATGGAGACCTATTAAAAGAGCATACAAGCTACCTAAAGGAGCAGCAAAGTAAATAATAGAAATTAATTTTAGGGGCAGCTGGCTGACTCAGTGGGTAGAGCATGTGATTCTTGATCTCAGGGTTGTGAGTTCAAGTCCCACACTGGGTGTGAGCCTCCTTAAAAAAAAAAAAAGAAAAAGAAAAAAGAAATGTAACCCACAGAATAAAATAAATACTTATGAGTTCATGGTGATATAAATGCATGAATAAATGGGGGTGCCTGGCTGGCTTAGTCAGTGGAGCATGTGACTCTTGACCTTGGGGCTGTAAATTCAAGCCCTGTGTTGGCTGTGGAGATTACATAAAAATAAAATCTTAAAAAAAAAATTTTAAAAACATTTATTCATTTTAGAGAGAGCTGGAGCAGGGAGAGGGGCAGAGAGAGAAACACAGAATCTGAAGCAGGCTCCAGGGTCTGAGCTGTCAGCACAGAGCCTGATACAGAACTTGGACTCATGAGCTGTGAGATCATAATCTGGGCTAAAGTTGGACACTTAACCAACTGGGCCACTCAGGCGACCCTAAAATCTTTTTGAGGTTTATTTATTTACCTCGAGAGAGAGGAGAGAGAGAGAATCCCAAGAAGGCTGTGCACCGTCAGGGCAGAGCCCTAGGTGGGCTCGAACTCATCAACTGCAAGATCATGACCCAAGCCGAAGTCAAGACTCGGAGGATGCCTAACTGACTGAGTCACCCAGGGACCCCAAAATTAAAATCTTAAAAAATATATATGTTTTATATATATATATAACATATATATACACTAATATATATATATATATATACACACACTTGAATAAGTGCATAAACTAGAGAAGAATGGACAGCTCTTGTTTACAATAGAATTCCTATTAGTAATTAAATTAATAAATAGAAAATAGGCATAGTGATTGTTGCTGGCAAGAGCCTTGGATGGGTGCTAAAACTAGTGGGTCAAAATATGTTTTTAAAAAAAAGCGCTAGGGTATTTGTGTAGGGTATTTGTATATTTCTCCATACAATACTTCTCCCAAAGGAGAAAATGGTAACTTAACAGTTGAAAAACTGGCAGACGTTGCCTTAAGCAAGTAACCAAAGTCAACATCACCAGTATTAAGACACATCAATATCCTGTGACGTCAGATATGACGCATTAAGAAGGCCTTAACATCACTTCTGTGGGAATCCTGCCCAAAGTGAGAAACTTCAGTCTAATCAGGAGGAAACACTGGACAAACAACCATATTCATGAGTAGTCTACAAAACCAACACTCTTCCCAAGTACTAAGGTCCTAAAAGATTAGGAGAGACTGAAGAGCTGTCATAAAGGGGAGACTTAAGGAGATACACTTAAACATAACGTGGGATCTTGGACCAGAAAAAAGGTCACCAAAAGCAGAGCAGGGATTTTTGAACTGGATGAATCTGATTTCCCACCTGGAAAGCAGGATGCTTGGGTCTGGGTCAACTACAGGCCACTTGAGCACTGCATGACTTTAAGGGAGTTCCTACCATTCTCGGACTTCACACTTACGGTCTACAAAACAGGACACCTTTTAGACACCCCCAGCCCCTTCCGGCTGCGGGGCATCTCGGGCCTTGGAAACTACGCAGGCGTCGGAGGGACTGCTTGATTGGCTATTCGCTGTGACGCACTTGCGAATAGTAGCCCCCACTAGGCCCCACCCCTTCCTGCCGTGACTCCAAGCACGCATATCGGCTCCGGGCACGTCGTCTGTACGTGCGGTTGCACGCGTGGTGCGTGGTGACGTCGTGGCGGCGCGGGCGCCATCCCGGAAGCGCGAGCAAGGCCGCCAGATGTGCAGGTGCTGCTGCCACCGACGCCGGGGCCGAGTTCGGGGTGGGGCTGGGGATGCCGGGGCCGCTGGGGAGCCGGGCCGGGTCGGGCGCTGCCCCCGGGCTGTTGCGGGGTGGGGCGCGCCGCTGGCCACATCTGGGCACTCCCCTTGCTTACAGGCCTCAGTTTCCCCGGCCGCGCAGTGTATGCGCCGGCGGCGCCACGGGCCGGTTCCGGATCCGGGGCGCAGGAGCCGGGGCTGCCTGTGTTCAGTCTGCAGTGTCACCCGGAACTGGGCGTTGCCGTCTTTGGGCCTCAGTTTCCCCGCTTTGCAGGGGCGAGGCGTGAGGGGAGAAGCGAGTCTCACCTCACTCGCGGGTTTTGCTAAGCTTGGGCCGCCAAATTGAATTCCGTGAAAATAACTGGGTGGAATCGTGGCTCCACCGCCTTGCCGTGTGACCTTGGGTAACTGAGCCTACCCCCTTGAGCCTCAGTTTCCCTTGGAGATGATAGTGTTTGCTTCATAGGCGTGATTGGGGATTAAGGGAAGTGCTATACAAGCGTTTGCTCCTGTTCTTGGAAGGACCAGGGAGCCCCTTCCTATAGTGCTGAATCCCTGGCCCCGCCCTAGGACTTCTTATTCCCCATGGAGAAGCAGCCTGATCCGAATCCAGCTCCGTGTCACCATTGGTTTCAGTCCCCGCAGACAGCGCTGTGAGAGTCTGATTCTTTATCGCTCCCGTTTTCTGGATGAGAAAACTCAGGGAGGTGCGGTGACTCTCCCAAGGTCACAAAGCCTCCTTTTCTGCGTGTTTTCCTCATAAATAATATTTGGAGCAGGGACCAGAGCCCTTGCTAGGTCATTTCTACCCTGTACGTGGGCCAGACCAGCTGTGAAGGAAGTCTGCCAGAGATTGGCAGGTGGGTGTGCCTTGAATCCCTCAGCCTCACATTTGGTAGCCAGAGACAGGAAAGAGCCCCTCGTTGGAGCAGAACCGTTTTAGACAGGTCCAGATCTTGTGCCTGCCATGCACTAGCTGTGGGCTTCCTGCCTCACGACCCTGCCCTCTGGGCCTGCGTGTCCTCATTATACATGATCACGCTTCTTTGGAAACGTAGATACTGTGGGTATGGGTACCTGGCACATAGTAGGAATTCAATAAACCTAGTGATTATTGGGTGGGGGGGGCGGATTTCACCAGGTGTGGCAGCTTGGTTCCAGAAGGCATGTAGGGGCTGCAAATAGATCTTTTTTTTTTTTTAATGTTTTATTTTTGAGAGAGAGAGAGGGAGACACAGAATCCGAAGACAGCTCCAGGCTCTGAGCTGTCAGCACAGAACCCGACGTGGGGCTCAAACCCACGAACTGTGAGATCATGACCCGAGCCAAAGTCAGACGGTCAACCAACTGAGCTACCTAGGTGCCTCGCAAATAGATCATTCTTGGCCTCCATGGTGTTTGGGGGAAGAAAAGTATTAGCTGTTAACATTTGTAAATGAGGTAATTTTACACACACATAAAAATCCACATTTCTGAGGGTTTCTTTCCTGGGAAAATTCAGAAGTCTGGTGGTAGTCAGTTGCTGTAAGAAGCCACTGCCCTGGCAGGTGGATCCCGCGGACTGGGCTGCAAAGCTGTGACTTGGGTTTACTGGCAATGTGACAATGGTCCACTCCCACTCCCTCAGTTTCTGAGTCTCTGTTTCTTAATATGTAAATAAGGATACAGTTCCCAATGTATAAAGTTCGTGCATTGGTTAGCATACAGTAAGTGCTCAGTAAAGAGGAGGGTGGATTAAGTGGGCTCTGAAAGCCCTTTGTGATCCTGGATGTGAATCTTAACCAATTGCAACTGGGCCTTTCCGTCAGCAGTTAAATATGTGGACCCCAGAGCCAAGCTATGTCAAGATTCCGGGTTTTACCTGACACCCCCGCCCCTGAGGGTGAGTGTGAACCTGTGGCCCTTCCTGCCCTGGGCACAGTCCAAGAGGCCCCCCACCCACCATGATGGTCATCTACCTAGCCACACAGCCATCTGGGTTGCTGGGGTGCCCAGCCTGGCTGAGATTCTTGGCTTTAATTTGCTGATAAAATTAGTGTCAGAGCTGAGTCTGAAAGCCTCTGGTGGCCTCCACCAGCTAGGTTCTGGTGACCCCTCACTGTGAGCCAGTTTCTGGACTGGGCTCTGGAGGCCCCTGCTCTCTCAGAGCTGATGTTGCCTTGGTAGCGAGAGACAGAAAGGTCAACTAATAACTAAGATAATTTCAGGAAGAGATGAGCCAATTTATAAAACAAGGTGAAGTACTAAAAGTGACCAGAGTTGAGAGTAGGGGTATCCATCAAAGAATTATTGGGAGAAAAGATACTGGAGGTGGTGATGATTTGAGGGACCAGTCATGTGTATGGGGATAGCAGGTGCAAAAGCCCTGTGGTGGAATGAGCAAAGTCAGAGGGATGTGGGAAGAAGCTGGCAAATCTACGCAGGTGGAAGGTGGCCGTGGCCTTGGGCATGTGGAGAGTGGGGGCCATGGAGGTCATTGGATGATGGGATTCTGATGTGCTTGGGTGCGGTTTACAAATACCCCTAAACTGGGGCGCCTGGGTGGCTTAGTCGGTTAAGCGTCCAACTTTCGCTTAGGTCATGATCTCGCGGTTCGTGGGTTCGGGCCCCGCGTCGGGCTCTGTGCTGACTGCCAGGTCAGAGCCTGGAGCCTGTTTCGGTCTGTGACTCCCTCTCTCTCTGACCCTCCCCTGCTCATGCTGTCTCTCTCTCTCTCTAGAAATAAATAAAAACATTAAAAGAAAAAAAAAAAACAAATACCCCTGAACTCTCAGGATGACAAAGCTGAGGCTCAGGTGGCATGACCAACTCATGGCCCGGGGTTCCCAGCCCCTCCTCTCTGTCCCAGCAACCGTATTGCCTGATGCAGACTGAAGACACTTTCACCTTGCCTATTTCAGGCAGCGGAGGAGGAGGAAGAGATGGACCCCCCGGACTCGGCCTCGAGGGTCTTCTGCAGCCGCATCCTGAGCATGGTGAACACGGACGACGTCAATGCGATCATCCTGGCTCAGAAGAACATGTGAGTGGTAGCCAAGGGCCGCGGGCCCTGGGCGTGGGAAGGAATCCACTTGCTGGCCCGCATTCTTGCCCTGCCTGCCCTTACCCTGGGCCCACACTGGTGATAAAATGAAGGAAATGAGCAAATCTGCCGGCTGGCTCCAAAGTAAATTCCTTCCTGGCCTGGAGGCGAGGCCTTGGCACGGGAAGCAGGGCTTTGGGATGGTTTTGCAGCTGTGGATGGCTTGGCTGGGGCTGTCATGGCTCCTCTCCCAAGGCCCCGGGGTAGGCTCTTGCGGGGATAGGAAGGGGCTGTGGGAGGGGATTTAAGGAAGCCAGTGAGCTGATCTCCTGTTGGGAACCTGGTCTCTCACAGCCCAGGCTGTCTCTGCAGAGGACCTGTGATCTCTCGGAAGGGCTGTGAACAGCCTTGGCCTCCGGCTTGGCACCGTGCCCGCCACAGCCTCACCCTAATTCCAGCCTGCTCTGTTGGGAAGCGAGGCTTACACAATCTTGGGATGGAAGCACAGCTTCCTGTGACTTTATGCTTGTGTAGTTAAGCCAAAAGCTCTTCCTTTCATTTATGACATGGCATAGGCCTGATACCCTTCCATTTCTCTCCTGCTGGGACAGGGGTGCTGGGTTTGTCTGGGTCAGATTTAGGCCTGGCCTGGTGAACTCCCAGAGTGAGGGGAGACAAAACCAGACACAGATATTCCTGGCCCCATGGGGTCAGGGCTGGGCCAGAGGAATAACCTGGGTCTAGGGAGTCAGGGAAGTCAGAGTCTGCTTGAGGGAGGGGATATATGTGAGAAGGATGTACGTGGGTAGGGTTTTGAAGGTTGAGTAGGAGTTTGCCAGCTGGCTCAAACAGCAAGTAGAGTTCTACACGGCAGGGAAACAACACATGCAACGGTCATGAAGCAGGAAAAGGCCCAGCACGATCAGTGTGTAGGGCATGGTTTGCAGGGCTGGTGCCTTCTCTCCGCTGCCAGGCTGGACCGCTTTGAGAAGACCAACGAGATGCTGTTGAACTTCAACAACCTGTCAAGCGCCCGCCTGCAGCAAATGAGCGAGCGCTTCCTGCACCACACGAGGACACTGGTGGAGATGAAGCGGGACCTGGACAGCATCTTCCGCAGGATCAGGTGGGTCCTTGACCTCTCCAGCTTCTGCCTCCCCCTCGGGCTCCTCCCCTTTTCAGTGAGGATCACCCACCCCGCATAACAGAGCAACGGAGAGAATCCGCTAATTTGTTCTTTGAGGCTTCATTGCTCACTTAGCATCTGAGAAGATCTGAAGTTCGGGCTAAAAAAAATCTTGAAGTTTCTGGATTTAGCTTTTATTTCTCTTTCCAAAAATGCAACGTAGGACCAGATGCACAAGGCAAAAGGCAGGCAGGTGCAGACAGTGAAAGGCAAGCCTGGTCTTCCAGCCCCCAGCCCAGGTCTCTTCTCCAGAGGCGTAGGAGATTGCCAGTTTTTATGGGTCTTTTCTGAGCTGTTTTCTTTGAGGGCGGAGAAAAAGGACATTCTGGTCCCCAAGCACGCAGAATGCTCGATGCCGTGCCCAGAGGCTGCGTCACTGTGGCCACGTGCCTGGGCCTGGAACCAGCCAGAGCTACAGCTGTGTTTCCAGCTGACAGCGCTACTTCCTCTGTCCTGGGGGCAGCCCCTCCCACTGGCAGACTCCGGAACAGATCATGAGACAGGCCAATTAAATCCTATATAAAAACACATATTTTCTGAGGCGTCTCATCAGGCTGGCCGCCCAGGTGTGGTGTTGGGGATGAGCAGGACCCCCAAGTGTCGACACCTTTTGTGCATCTCCGTAGCACCCAGGAACGGGACAGTCGTGGCTGCCCAGTTGCCTGGTAGGTAGGGACCCAGCAATGGTGGTGCTTCTGGTGGGGGCTGGTTCACCTCAGTCAAGGATGAGACTCCACCCCGAAGGCCCCCTTGTTATTCTTTGTAAAGATGACTTCCTTACTTTAGGAAGAAAGGCAAAACAGCTGATTAAAAAACGAAGGAGATGTTTCTCTGTGAACGTCAGTTCATTGTGCACAAATACACTGGGGTGTGCATAATCACTCCTGGCCCCCGCACAGACAGTGTCATCCTAGTGGTGGGGGATAGGCTGGGACAGGTCACTCAGGGGAGTGACTGCTGAGGAAGGGGTAAGGAAGCTTTCTGGAAGGTTATTGGGGCAGGGGAGGATTAGACCTAAGAAAGGTCTAACTGTAGGTAGAGGGCCCAGGCAGTCCCAGCATAGAGGACACACACAGGCTCTCGACAGTTGAGTGGCTGCCATCTGGCCCAGGGCTGAGCACATGGCCCTCCCTCCAGCCCAGGAGCAGAGTGACCAGCAGTATGGGGTGGGGGTGGGGGGCTCCCATCCCCCACCCACCTAGAGCTGCATCAAGGGCTCCTGGCGTGCCCCAGGCCCCGCCTGTCTGCTTGGTAGGCTCAGCCCCGTATGCCTTCCCTTCCCCTGCAGGACGCTGAAAGGGAAGCTGGCCAGGCAGCACCCGGAGGCCTTCAGCCGTAAGTGTCACCCAGGGCTCCTGTGCCCCATGCCTGGCCTCTGCACCCATGGATGCCAGCACCTTACCCCAGGGCTGGCTTCTGGAAGGTTACCTCAGGGGCTGACACTGAGCCCAGGTCCTGGTGGGCAGTAGATCTAGAGAGACCTGGAGCAGGGGGCAGGGGCAGCGTTGCTTGGCTGGTCTTGGCAGCTTGCAGAGCAGGTGCTGGGACTAGGATCCCCTCCCTGGGGGGAGGTTACACGGGAATGTGGATAAGGACGATGATAGTCCTTGCCCAAGTGGGTATGGCATAGCCCTATGAGCTAGGCTCTTACCTACAACCACCCAAGCAGTGGGGGCTGTGAGTATCCCATTTCATACAGTGGGAAACTGTAGCCCTAAGGAGCAGTAACTTCTCAGAGGATGTGCAGCATCCCCTATGCCGAGCCTCAGTTTACTCTATCTGCCAAACGGGCCAACCTCTCCCCACCTCAGGGCTGCTAACCACCAGAGGTACAAAGGCAGTGCTGTCAGGGTACCTGACTGCCTTAGTCAGTAGAGCATGTGGCTATCATCAGGCCTGGTTTATAGAGCAGAATGCTGGGGCAAGGGGAGTGAGGGGCCTGCAGAGTCAACAGGGCAGAGCTAGGCTCAGGCTTCTGTTGGCTTGACTCCAAGGAACCTTGGTCCTTATACCTTGAAGGGAAACTCTCCCTTGCCTGGGCCTTGGTTTCCTCCTCGGTAAAGTGGACCAAGTTATGCCCCGTGGGGTGGCAGGGGAGCTGTTCAGGGTCATAGGCCCGGTTGACCCCTCATCATGGTGCCCAACACAGTGACTAAGCCAACTCCTGGCCTCCTTCCCCCAGACATCCCAGAGGCCTCCCTCCTCGAGGACGAGGATGAAGATCCCATCCCACCCAGCACCACGACCACCATTGCCACCTCAGAACAGAGCACGGGCTCGTGTGACACCAGCCCTGACACCGTCTCGCCCTCCCTCAGTCCTGGCTTCGAGGACCTCTCCCATGTCCGCTCCAGCTCTCCTGCCATCAACGGCCGTAGCCAGACGGACGATGAGGAGACACCGGGGGAGTAACCCTACTCCCTGGTGGCCTGAGGGGTCTCAGGGCAGTGGCAGCTCTCCCCAGGTGTCTGAGGTGGCAGCAGGCAACCCAAACCCTGCCTGGAGGTCAACAGCTTTGCCACCCTGTTGTGTCACCCGGGGCTCCTGGAGGACAAAGCTCCCTCCAGGGGTGTGGAGTTCCTGGGGGGTCTGTCATTCCCAGTTCCTCCTCACTGAGAACATCTGTCCTCTGCAGACCCCTCCGCCAGGCCAGGGGATGACCAGCTCAGCTGGAGTTGTTGCGCTGGGCGTAAAGGAGTTTTTCCAGAGCCAGGCTCGAAGTCTGCTCTAAACAACGTTTAAAGGCTCCCAGAGACCAGAGCCAGAAGGCCCCCGCCCCGATGCCCTGGTCGAGACCTCAGAGTGAATCGGCACTGTCATGTCTGAGTTCACCCCAACCCATCCCTGCACCTACTAATTCTGGCCTCCCTGCCCCTTCCTCCAACAAAAGTATTGAATGCTGTCTCCAGTTGGTATCTCAAGGAGGCTTCTGAGACAGCTGCAGAAGGCTCAAGATGGAGGCGGGCCATTCAGCTGCAAGCCTGATGCGTTCTGGGTTTCTCTGACCAGAGGTGGGAACCCGCAGGCCTCTCCCAGGACGTCCGTGGAGCAAGCTGAGCCACCTTGGAAAACAGAGTTAAACGGAATATTTTTGTACCCGATGTTTACAGATGCTGTTGGGAAGTTATCAATAAAGAGACTCTGTTACTAAAAAGGAAAGGGTGTCCTTAGCAGTGGCTTCCTTCCATCCTTGGGCCCAGGATGCCATAAGGGGATGCGAGTGCAGGATGTGAGACAGGACGGGTGTGGACGGCCTGGCACCACTAAGATGTGGCTGCACACGGTGGCAGTCTCCAGTGGTAGCAACCACAACCCAAGTTCCTCTCACTACCGGTATACTCACCCCTGCTGTTCCCTTAGCTCTGAATAACTCCTCCAGGTCTGTATCAGGACAGACTCCTCAGGGAGCCAGGCTGGGTCCCTTTCCCCATTAGGCACTGTGTAGAGTTCCCTCATCTTTTAAGCCCTTAAAAATTACATTATTAAAGACATCTTCCTAGATCCAAGAGTGTGTGCTTTTGCCTGTTAACATGGCGCTGGTAAGTGTTCAAGGAAATAAAGAGGAACCCTGCCAAACCTACGCTTCAGTCCTCACCCTTCCCGGCCCCTGGCATTGTTTAGCCATTCACGATTCCTTGGTCCTAACAAAAGCCCTCTTTGGCCCCAAACTGACCCTGGGTCGCACCCCCTTTTCTTGAGGGAATGCATCAGCCTCACCTTCTCTCACTGCTCTGAGAAGCGCCGCCTTGACCTTCATTCCCGCACAGCGGCCAGAAAGTTTTCACAGCGGCCAGAAAGTTTAAATATCCAACTCTTGATGATAAGTGGCTCCCAAGGATCTGGCACGTTCCATCCCATCCCTGCGCCTCCTACCACCTTCCTGTGCCGACCCCTTAATCCTGGACCCGCTGACCCTCTGCTTAATTCCTTTGCTTTAGCACAAACTGTCTCCTCTGCTCTTGTCAACAAGCCTTCCCCGAATGACCGTTAGGTGCAGTTTTCAGCCAACCGAGAGACAACCTGGAAAGGTGTGGCGGTCCCCTCACGTGACCTGGGAGGACGAGGGACCACACCCGGAAGCGGGCTGCTGACACTCGCCCACAGGCGCTGCTGCTTCTTTCGCCAGCACCCGACATGGCGGCGGCGGGGCGGGGCCGGGGGTGGGGCACAATGCGCGGCGCGGATTGTGACGCAAGCGCGCAGCGTGCTAGGTGCGCAGGCGCTCTCGGCGGCAAATCGGCGGTTTCCGGTTCCGTCGTCCTCTTTCTCTTCAACGAGGTTCCCGAGCGGCTTGGTGGCAGCGGCGTTGCGGGTTCGGGCCAGACCGGGGTCGGGCGGGAGGCTGTGGGAAGCCGCGGGCGTGCCAGTAGCGGAGGGGACGGCCCGGAACCTGTCCGCGCGGGCCAGGTTCGGCAGGGCGGCCGGGTCGGCTAAGTTGGGCGCGTGGGGCCGAGGTTCTGAGTCGGGACCGGGCCCCGGGTGGCGAACGAGTTTTTGGGAGAGGAGTCTATGCGCCCTTCTGGCCCAGGCTATCCCAGGAGACCTGAGGGCGTGGATGGTCTTTCTGGGCAAGGGGGAGGGGTCCTAGACGTAATTTTTTTTTTTTTTTGGGTGCTGTGTAGTGCGCTAATATTTTTAGAAGTGTTAAGTCCCCTTACTCTACCACGGGGTGATTCACCATTTACCTTTTTTCAGTATATTTATAAGGAGAGGGTGGTAGCATCCAGCTTCTAGGCTTTCGTTGGGGTGGGGGGAGATGAAATGTTATGTGTAAACAAGTACATGGCACTTGGTTGGCAGATACTGTTTATGAGTAGGAGCAAAGGCAAGAAGTGTTGTCGGCGAGTTCGGGTATAACTGAGAGGGAAGCCTGGGTGTTGGATGTCTGAGCTTGGAGTTGGATTGAACTTCAGCGGAGGAGAGTGTGTTGGAGGAGTGGATACCAAAAAATGGGATTCCCATTCAGGTTGCAGGAAGGGCAGCTTGTGGAGCAAATGTGGCTTACAGAAGGATAGGGAAGGGAGGGAAGATGGGACCTCCCGACCACACTCGAAGAAAATGTGCCTGGCCAAATGGTGCCCCATCCTCAAAGTTGATAGACTCTCTTGCTGGGCCCAGGGAGCATAATCACAGTCCTTGCTCCCATGAGGCACACTTTGCCACAGGGGTCCAGGGGTAAGGTGTGGAAAGCATGATACTTGATTATAGGCTATTTGGGCTGTAGCTTCAGAGAGGTGGAAGGAAACAGGCGCTGGGATGGGCCTGTGATACTGGCACAGGGCTGGCCAGCCCCTGAGCTCAAGCTACTCAGACATGAAGTTCTCAACGTCTCCATCCTACTGCCCCCCACCCCCCAGCAGACGCAGAGATGCAGATCTTTGTGAAGACCCTGACGGGCAAGACCATCACCCTTGAGGTTGAGCCCAGTGATACCATTGAGAATGTCAAAGCCAAAATCCAAGACAAGGAGGGTGAGTTGAGCTGACTTCACAGGTTCTGTTCAACAGGAATCCCTCTCGGCCCAGAGGAGCCCCTGTCACGTGCAGGATGCGTACTGGGCTTGTATAGACCTCAGCCTTGGCCAGTGCTTCCCTGTGTTATCTTAAATAGCTTGTTCTCTCTACCTCAGTTTCCCTTTTGATAGGTGGAGGCTATGCCAGAACACCCCTGTAGGGAGAAGGAAAGCTGCCAGTAATGTGCTTGCCCAGAGTCTTAGTAACCGAGCTTTCCTCTCCCCAGGCATCCCACCTGACCAGCAGCGTCTGATTTTTGCCGGCAAACAGCTGGAAGATGGCCGCACTCTGTCAGACTACAATATCCAGAAAGGTACTGAGGGCAGGGTGGCTGCCAGGGCCCGTGAGACCTAGAACCAGGGATGAGGCTTTGATGCTCTCGTTGGCAACATTGGAGGATGGGGGGAATTGTCTTAAGGTGAGGACGAGATGGGGCTGGAAGAGTCTTTTCTAAAATGTTTTCATTGGGGGGCGCCTGGGTGGCTTAGTCGGTTAAGCGTCCGACTTTCGCTTAGGTCATGATCTCGTGGTTGGTGGGTTCGAGCCCCACGTCGGGCTCTGTGCTGACTGCCAGCTCAGAGCCTGGAGCCTGTTTCAGTCTGTGACTCCCTCTCTCTCTGACCCTCCCCTGCTCACGCTGTCTCTCTCTCTCTCCTAGAAATAAAATAAAACATTAAAAAAAATTAAAAAAATAAAATAAAATGTTTTCATTGGGGGAAAGCATCTCATGGTCTCCACTTACATTCCAAGTGGCAGTGGTTTCTCTTGTTCTTGCTCACCTATTTTTCTTTAAAAGACTATTTTGTTTTAAAACGTGCTAAGAGAGACACCTGGCTGGCTAAGTCAGTAGAGCATGTTACTTTTGATCACAGGGTTGTGGGTTCAAACCCCATCTTGGGTGTTGAGATTACATAAAGGTAAAATTTTTTTGATGTTTATTTTTGAGAGGGAGGGAGACCCAAGAATCTGAAGCAGGCCCCAGTCTCCAAGCTGTCAGCACCGAGCCCAACACAGGGCTCAAACTCATGAACCGTGAGATCATGACCTGAGTCAAAAGTCAGATCCTTAATGGATTGAGCTACCCAAGGACCCCAAAAACAAAATCTTTAAAAATACACATAAAAATGTGGTCAGAGAAATTTTGTCACTATTGTAAAGGAGATCAATGTTCTTTCTACACCAGCTAGATTTAATTTTTCTCCTCAAAATGAAAGCATCTTTACACCTCTCAAATTACCTTGTGTGTCAGGAAACCCCAGTGCACATTATGGTTCACATATATTAGTGTCAGACTCCCCAAGACCTGGACTGGTGGGAAGGGAGATGGAGGTTGTGTGGGGTGGTCTGGGACAGTCTGTCCATCTACATATAGAATACCCAAGGGATTTTCATTTGAGCAAGGTCTGGCCTGGAGGGCCCTACACTGCACCCAAGGTGCTGGGGCCAGGCTCAGTCACTGTCTCTCTCTGACCCCCTTCTCCTAGAGTCCACCCTGCACTTGGTGCTCCGCCTGCGGGGTGGCATCATTGAGCCTTCCCTCCGCCAGCTGGCCCAGAAATACAACTGCGACAAGATGATCTGCCGCAAGTGAGTGCTCTCAGATAGGGGGCGGAGGGTGGCTAGCCTCCGTGGGGAGGGCTTGGGGTTGGGGTGTGCCCTCACCAGCCTCTCATCCTGCAGGTGTTATGCCCGCCTGCACCCCCGTGCAGTCAACTGCCGCAAGAAGAAGTGCGGCCACACCAACAACTTGCGCCCCAAGAAGAAGGTCAAATAAGGCTCCTCCACCAGCTCTTCCTTTGCCTGCAGGGTGGCCTCCGGCCCAAGGCCCTGGGGCCTCAATAAAGTTTCCCTTTCATTGACTGGAGCAGTAACTGGTGTCTGCGTGGCTGGTCTGTCCAAGAAGGAGCTGGCTGAGTTGTGGGCATCTCCCGGAGGGACTCCATCACTTGATTCTGCACAGCCTTTGAGAGTCATGTGTCCTTTGACTTCTGATTGTCTCAGCTGTAAAATGTGCTGTGGTCCCTGCCCTTCACATCTACCAGGGTTTTCATAGCCACAGCACATGCAGGTTTTAGCCTCAGCCCTCTGCTACATACCCGAGTGGACCCGTGTCTCTGGGTTTTGTCATCCTTAAATGGGAATGAAGCACCCCCCCCCCCCCAGGCCCTTGTGAGACTGCAGGTCCGCGATGTTACTGGCTGGGCCCTGCTCAGGCACTCAGTGTCATCCATGCCTGTGTCCTGAGCTGTCCGTGTGTGGGTGGATAGACAAAAACACCCCATCTGGTGTGAAACATCTGTTCTCAGTTGGCTGATTAGGAGGGGCGCCTGGGCCCCACCTAAGACCTAGAACATCAGTCTCAGGGGGCAGGCCTTGGTGTTCATAAAACTCATGCTAATGCATCTGGGAGTCAAGTGAGCTCTGGAGAGGCCTGGACTAGCCCCAGGAAGGCCACGCTTTCATTTGTCTTGAGGTGATTGGGGCTTTGTGTCGGGTGACAACTCGGGCCTGGGCAATGGCTGAGATCAGGAGTACCAGCCAAAGGCTGAGGTCTCTCTTTTCTTTCATGGGTTTCAACCCTATCGATGGCTGGCCCCTGCTTTCCACGCTAGGCTACCAACATCTCTATCCCTGGAGAAAGAAGCTTCCCAAAGTTCAAACGACGTGGTGTATCCCCACCAGAAAGCTCCAATGCCTTCCTTGCACTTAAGACAAAGCCCTGCTGGCCTCACTACCCCAGACTCTGGGCCTTTGCACAGGATCCCTTCAGCTAGCTGGTTTCTGAGGATTGTACACGGTACCTGCCAAGTTTGTTTTAACACGTGGCGGGCACCTGGGTGGCTCAGTTGGCTAAGCATCTGACACTTAGCTCAAGATCTCGCGGTTGGTGAGCTCAAGCCCCACATGGGGCTCTGCGCTGACCGAGCAGAGCCTGCCTTGGGTTCTTTCCCTCAAGCATTTTTTAAAAGGCTGCACTCCAGCCTTTTGTGCTGTATTAGAACTGCTGATCAAATCCTCATGTCACAGCCATTATAGACGACAAAAGATCACCTCTTGGGCTTTTTATTTGAGTGGGAACGGAACGGAAGGGTGAAATGAAGTTGATGTTGAGGTAAATGCATACAAACAAACCGAGGGACGTCCTTGTTTACAGAGCTGTGCGTTCAAGGACAAACCATAGAAATCAGGAGCTCGATGGAGACCAGCAGAGGGGGTGGATGGGGGGTATAGTGCCAAAGACTGGTCACCCCTCTTCATTCTTCCTCTGGATCTCTAGGTTTCAGGCTTGGCTGGCCCCAGGCTGGGGTGCGGAGGCCTCCGGGCCTGCAGGGGGCGCCTGGCGCAGCGAAGCAACCTAGTCCTGGGCAGGGCCAGGGCTGCGCAGTCATGATCACTGCCAAGGCCTCGGTGGACTCCTCCGTCCCCTCGGTGCCTGGTACTGCGGTGGCCACCGATGTCCCGGAGCGCGAGGAGCCAGCGTGGCCCTGGGTGAGCCCGGGCCTGAGCAGGAGCAGGCACGGGGTGGGCGGTGCGGGCTTGGGGGCGCCGGCCTCATGCCCCAGCCATGCCCCCCGCCCCGTAGAAAGATGCCCCGATCCGGGTGCTGGTGCAGCGCATCCACCAGTTGCAGGCTGAACGCGCGCAGGCCTTCCGCCGGCTGGAGGAGTAAGTGCGGGCGCAGGGGTGGGCAGGGGGCGCAGAGTTCCGCCTCAAGCCAGCTCCGGGGATGGGTGTGCCTGGGGGCGGAGCTGGATCCCCGAGCGGCTGCGTTGTCAGAGGTGGGGAGGGCTTCGCTGGGGGACCAGATCTTTGCTTTCCCCCGCTGGGACCCAGGGTGCGTCCCCACTGCCCGATGGACCACTCCGCGTGGCGTCGCTCCCTTCCCCAAGCGCAGGAGAGGACCCATCTCCGTTTACCCTGCGGGAGTCAGAGAGCGTCTTCCACACTCTGGGGTCCAAGGACCCTTACTGTGGGGGGGCTTTCAGGTGGTCAGGGCGGGTGCAGGGCCTGAGAGCCTGGGGGCGTAGCCTCAGGACCCCCACCTGCCGCAGAGGCCACCTCCAGTACCTACGAAGCGGTCCGCCCTACGACTTCCCCCGCTACCGGAGCACAGTGCACGAGGTGACCCAGGCCTTCGCCGCCGCCTCGCGGGAGGTGCTGGCGGTGGAGGCCGAGCTGGCTGGGCCCAGAGGGCAGCCGCTGCTCGCGAGCCACGTGCGCAGCCTGCAACAGCTGGAGCAGACGCGCCTCGCAACGGTGAGGCCCCCTCCTCGGCCCTTGTCCCCTTCCCCGCGCCTGGTCTGTCGTGGCCTATCCGGCCACCCAAACCCAGCCCCGGCGCCCCAGACCCCATTTCTTCCTGCTCCACCTCAGTCGTCAACTAAGGTTTCACTTGGGATTCTCCCGCCCTGACCCCTCCTCCAGTCCGGCTGCAGGTCCTCCGGGTTTTGTGCAGTCCCAGGACACGCCCACTTCACCTCAGTCCCTCTCGCAGCCCCATTGCTGTGCCCAGAGCCCGCCCCGACTACGCTCCTACCCCTTTGGCTAGTCCCATAGCCTCAGGTCTGGTCCTCAACCCGGTGCATATTGGGGAGCGTAAATTTCAACGGCAGGCCCCATCTTGGGTAACCCTGTATCCCAGCCTAGGTTCTGAGCCTACTTCTCCCCTGGGCTTCCAAGACCCCGCCTACTCTACCCCTACAGCCAATCCTGATCGAGACACACTATTTCCCCGGCCACGCCCACCTCAGGCCACGCCCACACCGCTCTCTAAAGTGGAATTCCCAGCCCACACTGCTTTAGGAGACCCCAATCCCAGTCTAGGTGTTTGGCCTACTTCCACCCTGGCATTACAACGCCCTGCCGCGTCCTTGGGACTACGAGGCCCTGCCTACTCCACTCCTTTTACCAATTCCTGGCTGGGTCTGCGCCACTATGCCCAGGCTACGCCTTCATGCGACCACACCCACTAACTCTAGGGCCTGCCCACTCGAGCCTTCTCAGGGGGCCCTTGAAACCGGCTCGCAGCCTCCTCGCGTGCGAAGCACCAACCCTTGCGACACCCCGCTATGGCCTCATCCTGTGCTGCCTTTCTGGGTGCTTCAGTGTCTCCCTGCGTGATCTGTAGGGGAGGGCGGGGGTCCTGCCAGCTGTGACATCCTCCCCGTTGCCCACATCAGGTGGCCCTGCTGCAGCTGATGGGGACGCCAGAGCTGACTGGGCAGGAGGACACCGTGGAGATGCACGAGCTGAAGATGAAGTGAGCGCTTACTCCCAGTGGGCTGGCCGTGCTAGATTTGCACGTGTGCCTTCAGGCACCCACCCTCAGCCAGGTGTGCCCCAAGGCTGGCACAGTCACATCGGGCTGGCCCCTCGGACCTGCACACAACCCTTAGGGTGTGCGCACTGGAGTCCTCACCTGGTGGCTACCAGACACACCACACGCATTGTCCCTGGGCGCACACACCCTGGCGTGTCACACCTGACTCGTTGCACATTTCCTAGACACAGTTGGGCACCTCATACGTGCCAGTCTTGCTCGCATGGCTGGACTTAGAGCTCGGACACGGTTGCCCACCAGACACAGGCCTGCACATTCCTACCTCCAGCCCCCTCAAGCACACACGAGTACACACCCCCTCGATACTTGCTATGTGACATGGCACAGCCGTCTGATAGCACCCACTCAAGATGGCTTTTTCTCTCTGCCCACTCTCACCCACAGGACCACCCCTTCTCCCAGACACCCAGATGGTCCTCTCGGCCACTAGTGCTGCCTGGAACTTTGGCGGCAGGCAGGAGGGCCCGGGGCCTGCGACAGCCCCCTAGGAGCTTCGCAGTCGTGGCTAATTCGCCCCATCTGGGTTTTATTTATAGTTCCCTTCCACTCTTGTAGGGTAATTAAAACCATGGAAGCGATCAGCGAGGTTCTTCAGGACCTTAGGTTTGATGCAGAATCTGCCGAGTGATGGTGGCTCCCCAGTGACACGCCAAGGCATATGGGAAATGAGCTGAATGGCGCCCAGTCCACCCCCTGACTGTTAGCTGGCTAGGGTCACACGCCACCAGGTCGCTGACTGCCCTTGAGTTCGCTGCACCTCCCACAATAAAGAACCTTTCATCTGCAGCTGCTTCACTGTCTCTGCATCCCGGGGTGCAGGAGTGGGTGTCCCTGAGGAGGCCCCACAAGGCTAGGGATGGCAGGTATGACTCCCCCGGCTCCTTGACAGTAGGACTCACGTTCTGAATATACACCCTACAATGAGCTTAAAACGAGATATTTCACATCCTGGGAGACAGAGTCTGAAATTCTGGGAAGCAGAGATCCCAAGCCCGTAGGGTGCGTCATTAGGATTCCTCCTGCTTCCCCTAAACCCCACAGCCCCTACCCTGGGCCAGTCCAGCCCCAAACATCTTCACAATCAGGGCACCTAAATAGCTTGTTTATTTAAAAAGATTTTTTGCAGGGGTCCTGGATGAGGTGGGGGGGGAGTAATGACCCCCTCTTCACCCCCAGCCCTGGAGGGGTTCTGGGCAGCTTAGCCAATCCTCACACACACCTCCCACTGGAGTTGCACCCAAGAGTGGCCTCACATGGAGGCCAAAGATGTTGTAACCCTCAGAACACCCACCCCAGCTCCTGCCGAGGGTGCTCGGTGCCCTGAGGTGAGGGTACAGAGTTAGCCCCCAGTCGGGGTGCCGCCCCCAGGTCTCCACGCAGCAGGGAGGGTGGCCCCATCCCTAGAGCTTAGCTGGCAGGACCTGCAGGCAGAGGGGAAGCCAAGCTAAGCAGGGAGCCTGGGAGGGGCCGGTACCCTCCAAAGTTACCCTGCCAAGTGCAGAGCAGTTGAGGAGGCCCCAGTTCAGGTCCCAGCCCTGCCACTCTCAATTTGGTGACCTTGAGTAGGGGTAGGGTACTGCCCCTTTCAGGGCCTTGGTTTCCCCGTTTGAGAAGAATATCTGTTCGTCCCAAAGGGTGTCCTGCGGGTAAAGCGCTTGGCACAGGGCGAGCATGCAGTAGGTGCTCATATATGCTAACTGGGGTGAGTATGTGCATTCTTGAGGATGACATTTCACTTTGGACGTTTTCCCGGGTTAGATGCTTTTATGAGGCTAAAGGCCATGGGACTAGGTAATCACTAGGTGTTTGGTAAAAGCTGAGAAATAAGATGTAGGAAGGGCTTCCATCTCAGCCCTCTAAGGCTGAGCCGGGGGGGGGACACGGGCTTGTGGCCACCAAGAGGAGCCCTCGTCTCCCTCCCTTACCCGCCCACCCACCCAGCTGGGGTGGGCCCCCCTTACCTCTCGTCGTGCCCCGTCTGCCCGAGGGCAGGATCCCCTCGTCCTGTGCTTGGAAGGAAGGAGGCAGTGTCTGGGGGTGCGGACCTACCTCCCCGGCCCAATTCCCTCCCTGCCCTCACCCCTCCATCCCTCGCCCGCGGGGCCCTCCTTCCTACCTGGTTGCGAGTCTTGTGTGACTTCTGCATCCAGGCTCGCCACTGGTCGTAGAGGCGGAAGCTCAGGTTCGAGCAGTACGCGTGCTTCTTGAGCCAGCCCAGGAACTGCTTGAGCTCGCGCCGCACCGGCCCCGAGCTCGGCTCGCCGCCCCGCGGCTCGCACGCCCCGCCGCCCGGGCCCGGACGCTCTGATTGGGGCGGGGCGGGCAGTGGGGAGTGGCAGTGTCACGACGCGCCCGCCAGAGGGCGCGCGAGGGCAGGAGAGGGAGGTTCCGCGGCTTGGTGGGACCGTGTTGCCCTCGGGCACCTCCCTCCCGGTTTCTCTGGGACCGGGGTCCTCCCTACCACCCAGCACGGCAGCCCAGCTGAGCCCCCGAGGAGGGAGGGGGCAGGGGAAGGAGGAGGTCCTCCTCCATGTCTCCTCCAGGAAACTGATTCCCGTGGCCAGAGCCAGGTGTGAGTGGAAGGGAGGGGAGAAGGAGGGAAGCCAGGGCCAGAGGGATGAGACCCAGACACAGAGCAGGGGACAGAGAAAGGGAGAGAGAGAGAGAGGCAGAGATGGAAAGATGGAGACAAGGAGAGACAGGGAGATGTCGGGAGGGCGAAGGAGATGCAGAGGGACAGAAAAGGAGAAGCTCAAGAGAGGACTGGAGACAGTGGAGATGTAGGGATACAGAAAGCAAAGAAGGCAGAAATACAGAGAGATACAGGGGAAGAGAGTGACAGAGGGATGGAGGGAGACAGTGAGAGGGAACCCCAAGGGGGACAGGGGGAGGGACAGTCCCCAGGACAGGCCTGAGAGCAGGAGCCAGTGGGATGCGGAGTGGGCCGGGAGGGCCAGGTGGGAGGCCGGCCTGTCGGTCCAGCTGCCGGCCGCAGCCAGCCCCTAGCAGGCCGGCAGATAAGGACATCGGCCTCACATCATAAATAACGCCGGGAACCCGCTGACAGGCCCTGGCACGGCCACGGCCCCCACCGCCCCTGCTGGCCTCCCCCAGCCTCCCCAGCCTCTCCAGCGGACGCAGCCGCCTGCTGGCTCGTGTGCAAGAATCGCAGGTGCTGGGCACGAGCAGGGGCCAAGGCGCAGGCCCCTCCCGGCCGCGTTCGCTCCCGCCCACCCCCAGAACCTGGAGGGGCCCAGGATGGGGGCTGGGGAACTGGCTGGAGGCTGGCTCTGCGCCTCCCTGGCTTTGAGACACCCTCTGGGCCTCAGTTTCCCCATTGTCCCTGGAGGGTGGGCCTGGACTTCAAGGAAACAATTCAGATCCCTGTGTGACCTTGGGGGCTGGCTGAACCCCCTAGGGCCTCTGTGTCCTCACCTGAGAAAAGGAGGCTCCCTTGGGGTGAATTATTGGGGAGCAGGAGATGGGAACCTTAGTAACTACTACCTGCAAACACTTAGATGGCGCCCACCATGAGGGCACTTTCTTGGATTACCTCATCTAACTCTAACAATGGCCTGAGGTGGGTATGATTATTGTCCACACTTTCCAGATGGAAAAGCTGAGGGCAGACATTTCAATTAACATATTTCATACCATTTCGCACAGAGAAAGGAGGCTCATGGGCTTAGAGAAGCCCCAGACAGCAAGGGAAGTCAGACTTGGGCCCCTGATCATCCCCACGCTCCCTTGATCAGAAGGGGAAACCAAGGCCCATCAGAGGGAGAGTTGGCAGCTCATCAGCCTCAGAAGCGGGGATCTCAAACTCACTTGCCTTTAGGGGTTAGGGAGGGGGTACAGGTGGGCAAAATGGGCCAGGTGGGGATGGGACCCCTGGAGAGTGAGGGCCCTGAGTGAAGGGGCCACTCCCTGCTGACGGGTGCTGTGGAGCAGCTCTGGCTGTGTCCCGTTACATTTTCTTCTTTCAAGATCTTATTTTTAAGTACTCTAAACCCAACGTGAGGCTTGAACTCACAAGACTGAGATCAAGAGTCGCATGCCTTTCCAACTGAGCCAGCCAGGCACCCCAACATTTTCTGGATGATTCATTTTTCTAGGAAACCTATAATATTTGTGTTAAAACTTCCTGGTCTTAAATGTCTGCAAACAGGTCAAGCTGGGTTTTTTTTGTCAAATGACAGGTCTAAGAAAATGGACCCAAGGGCCACACTTGGCCACTGGGGCCACCAACTTGAGACCTCTGCTCTCTTGGAGGAAACAAAGAGACAGAGGCTCTGGCTGCTTTGGGACGGGGCTCCTGACCACCCAGCCCTGTTAGGGTGCTCACCACTGCGAGGGGTGGAGGCGGCCGTGGGGTGGCTCCACTCGCTCCAGATTCCTGCCTTCTTGGAGCCGTAGATGCCGAAGGGATTGCAGCGCACTTGCACGAAGTAGACTGTGCCTGGCTTCAGGCCGGCCAGACGGCACGAGGTCTGGTTGCTCACATCGTCCACCACCTGGTGGCAGTGGCAGGGTCAGAGGCCAGGGGCGGGGGAGGCGCCAGGGGTGGGGGTGGGGTGCGTGTGGGGGCGTCCGACACCTTCCAATCCACGCTGTCCTCCACTCGGTAGCGGATTTGGTACTTGGCTTGGAAGAGGAAGTCCTTGAGGGCCGGCGGGGAAACCCAGCGCACACTCAACTGGTCCTCCAGGCCCCCAACTCGGCTCACGTGCACATCGGGTGGGGGGTCGGTGGTCACTGTGGGGCGGGGCAGGGCTCGATCACTTAGCTGTCCCAGGGACCCAGGTGTCTGGATTCAAATCTCAGAGCACAGGGCTTTGGTGGCACCTGCCTGGGGTCTGCCCTGGCCCCCCACCCCCTTTCAAGAAGAGTGGATTACATTAGATAATATTTGGGAAACACTCAGCACCTAGAAGCACTCAATTAATGTTAGCTGTTATCACCATTATTATCTGTGACAGGAGAAACATAATCCTATCTTCGGGGAACTATGTAAAAGCAGACACTGCCTGGCTGATGCTCTTGTTGTTATGCCCAGGAGGCCAGGGGACCATTAGGCTGCCAGACCCCTGGGAAGTTCCTCCTGATTCCCCGCCCCCACCCCCACCCACCCACCCCCCCCCGCCACATGCCCACCTGCACCTCCAGACCTTCCTCCTTTACAAAGGTTTTCAAATGACAGCCTTGCTGGTACAGAGGGAAGACTGAGGCTCAGAGCCTGCCCACTGCAGCTTCAGGACTTGGGGAAGCAAAGCAGGAAGCCGACTGGGGCGGGGGGTGGCTACAAGCCTTCTGGGTATCCTTCTGGGAGCCCTGTGGGCAGCAGAGAGGTCTGGCCTCTCCCCCTGAGGCCTTGGTGAGGGTCTGAAAGGGTTAAGGCACAAGCCTGCTAGGGGCTGAGAAACACCCTAATTAGATTAGGCCCAATTCTGCTCGCAGATCATCCGTTTCCTGCCTCCCGCCTGCGCACCACCCCCCGCCCCCCAGCTCCAGGCTGAGGCTTCCTGGGGCGCCTCCCGACCTGGGCGCCCCCTCCCTGCTCCCTCGGGGCCCCCTCCTGCACACCTGGGCTGCCGAGGGGGAGGCAGCCCAGGCCAGGTGTTCTCCACAGAGTGGGGGGATCCTGGCTCCTTCAGGGGACTGGGGACGGATGGGTGGATGCCTCGTTTCTCCCGGGCCCAAGCAGGGTCGGGTCGGAGCTGGAGCTGCAGCCACGGGCTGAGCTGAGAGAGGAGGTGCCGGCACCCTCGGGGGCCTAGGAGCTGGGGTGGGGGGCTCACCCACATCCAGGATGTCCAGGGTGAGCACATCGGAGCGGGCCGAGCCCAGCCGGTTGGTGGCCTCTACCCAGATCTCATAGGGTGTAAAGAGAGCCAGGTCCTTGGGGATGTGGCAGGAGTGAGGCCCCACCGTGTGGTACTCTTCACACGTGTTGTCCTGCCCGTACCACCTGCAGGGCAGGAGGGGGTGTGAGGACACACAAGGGCCTCTTCAGGCCCCCAGACCTCCCCCGGGCAGCCCCAGAGAGCAGAAGGGACCCCCGGCCTGGAGAGGGCGGGCTTTGCCAAGACCTCACAGCCAGGCTGGAACACACCTCACCCAAGGGCCACCACCAACCTCAGCTTGTACTTGAGAGAGTAGTTGGTGTGGAGGAAGGTTTCCCCATGGGCCCCCGGCGTCCAGCGGCAGGTCAGGTCCTTCATGTTCTTGGACCAGCAACTGATGTTGAAGGGTTTCTCTGGGGGCACTGGGGAAGGGGGTGCAGGGGGCTGAGGGTCTGGCCCAGCCCTGGACAGGCGAAGTTGCTAGCCACCAGCTGGGCCCCCGTCTTGGAGCAGAAGAAGGGTGACCGGAGTGGCTGTTGGTAAGACTTTCCTGGGGATAGACTCTTTCCAGGCTCTCACGTCCACCCCAGAGGTCCCTGCTTCTCAACTGGCATGCCCACTGTTGAGTCCTGGGCCAGAGGGTCCATGATTCATGCGTCTCTCCCAAGAGTTACCCCTGGACGTCCTGGGGGCCCACTTACAGCCAACGTAGAGACAGGAGCCGGCCAGGATGCTGCCGTCACGAGCGTGGCACACGAGGTTGTCACCTGACTGTTGCCTGGATCCGTTGAGGTTGGCCAGGGCGAGGGCCAGGGTGGAGGCGTTGAGCACACGGGAGAGCTCAGGGGCTAGGCGGCGCCCGTTGAGGGTCCAGTAGAGGCCCTCAGCTGTGGCGCCTGGTGGGTCCCCGTGCACTGAGCATGTGGCCTGCAGGGAGGAGCCGATGAGGAGCGTGGGGTCCTGGGGGCTGATGACAGCCGTGTCTGGGGTCAGAGAGGAGTGCCCGTCAGGTGTGAGATGATGGAGCTGCCCTGAGCCCCCCACCCCAGGCTAGGACTCCCGGACTCGCAGCAGTCCTCCACAGGAGCTGTTTGTTCTTGTCTCCCATTTCACAGATAAGGAAACTGAGGTTCAACTGGGCCAAGTGACCAGCCCAAGGTTGACGGCAAAGCCAAGATTCAGCCTCAGGACTGTTGTGATTCCACAACTCAGAGTCCTTCCAAGCCGCTTCTTCACGGGCTTGCTCAAGGCTCTGGGAGTGGTCACAAAACCCAGGCATAACTGCCCATTCAGACTCCAGTACATCTTGCTTTGCACACAGTCTGACAACTACTACATTCTGCTTTTTCTTTTCTTTTTTCATGTCATTGTTGGCAACTAGAAATAAAAGATCGATACCCCTCCAGGCCCACACATAGTAGGTATGTCTTTGGAGGGGGAGGCAGACACTTCTTGACTCCTACTAGAATCCTGCTAATCTTGTGGGTGAAAGAACTGAGGCTCTGAGACTCATCTCTTGTCCAAAGTCATTGGATGAGAGAAGGGCACGCTACTGAAACCCAGATTTGCCGCTCTGTGCTGCTCTGTGCTGCTGGAGCTGAAGGAGGCTGGGGCAAACTCTAGGCCCCCAGCCCCCACCCAAAGGGACTTGCTGTCATTGCTCTTTCCTTCAACTCATTGCTCCTAACCTGCAAAGTGGGAATCAGAAAGCTAATGATCCCTTAGGGCCATTGTGAAGATCAGATGAGAAATGACTTCCTAAATGAGAATGTGTAGAATTAGGTGCTGGGCACAAGGGTCCCGGGGACACCATGGTTGATGTCTCCCCTCCTGTCTCCTGAGGGAGTCAGAACCTAAGAAGAGTCTGTTTTGATCCAAGGAGAAGCCAAGGTCCAGATAAGGGTGGCGGGCTGCACAGTCCAAGGCCCTGACACCCCTCTCAGTCTCCCCATCTGGAAAGTGGGCATCATGGTATCACACGTTTGAGAGGAGTGAAAACATTGTCTTAACGACAACCCTGTGGGACGCTGAAGCCAGGCGGACCTGGGGTCAGATGCCTCCAGCTCACTGTGAAAGCTTGGTCCATTTGCTTTGTTTCTTTGAGCCTCTGGGAAAGAGCCTCTCTCCCTCCACCAACAGCAGTTATGAGGACCCAGTCACTCATTTGTTCATTCATTCATGCTTGCATGCAGGGAACACCTACAGTTTGCTAGGAGCGGAGGGCACAATGGTGACCAAGATTCTCAAAATTTCTGCCCTTGTGGGCCTGAATCCAAAGGAGCAATAGGAAAAAGAACAAATAAGTATCTAAGAATAAATAAGGGAGAAAGCGAAGAGCACCCCCAGGAGGCCTATCTGGGGAGGCGTTTGAGCTGAGACCTGAATAAAGTGAAAGAAGTAATCACGAAAACATCTGGGAGAGAGTGTCCAGGCAGTGGGAGCTGCAAGTGCAAAGGTCCTGGGGCAGGAGTGGTGGGGAATGAGGTCTGGGAGGTCAGCAGCGCCAGACCTGCAGGGCGGGGTTATTCCAAGGCTCCTAACAGGGGAAGATTTACATTTTAAAAGGATTCCCAGGCAGCTGTAAAAGGGGCCGCAGGGGGGTAGGGGCGTGGAGGTAGCCCAGCTTCCCTAAGAAGGCAGCCAAGGACAGGGTGATCCTGGCCCCTTGGGGGGCACCCTGAATGCCAGTGGCTGCCCTGTCCTGGCCCTCACTGCCCCAGATGGGCGAGGTAGGGTGGACGTGGTTCTCCCCACTGGCCCGGACAATTTTCCGGGGCAAACTTGGCTTGAGGGCCATTTCTTGCTGGAGCCTGGGATCACAGTTGCGTTTGGGGCTTGGCCCAGGGCTCGCCGGAGGTCTCAGCGTCCGTGCGAAGGAGCCGGCTGAGCGGGCCAGAGCCGAGGAGGCGGGGGCGGCCGGGGGCGGGGGCCAGGGGGCCGCCCCGGAGGTCCCAGGCAGCCAGCCGCCCGCTAATTCGGAATTCCTTCGGCATGAACTCGGGCGTGCCAGCGTCTCTGCCCCAGCCCACCCACCGCTTCCTGCCTGGGTCCCCCCACCAGGGTGGGAGGCATGGCCAGGCCTGCCTGGACCCCAGGCCCACTCTCAACGGTTTGGGAGTAGGTCACGCCTCTCCTGCCCCCCACCCACCAGCATCGCCTTAGCCAGGAAGGGGCTCGCTGGGGGGTCTTGGCTGGGGGGCACTGCCCCTCTGCCACACCCGCCTGGCCTGGGCTGGCTTGGCCTGCCTGCCAGCAGCTGCAGCTGCCCTCCTGGGGCTGGGCGGGGGACAGGGCGAGAGGGCAAGGCCAGGCGGGCCTGGACAGGCCCCCCGCCAAGTTCCACCAGGAAAGGTCAGAATGAGGACTTCTCCTGGGACGTCGGTGCCAATCCCACCTGGAGCACCTGAGCAATTGGCTTCCCCTCTCCTGCTCTCAGTTTCCTCCTCCATAAAATGGGAGGAAAATACATTCTACCTGTTGGGGAGATTAATGAGATGACATCATGATGTCCAGAGGGCCCAGCACATTGCAGCATCTAGGAACTATTAGAGTTACAGCCCTTCCCAGTTCTGGGGTCCCAGTCGGCTTCCAACTCCCTTCGGGTCTCCCCAAACAATGGGCCAAGGCGCTAGGGACCTGGATGCACACATTCCAGGCCAGGGGAAAGCAGCTGGGGACAGCCCACTAAGGTTGTAGGGGCCCTTGCCTGGTTTGGGGGGCCTCCTAGAAGGCTCCCCAAAGCAGAGCCCTGAGCTAAGCTTTTGGACAGCCACCCCCCTCCCCTTGCTCCCTGCCTTTCACACAGAGCTGGGGCCTTTAAAAGTTTTTTCCTTCTCCCTTCCCAATCTGGAGCCACTGCCGTTATTAAAAAGGAACACCATGTGTTTTAAAAGGGAAAAGTGTGAGATTCTCTGCAAGCAAGGCAGGAGGGTGGCCTCCATCCCGGGGTCCCGACAGGGGTCCCCATCTCCTGTCCCGCTGGTACCTGCAGACACTTTACGACCCACCCGCCTGCTGGTCAGGTGCTAAGACACACCGTAAGTAGAAACATATTGCTGAGGTGTGAGAATCTTTTATTTAATTTCTTCCCTCTTAAAGGCAAAAACACACGCACAACAATCCCGCCAACCACCACCACCTTTGCCTGCTGCTCTATGGGCTGGGAAACAAAGCCGGCCACTAACGGTGGCACTTACAGGCTCTGCTCACTGCCTAGCATTGTTGCCAGGGACCCCGGGAGGGCCTGGGTCAGCCCCTCACCTGCCCAGGCACCTTGGGCATGCCGGGCTTTCAGCAAGTGCCCCCAGGGGGTGCCCGGACCCCATCCTTTCTGGAGGAGCACCACAGGAAGCTGGCCCCCAGCGACCCGCGCGCCTGGACGGGGTGCGTGGAGTGACTGTGAACGTCTAGGGCAGGCTGTGCCTGGGTGTATACGCCTGTGTTGCCTCCCCCGGAGGAATGTGTGTGACCACGAATGTGTGTGTGTCAGGGATGGAATGTGTGTGCGCGCGCCCCGATGGTGTGCGAATGTGCATCTGGGATGCAGTGTGCGCTCATCTGAGGGCGAGGGTGACGGGCCACAAGCCAGTGTGTCTTTGTGTGTCTCTGGGTGTGTCCCAGAGAGGGTCTGGATGTAGAGACGATGTCCTGGAAGGGGTGTGCTTCTGGTGGGGAGGACAGAGAGCCCCGGAGGCCAGGATCTCCTGACAGGGTGGGGGTCTTGGCCTGAGGGCTGTGGGTTCCCTGTTGTCCCCCCGCCACCACCACCCCCCACACACACACCAAGGCTGGGCCAGCGGTGCCCGGACTCGCTGGCTCCTGCTCCCTCTCACTCTCACCCACTCGCTCACAAAGATTTCTCTCGCTGGAGGCTTTCAGCCCCGCGCAGCCTGGCCAGGAATGGTTCCGAGCCCGCCGGTGGCTGGGACTCCGCGGACCCCCGAGCGCGGGGTCCCGCCAGGGGAGGGCGGCGGCGCCGGCCCGCGGAGAGGCGCGTCCCCGGGGACCCCGGGCCGCGCGCCAGGCGGCCAGAGCGGCCCCCCTCCCGCCGCCCCGCCTTCCTCGCGGGGCTCATCCCTCCACTCGGGGCGGGGGGGCGCCCGGGGCCAGCACCCAACGCGCCTACCGCGTGCGCCCCTGACTGGGAGCGGTGCCCTTTGGTCTCCACGGCTCCGAGTCCACGGGCGCTGTTGCGTGCACCCGCCGCGTCCTGGAGTTCAGCGAGTCCCAGGCCGCGGCACCCCCGACCCCAGCCAGAGCAGGGCCGGGTGTCCCCGGCCGGGCGGCCCAGGTAAGAAGGCCTAGGGCGCGGAAGCCGGACCCTCTGGCCAGAGGACTGCGGCGCCGTGCGCCCCGCAGGTGAGGGCGCCCCGAGGGCCGCGCCGGGGGCGCCTTCCTTTGTTCCCGGGCCGTCCAGGTGGCGCCCGCGCCCCCTCCCCCCGCAGCTGCCCCCGGGGCGCACGCTCTCGGCCCTGGCGGGAAGAAGGGAACAGGACGCCGGGTACTCACGGGCTCCTGATCCGGCTCTCGGCGCCCCGAGGACGCAGAGTAGCAGTAGGGGCAGCAGCGGCGGCGGCCGCCGCGCGGATTGGGCGGCGGGGCCCGGGCGGCCGGCGGGCATGGGGCCGGCGCGCTGCCGGGCGCGCGGCAGGAGGCGGCGGGCGGCGGCTGCGGCGGCGCGGGGCGCGGGGCTCGAGGCCGGCGCGGGGCGCGGGCCAGGCAGCCCGCACGTCGCTGGGCGCGGGCGCGGAGGCCGGAGCAAGTCTGAGCAGCCGAATTGACAAGGCGCTAATGCGCCGCTGGCCCCGCCGGCCCCGCCCCCGGCCCGGCCCGGCCCGGGGGCGGCGGGCCCCACACCGGCCTCCCCGCCGCCCGCCCGCCCACGGGCACCGCGCGCCCCACCCGTCCGGCCTCCGCCCCGCCGCACACCGCGCGCGCCCTGTCCCGCGGCCCGGAAGCCCCCGCTCAGCGCCTACCAGCCTGAGAACTCTTTCCAACCCCGCCAGCTCCAGGCTCCCCACCCCCAATCTGGGACCTGGCGCCCCCAACCCCGTTTTCATACCCCTGCCCACTTCCCTGCACCCTGCTCTCAGCCCTGTGCCCCTTAAGTGTCCCCAGCGGCCCCCAGCCCTGGCCCGCTCCTCCCCCCCATCCTGCCTCGGCCCCCACTCCGGCTTTTGGCCCCACCCCCTACTGAGTGGTCCCTGAGCCCCGCCTGCTCCCATTTCCAACCCCCCTTCTTCCCCAGGGGCCTGAGAGTCGTATCCCCCAGCCCCACGCCCTGGGCGCGCGCGGATCCCAACGCCCCCCGCCTCCCACTTCATCCCGCCTCTCCTCGGTTCTCCGCGCGCAGCCTCGGTCCCAGGCTTTGCTGGAGGGAAGACTGAGAGAAAGCTGGAAGCCAACGGAGTCCCCGGCCCTGCCCTGGCTCAGCTGTCCCCTTCACGCAGAACAGGGCTGAGGTTCCTCGGGGGGCCCTAGGGGCCTTAGGAGGGAGCTCCTGCGCGGATAGACTGCGAGAAATAGGACCTGGTGGGAGCGGGGACGGGGATTTGCCCCGGTCCCGCAAGCGACACGGGAAGGGTACCCAGAAGGGGAGTGGTAAGGAGGCCCACCCCGACTCGCTGACACCCCTCCCCACGGAAAAATCAGTTCAGCGGCCCGCGAGTGGGGTGCGCCACGCAGTGAGTAATAGCTCCGGCGGCCGCCGCCCGCCGACTCCAGGTAACGCCGGCTGCCCGGAGCGACGCATAGTTTGTCTTCCTTTTCTTGCGCCGGGATTCTTCTCCGTGTTATTATTTTTGGCCACTGCTTGAGTTTCGGGACCCATCCTGGCCCGGGCGCCTCACTCCCCCCTTCTCGGTCAGCACCCGATGCAGTGCCCAAGATAGAAAGGCTCCTGGCCTCTGAGGCGGAGGTTTAGGGGGTGCTTGAAATTAGAGTTCCAGGGACGCCTCCAGCCCCGAGGTTTGAGTCTCAGCCCTGCCCCCAGCGGTGTGCCCAGAGAGAGAAAGGGCTCTAACTTCCCCTTACAGGAGGGTTCCCTTAGAGGCCTGGACCCTCTCTCTCCATGTCCCTAACCAGCCAGAGGGGTAAAAGTTTCTGAGGGTGGCTCAGGAGTCCTCACGGTGTTTGCTCAGAAGCTACCCTCCACTCCTGTTACTTGGATCCCCAACTCAGACCCCAGATTGTCAGAAAAGAGGATTGGAGGACAGGATCCTGGGGGCTCTGCCCACCCACAACCTGGATTCTCGGTGGGTTTATCAGGGGGAGAGTAAAGCCCTGGAGTGGTACACTGCCATTCACTGATGCAATCAGGCCTCAATTTTACCCTCTGTACAATGGGCGGCTCCCAGTCAGCCTAAGGTCTTCTGAGAGAAGATCCAATGCTACAGAAGGTTCCACAATCTAAGCCCTTGGCACTGCCGTCGGCACTGGAGGCATGTTCTTTGCAGCAGAGATGGTCCCCAGGCCTCAGTTTGTCACCTCTGAAAAACAGGCCAGAGTTCCACCTGCCAGGTGGTCAGATGATTAAGAGGCATTGGCAGTTCTTCACCAGAATTGCTTTCAGGATATGAGCAACCCCTCCCCCACAACCTTTACCCTGCAAAGTTTGACTCCCTCCAGGAGGACTTAAGACTTCTGGAGTGAGATCTTGATATTCCCCCACCTCGCTCCCCCCCCCCATCTCTGCTCCTCCCCCAGTCATTCTCGGGTTTTGGAAAAAGGCTCCCCCATCTACCCAGGTGCTCAGGCCAGAGACCTGGAGGCGTGCGTGACAACTCTCTCCTTCGCTCATCCCCCACGTCCAATCCATCAGCAAATCCTGTTGGCTCTGATTCCAAAACACATCCCCATTCTGAGATTCTGACCCCTTCTCCCCACCCTGTCCCTGTCCAGGCCCCACCATCTCCCTCTGGGATACTGCCCCGCCTCCTCCTGGGCTTCCCCCGTGACCCTCCTGCCCTGGTCTGCACGGCAGGCGGAAGGACCTTTTAAAAGGAGCAAAGCAGGTCTTCTCTGTCCAGCCATCCTATCCCCCCTCCTCTCCCTTTCTCTCTTCCACTCTCTTTTTCCCCTTCCTCTCCCTCACTTCGCTCCAGCCACTGCAGCCCTGTTTCCCCAAACACATCGGGCTTGTTGCTATCACAGGGTCTTTGTGGATTTGCTGTTCCATCCGTAGAGATGCGGTTCCCCCCAAACTCCCCCCACTTAGCACCTTATCTTCCATCAGGTCACAGGTCAAGTGTCACCTCAGAGGGCAGCCCTCCGCCCTTACCAGGCACCCTTCTACCCCTTCACCTTTTCAAGTTGTCTTTGTAACACAACTCTTGGAACACTGTATTTCTCTTGAGACTTATTTTCTTTAGACTCTGAGTGCCCTGAGAGCCATTAGGACCTCATGCTGGGCCCAGTGAGGGCCACAAGAGAAAAGCTCAATGAATATTTGCAAAATAAAAGGATGGAGAATTTTCAGTCCTTCCAAATACCTAGAAAACGCAGTCTCTGTGAATCATGCTGCCTGGGGTCCCAGTGAGTCCCACACACCCCTGATCTGCTGTGTTACCCAAGCTAGTAACCATCCCTCTCTGGTCCGTACCAATAGAAGGGTAAGGATCATTTGCCCAGCCCTGCCCTGGAGCATGCCCTCTACCTTCTGGGTATCCTTTTCTTCATACCTTTGACTTTAAGGAAAGAGATTTGACCCCTGGGTGCACACTTCCCAGCCCACGGCACTCCCAGTGGTTTAACCCCTTCCTTCCCAATCCACAGCCTTTTGCGAAGGAAGGGGAACCAGCACTGGCAAATATTGACCCAAGTCCTTGAAGGTGGCGGGGAATGTACTGAGGGGGCAGATGGAGAGAGGGCCCCACATGGGCTGGGGGAGGACGCCTCCTTAGTCTGCATACTCTGTACCTAAGGATTAGGTTGGGGGAGACCCTCCACCCCCAGCCCCCTGTAATTGAAGGGCATTGAGGGGGTACTGGGGAGGAAGCAGTGGTAACAGCACTGGCCCATAGGAACCCACAGCCACTGGGAGTGAGCAGAGCACAGAGATGCTTCTCCCGTGCTGAGACCTCAATGCTCAGGGCCCCTCAGTATGGGATTAGCCTGTGTCCCAGGCCTGTGTTTCCAGGAGGCAGCGGCAGTGAGGGTCCGGACCTGGACATGAGGTTGGGACAGGACCTGTGTGCAGGAGAAGGTGGGGCTTTATCATTGCTACCCTGGAGCTTGAGCCAGGGTAGCTGGGATGCCTCGGTTCAAAGCTTTGTGCACTAAACTTTAACAATTCAGACCCTATGGGCATTGGATGTAGGGCCTCAGGAGTGCTGCCTGGGTTCAGGTCAGGGTCCCTGCGCACCCTGGAGAACCTCGAATGTCTGGGTTCCAGGAGGAGCCAGTTGCGGTATGTGTGTGTGTGTGTATGGGGGGGGGTGGACAGCTGTGTCCCTTTCTCCTCCTCCCCCCACTGTCAAGAAGCGCCGGCGCCACGGTGCCGTGCCTCCTCCTCAGCCTGTACCCAGCTTGGGGGTGGGGGTCAGCGGGGTCGTGGTGAGGGCGGCAAGGGACAAAGGGCGCTTGTCCGATGCCCGCCCTGACCTCGGCCGCCGCTTCCCGGACGCCCGGCCCGCCGCTGATTCACGCCCAGGCCCGCCGCAGCGCCCCGCGCCTGCCGCCCCCGGCCGGGCCGCCCCGGGGGGTAGGAAGTAGGGGGGGGCGAGGGGCGGCGCCGAGTCAACTTTCCCTCTTAAGCCCCGAAGGAATGTCGGCGGATTTCCTGAAACCCGACCCCGGCCGCCCGCCGGTCCTCCCGCCCCTCACCTGGACCTGCTCCCTCGGGAATGGCAGGAGGGGCGCGGGGGCTCACCTGGGGGGCCAGGGTCAAGTCCTCCTTCCGCTCCCGCCCCCAGCGGTCTCGTAGAGCGGAAGGGGGGGGTTGGTGGGCAGCAACCAAGCCTTCTCGCTCTTCTCCGGCAACCTAGGCCAGCACCCCAACCTCTCCAGCCTCAGTTTCCCCTTCCCCCAAAGGATGCGGGGAGTCCTTCTTTCCTGTTGCTCTTTAAGTGACGCCTGTTATGCCTGATGCCCCATCCTATGCCCGCGTTTCTTTGCTTCTCTTGCTTGTATCTGGGCCCACCCCTTTTCCCACCCTGAGCCTCAGTTTCCTCATCTGTAAATTGGACAACGCTACCGGTAGTTCCTTATAGGGTTGTTGCAAGAACACACCTGGGAAGGGCTTTGTTTGCACTGAATGGAGTACAGTGACTGCGGAAGGCTTAAGCGCGCGGGGCTCTGGAATTGACATGTGTGGGCTTGAATCCTACCTCCGCTGAGGGGTCCTGGGGCTTAAGTTTCCCACCTGTGAAGTGGGGGACAGTGTTGGTCTTAACCAACGGCTGCTTCCCAAGGCACAGGGCCTAACGAGCGAGGGTTTAGACCCGGGGTTCCCTCGCTTTCGCGAAAACCGCGGGCTGGAGGCCCTTGGCGCAGGGTCGCAGCGGCGTAGCCCAGGAGGGGCGGGGCGGGGGAGGGGCCGCGCCGGGATCCAGATGTTCAGGGTCCGCCAGCCACAGCCGCGCCTGATTAAGCCACGTGGGGGCCGGCCGAGGCCGCGGAGATGAAAGCGCCGCGGCCGGCCGGGGAGGGGGGGGTGCGCCAGCTCCCCCCCCCCGGGTCCCTTCCTCCTCGGCCGGAACCTGCGGCGCCCTCTGACCCGCCGACCCCGCGTGGCTGCCGCCCCGTCTGTGGGGGCGGAGCGTAGATGGAAGCCAAGCCGCCGGCGGCGCGACCTCGGCAGGCACCTGCACCCGGCAAGCTAGCGAGGGACAGGGGACCTAAGCGTAGAGAGGCGCCCACACTACCCTGCCTGACAGAGGGGAAGCTAGGGAGACCTCTTAAACCGAGATACAGGGGGTTTCAATCTGTCACCTTGGAGTGTGGCAGTTATGGAAGCCAGAAGTGTCCCTGCTTGTCCCCAAGTTTTCCCACAAGAATTAGGAATTTTAGCAGCACCCACACCCCGTACCTACATGCATCTCTGTGCCCCCTCTCATTCAGCCCTGGGCCGAGGGGCTTCCAGTCTGGGGGAGAGAGTGTTAGATCCCCCAACCCTGTGGATCAGGGCTGGGCCAGAAGGGGGCGAGGCTGGGGGACCCCTGAAGGGCCTGGAAAGGCTTCCTACAAGAGGCAAACCAATTGCAAAGTTACCACTCCTCTCACTTGGGTGTCAAAAGACTGGATGCCACAGACCTTCCCAAGGCCTTCACTTGACCCTGTCTTGTGACCCTCACGTCCCTCCATCTCCACTCTCTCGCTTCAGGACCATCACCCTCCTATTCCAACACTCCCCTAGCCGCCTCAGGGCACTCAGTTACTTTTGCCTGGATTGCCCTCCCCGCTTGGTCAGCTCAAACTTTGCCTTCTCTGGGAGGCCCTCGCTGAATCCCCTGGCGAATAGACACCCCATCCCAGCACCCAACTTATTTCCTTTTGGCCTCATAGCGCGGACTGAGATCCTCTAGCCCGTGCATACGAAGGAGGTGCCGTGGCACCCCCGAGATGGGACAGACGGCGGGGGATCACAGTCCACCTGCCCCACCCCACCCACTCCCCGACGGTGCCGCAGCGCAGCTCCCCCGCCCGTTCTCCGCATCCCCCGCCCCCCCTTCCCAGGCTGCCTCGCTCGGGTGACGTCAGCGACCCGGTCCCCGCCGCCGCTGCATCCTCGGTGCCTGCCAGGAGCCGGCGTCCCCCGAGCCCCTCGCGCCATGGCTTCGGTGGCGCTGATGCCGCTGCCGCTGCTGCTGCTGCTGCTGCAGCCTCCACCTGCCACCCCCGCGCCGCCCGCCCGCGACCCCTTCGCCCCGCAACTCGGGGATACGCAGAGCTGCCAGCTGCGGTGCCGCGACCGCTATCCTGGTCCGCAGCTCTCGCAGGTGAAACGCATGCAGCGCCAGCGGGAGGACCCGAGACCTCTCTGGTGGGGGAGGGGTTGGGGATGCGGTTCCCTCAGTGGGGAACGCGAGACTGGGGTTCTTCGGAGGGGGAAAGAGTCGGAAATGGGGCTTCAGCAATGGAGGTGGGTCCCTCTGGTGAGGGAAGGGTTGGAGTCTCTTCTACTGAGGCAAGCGCACGGATCCGGTGTCCCTCGGATGGGGATGGGGAGTTGCTCCTCCCGCAGAGGGAGGGCTGGGGGGGTGTCCCTCTGATGAGGGAGGGTTTGGAGATGCAAGTCCTTCTGATGAATGCTGAGTTGGGGGGTTCCCTCCAAGGGAGGGGCTGGGAGGGGACTGAGGTGTCTTGGGCTACCTCCCCGGCTCTGGCTGCCCTCTGCTGCGCAAAGACCCTCGGGGCGCCCATCCCCCACGTCCCTCAGGCCTGACGGTCCTCCTCCTCCACCTAAGCGACTTCCACATCCTCCTCCCTAACCCCCCCCCCAGCTTCCAGCCCTCATTCACATCCTCAGCCCCCCACCCCCCCTGCTGGATCTCCATTTTCCCAGGCCAGAAAATATGACAATAGCCTCCTCCCTCCTTCCTGAGGCCTGAGAATCCACCTCAAATCTCTGCCCTCCTTCCTGGAGCCTTGGTGGGGGGAAGGCATTTCCCTCCATCTTATGCATTTTACAACCATTGCCGAAACCCAGTGTTGTCCACGGCCCACCCCGCTTCTCAAGCTCCCTCCCCTTCTTTCTTCCTCGAAGCTAAGAACCCCCACTAATATTCTTAGCCTTCTCCCCACCTCAATCTCTCTGGATTTGGTGCAGGGAGGGGGGGAGGAGAGGAGGGAGAGGAGCACATATCTTCTACCTCCTGCTCTGAGCAGGTGCTTCCAGTGCACACCTCCTCCTGCCCCTCCCATTGGCCTGAGACCCATGGCGCCCCCCCCCCCCAGGCAGAGCTTGAGGAGGAGGACCCCTCTGAGTCCCCGTACGAGTATGACAGGGCTGTCCTGATCAGTGCTTGTGAGCGTGGCTGCCGCCTCTTCTCCATCTGCCGATTCGTGGCCAGGAGCTCCAAGCCCAATGCCACCCAGACTGAGTGTGAAGCAGGTGAGGGCTGGCTGGGTGGCCAGGGTGGGGAGGGGTGGCCTGGGAAGGGTCGCCCTTTAGTCAGCCCTCCTGCCCCCTCCCCACTTCATCCCACCCCCCAGCCTGTGTGGAGGCCTATGTGAAAGAGACTGAGCAGCAGGCCTGCAGCGAGGGCTGCTGGAGCCAGAACCCGGAGCCGGAGCCGGAGCCGGAGCCAGAACAGAAGGTGGGCACCCTCCCGCCTGTGGCCCTGGGGTCGTCACCACTCTTCTCTACCCCCTCCCTGCAAACTTGCACTCATGTCCAGAGTCTCTCAAGCTCTGCAGTCCATTCTGGGCTTCCTGGGTGTCCTGGATGGAGTCATGACTCAAGCCTCAACGATCACCTCTGTGATATGTGAAGTACTCTCCCCTCCCGCCACCTTGCAAGGAGTAAATGGCAGGAAAAAAGCCACTGTTTATCAATCATTTGATAAACAGGCTCGGTCACAGCCTGTCCCAAATTCCTCATGCTACCTAGAGGCACCTGGGACAGAGTCACTCCCATTTCATGCCTACGAAGCAACTACCCAAGTCCATACAGTAAGGGCTGCACCAGATGGAATTTAAAGCCAGTACCAAGGCTCGTGACCACCTCTCCCCTCCCTCGTGTTCTGTGTTGTCAGAGCTGACTTTATTGGGCACTTACTGCATGCCAGGTGCGGGTCTAAGCACTTTCCTTGTGATGAACAGGTGGCCACTGTCACGGATGAGGGGGGCGCTCAGAACTGAGTTTCAGGGAGAGGCAACTCCCCCACCCCCACTGCAGGGAGAAATAATAATGGCTCACCTGCGTGCATCTAGGAAACGCTGTATCTGGGGAAACCAAGGCGCAGGAAATCATTCCTCACAGCCAGACACCCATGGGCTGATTCCCCAGAAAGCCCTTCCCCCTTCCCCCATTTTCCTCCACCCCCTCCAGCCTTCACTGTTCATAAAAGCACTGCACTATCATTCCTTCCTCCTCTGCATTCTCTACTGAAGCTGTCAAAATAAGTATGATGATGGTGAAAAACGTAACAATAGCAGCTACCGCATATTAGGCACTTGTGCTGTGCCCTTGTCTAGTTGAACTCTCATAACAACCCCATGAGGGAAGAGAATCATCCCCATTTTAAGGTTCAGAGAGGGCAATCCACTTCTCCAAGGGCAACAGCAAGCCAAATGCAGCTCCTAGGCCTGTGTTCATTGAACGAAGCCCAACTGCCCCAAACCACTTAGCAAATTTCCAATCATAGTGAATGCTCCCAGCTCCCCTCTCGTTGGTTAATGCCCCACCTTGGTGACATTTCTGTGCCTTGGGCCTTCCCTTGGCAGAGAAAGGTCCTGGAAGCTCCAAGCGGGGCCCTTTCACTCCTGGACTTGTTTTCTACCCTCTGCAATGACCTTGTCAACTCGGCCCAGGGCTTCGTCTCCTCCACCTGGACATACTACCTGCAGACTGACAATGGGAAGGTGGTGGTGTTCCAGGTGAGGGGGTCTGGCAGGGGCCACACCAGTGTGGTGGGTGGGTGGTAAGTGTAAGAAGGTGGCATGCACTGGTTCTTGGCTCATGGGATGCAAAGTCCTCAGGTGGTCAAGGTTCAGACGCAGCTAGATTCAGGGGTTCACTGGCTCACTCCCTTCTTTGACTCTGCTTTTCTTTGTTGTGGCTTCATTTCCCAGCAAGCTCTTCCCTCCCGATAGCTGGGAAGATGCCTAAGGCTCTAGATTATAACCGCTCTGAAGTTTTAACTACATTGGGGCTTACTTCGATTGGCCCTGGCTGGGTCATGTGACCATCTCTCAGCCATTCCCTGTGACTATTGGCTTGGTCTGGAGCTAAAAGATGGGGTCAAGATGAATTGAGATGCCCATAACAGCAAGGAACCACATCCCTGATGTCACAGCCCAGAGCCCCATGGAAAGGTGCCCTCTCTGCACCCAGTGGAACTATGGGCCAGTTGGCATGGGACAAGGTAGCCTGCACGGGACAGAGATGTGCTTCCCGGGGCTAAGGTGGTGCCTTTCTAAAATGGCTCTTCTGTGCTGTCTTGCTCCTGACCCAGACCCAGCCTGTGGTAGAGAGCCTGGGGCATGAAGGGGCCCGTCTGCAGCGAGTAGAGGTGACCTGGCGGGGATCCCACCCTGAGGCCTTGGAGGTACATGTGGGTAAGTTCTGAGGTGAGACCAGTCATCCTTCCACAGGTGGGTCCACTGCCATCGGGAGTCCTGGCAAATGAAGCTCTAGGAATGGGACTTCAATTTCTCAACTCTTTGAGTTCCTTGGTCCATCTCTCAGGTTTCCAGGATCCATCTCATGGTTCTGTGGTCTACTTCCCAGGATTCCATGGTCCATCTCCCAGGATTTTGTGATTCATCTTCCTAGGTTCCATGGTCTGCCTCCTAGGCCTCCATGCTCTATCCCCAGAATTCCATGATCCATCTCCTAGAGTTCCATGGTCCATTTCCCAGGGTCCTCATTTATTCCAGGACTGCATGTCCCATTGCCATAGGTCCTGGCCTCCTTTCTCCTCTCCATGGCTGCTTTGGGCTCTTGGGGGAGGTCTGGGAATTGCTAAGAGTTGACCTGTCTCAGACCCTGTAGGCCCCTTGGACAAGGTGAGGAAGGCCAAGATCCGAGTCAAGACCAGCAGCAAGGCCAAGGTGGAGTCCGATGAACTGCAGGACAACGACTTCCTCAGCTGCATGTCCCGGTGGGTGGCAGGACCCTGGGGGTGGGATGGGAGTGGAGCTGGAGGGGAGGGTCTCCCAGACCCCACTGGGACCGCTGAGCATGCCTTCTGGGCGGGTCAGGCGCTCAGGGCTCCCCCGCTGGATCCTGGCCTGCTGCCTCTTCCTTTCTGTGCTGGTGATGTTGTGGCTGAGCTGCTCCACCCTGGTGACCGCACCTGGCCAGCACCTCAAGTTTCAGGTGGGCGGGGCCCGGTGGAGGGGTGGGAGAAGGGCTGCTGCCTGGTCCTGAGTTGGGCCACTCACTCTCCCCTGGAGGCAGGGTCCCCTGACCTGTTGTGTGACACTGGGCAAGTTTCTTCACTTCCTTATGAAATGGGGGGAACAAGGCCAAGCCACGGTCGGGGTGAGCTGAGATGAGGGGTGGGAAGGAGCCTTGGCAGGGTGGGAGCTCATTAGCCCTCCCTCCATCCCTCTTCCTCCCCCTGCAGCCCCTGACCCTGGAGCAGCACAAGGGCTTCATGGTAGAGCCAGACTGGCCCCTGTACCCTCCCCCGTCGCATGCTTTTGGGGACAGCCCCCCACCCTACAAGCTGAAGCTGGACCTGACCAAGCTGTAGGTCTCCATCCACCCATGCATTGCCAAGTGCAGGGGCTCCGCGAGCCTCACTTGCCCTGGGCCCAGGAGTCCAGACCAGGGTGGGACCATCCTCGGGCTCCTCTACCCCTGATCTTTATTCTTTCCCCAATCCTGCCCCTTGCCCCTCTGAGCCCTGGGATTGCCATCCCCCCCTGGGGGGGGGGCGGGATCTGGCCTCGGTTCCTTCCTGCTCCCTCCCTTCCCCAGAGTGTGCTACTTTTGTCTTCTATCTTGTAGCTTGTAGAGTATTTGAACCCCAGTTCTGTGCTGCCTTCCTCTTTTCTCTTTTCTCCCCTCTTGGAGAGTGAGGGCTGAAGGCACAGGGGAACCACCTTGTGCTAGGGCCCCCTCCTTTTACCCACTTCACCTCTGGAGATTCAGTCCCAAGAGAGGAGGCCCCTGAGAGAGGAGGTGGGGGGCAGCTCCATGCTGGGAGGGCGGCTGAGGCTGGGGTTGTAGCGTGGGGGTCGGGAGGAATAAACCATGTATATAAAAGATATTTTGGACTGAGCCTACTTCTGTTTGTCTTTCCTTCTGTCCTCGGAAGAATAGCCTGAGCATGGCCAGGACCCTTGTCCCCTTGGCCCTTTCTCAGATGGGGACTGCCCTGGTACCTCCCCATGGCACAAGGAAGGACAGCTCCTCTGCTGCCCAGCCCACATCGCACTTCTGACTCGGGGTGTCCCTAGAAAAGTGGCCTTTGCTACCTGTGTGGCCCAGATGGGTCAGTACCCTTTCTTGCCTCCCTTTTAGGGTCCCTCCTGTGAGATGCCCAGGTAGAATCTTGAGGAAGATGCGTGGTAATGTGGCCACCAGGCTTCCATTCCCCTTTCTTTTGGGGGCAGAGCTCTGCTCCATTGGGAGCAGCTTCAGGGCACTGACGGGTCTTAATCCCCTTCCTTATCCAAGGGGTCCATACTTGGCACTAAAAAAATTTTTTTTTAAATATTTATTTGTTTCTGAGAGAGAGAGAGACAGAGCACGAGCAGGGGAGGGGCTGAGTGACAGAGTGAGAGGGAGACACAGAATCAGAAGCAGGATCCAGGCTCCAAGCTGTCAGCACAGAGCCCGACGCGGGGCTGGAACTCAAAACCTGTGAGGTCATGACGTGAGCTGAAATCGGACTCTTAACTGACTGAGACACCCAGGCGCCCCATCCCTGGCGTTCTGACCCGTACTTTGCATTTGAGAGGAGGCTTGCAGGACAGGAGCAGCCTCCCCTAATGAGGCCACAGCCATGGCTCTCCGTCCTTCCTGTCTCTGTCCGTCCTGCGGATTCCCTGAGATTCTTTCAATATATGCTCTTTTAGCTTCAGCCAGCTGGAGTTGTTTCTGTTGCTGGCAACCAGAGAATGCTGGGGCGAGTTTGGGGCGAGGGGTGTGGTGGTCAATGGGGTGGCAGTTTCCCGGAGCTAATGGACATCTATGGATGACAAGTGGGGTGGGGGAGGGGGTTTAGAGCGAACTAAGTGGGGCTGAAAATCAGCCCATCCACGCTTCACCTTGCCTTGGGCTCTCTGCCTTTTGCTAGAGTCAGCCAGGCACGGGGTGGGGAAGGGGTGGGGGTGGGGGCCCCCCAGGCCAGAGGTGGGAGGAGGGAAGAGTGAGAAGTCAGAGTGTTTCTTTTCTGGTGTCCGTCCCTGTATCCCCGAACCTCCAGCCTGTGTGTGGTCACAGCTCCTCGCTGTTGCTCACCCAGGGCGCCGTGCTGCCTCTTGTTGGCTACCCAGCCCTGCCCACGCCTCTGCAGGCGTAACTTCACTACAATTCCCGAAGCATCCATCCTGAGCGGCTCCTGCCTGCTTCCCACACCCTCCCCGACACCATGAGCATCAGGATTCAACACAGAGACAAGCCAGCCCCCAAGGGATTGTTCTGGGGCCTGGTGGGGTTGCAAGGCAGCCCCTTGGAGTGCTGCCAAGAAGCGGCACCTGGGCGGCGGTAAGAAGCCACAGCAGGCCAGCGCTGTCTAGTAGAAGTTTCTGCAATGATGGAAACATTCTGTCTGCAACACCCCCAGCCAATGACGTTACAGGTCCCTTATGATGTGGCCAGTGAGACTGAAGACTTCATTTCTCATTTTATTTACTTAGAGTTAGTGTGCATTTAAAGCTTTCCCCCCGGGGTGCCTGGGTGGCTTAGTCGGTTAAGCGTCCGACTTTCGCTTGGGTCATGATCTCACGGTTCGTGGGTTCGAGCCCCGCGTCGGGCTCTGTGCTGACTGCCAGCTCGGAGCCTGGAGCCTGTTTCAGTCTGTGACTCCTCTCTCTGACCCTCCCCTGCTCACGCTGTCTCTCTCTCTCTTTATGTGGTGTAAACATATATATATGCGCATATGTATATATATATTTCACATATTTAATCCTTTTTTTTTATTTTGGAGAGAGAGAGAGACAGCGTGAGCAGGGGAGGGTCAGAGAGAGAGGGAGTCACAGACTGAAACACGCACCAGGCTCCGAGCTGGCAGTCAGCACAGAGCCCGATGCGGGGCTCGAACCCACGATCCGCGAGATCATGACCTAAGCGAAAGTCGGACGCTCAACCGACCAAGCCACCCAGGCGCCCTTATTTTAATCCATTTTTAAGTGTACAATTCTATGGCATTAGGTTTGTCCACAAAGTTGTGTGACCATCACCACTACTTAAGTGGCTACTGTAGGGGCACCTGGGGGACTCAGTCAATTAAGCTTCTGACTCTTGGTTTCAGTTCGGGTCATAATCTCATGGCTTTATGGGTTCAACTCCTGCATCAGGCTCTGCGCGGACAGTGTGGAGTCTGCTTGGGATTCTCCTCTCTGTGAGTCTCTGTCTCTATCTCTGTCTCTCTCTGCCTTTCCCCTGCTTTTCTCTCTCAAAATAAATAAATAAACTTTAAGAAAATGGCTACTGTACTTGCTCAGTCCAGCTCAGAGGGGACTCTAGCGGTCCTTTCCCTTGCATACCTGCCTTGCCCACGGCCTCCCACCTCAATGGCTCCGAACACCTGGGTGGCACCTTGAGTCTTCCCTGTCCTCCCTCCGCCTTATCCCATTGGCAGAGTCTGTCTCCCCCCTCCTCCAACCCACATGGTTTTCTTTATTGCCATGGCAACCAGAAAGGTCTGAGCCACTACTGCTTCTCCACCGACAACTGCACCTGCCTCCCCCTGGGGCTCCCTGCTTCCCCTCCAGCCCCCCTCTGTGCAGCAGCTTGGAGCGGCCAAGATAAAGCAATCTGATCCCAGATGGCGCCCCCTTCTGGGGTGTACTGCTGCCACGAGGAGTCCAAACGTCCACATGTACCAGTGAGGCAACCCACAGTCTGGCCCCAGTCGCATCTCCAGTCACTTCTGTGGAGGCTCTCGCCATCGCTCACCATGCTCTCCAGCCACACTGGCTCCCTTCGGATTCCTGGATTCCTCGAGCCTATCTTGTTCCTTCCTGTCCCGGGGCCTTTGCGTTTGCATGCGCCTAGGCCAGGAACTCCCTCCTGGCCCTGCTCTGCCCACGTTCTCTTCTGAAAGGGCTTCGCCTCAGCAAAACGCTTCCTGGCTTCCTCAGACTGCTCCTCCAGCACCCCCGTTCTACCCGCGTTCGGCTCCTGCGCTTGCGCCCACCACGCTTACAGTTCATGAATGATCACGTGTTTCGATGTCGGCCTTCTTTAGCGTAATTTTATAAACTCAATGAAGGCAGCTCCCAGGGGCTCAAGTGTGACCAGGCATCACGGAGTAGGTGATTATTAATCAATCAATCAATCAATTAATTATGTTTGTTGGAATGTCTCCCTATTTCTCAGACCCTAGAAGGAGCCTTATCTGGTCAAGTCCATTCCGTACATTGGGGTAGACCTTGTCCCTCCCCTGCTGATCACCACCCCCTCGCTATGAGTCATTATTGCCCTCAGACACCACCAGATTTCCTCTGTCTATCGTTTGTTTGTTTGTTTGTTTGTTTATTTATTTATTTAAATTATAGAGAGGGGCGGGGAGAGGGGCAGAGGAAGAGAGAGAATCTTAAGCAGGTCCCGTGCTCAGCATGGAGCCCAACACAGGGCTCGATCCCATAACCCTGGGACCGTGACCTGAGCTGAAATCAAGAGTTTGGATACTCCACTGACTGAGCCAGCCAGGTGCCCCTATTTGTTTATTTTTAAGATTTTATTTATTTTATTTTATTTTATTTTATTTTATTTTATTTTATTTTATTTTATTTTATTTTATTTTAATGTTTTATTTATTTTAGAGAGAGAGAGAGAGAGAGAGAGAGAGAGAGAGAGACAGAGCAGGGGAGGGTCAGAGAGAGAGGGAGTCACAGACTGAAACAGGCTCCAGGCTCTGCGCTGGCAGTCAGCACAGAGCCCGACGCGGGGCTCGAACCCACGAACCGCGAGATCATGACCTAAGCGAAAGTCGGATGCTTAACCGACTAAGCCACCCAGGCGCCCCTAAGATTTTTATTTTTAAGTGATCTCTACACCCAGCATGGGGCTTGAACTCACAACCCCGAGATTAAGAGTCACATGTTCCCCCGACTGAGCCAGCCCGGCGCCCTACCTCTGCTTACCTTGCAAAGCCTTTCAATATTTGCCAACCTGGCACCACCTTTCCTGTTGTGTCCCTCCCACCTTTAGGTTTGAGGACAAAATGGGTCCTGTCCCCACTGTTCCCTGCAGTAATATCAGCTAATGGTTTAACCTCTGGGCCTTTGGTATAGCTTCTCCTGCTCGGAACGCCTTCATGGATTTGGCAGGGATCTGCCTGTCACCTGTCTCCCTCTTCTTGCTCCTGAACGGAGCCCCGGCTTGGCTTGACCAAGCTCATGGGGGGAAGCTGAGCAGCATGACCCAGGCCTTCTCAGGCACTGGTGGGGTTTACTGGGAGAGAGACCCACACTGGTAGCTGGGGCTGCTGAGCGGGGAGGAGGATGGGAGCCTGGAGCTGCCGAGGGCCATTTGTTACTACAGCAACAGAGCCTCCCGGATGGATGGAGAGAGACCGTGCCTTCACACCACCGCTGGAAATCTTGGATCAAACGTGCCTGAAGTCTACTCTGTCCCTCCATGTTTGCCTGAAGCCGGTTTGCGTTGGGCTTCATGGAACTGAAAAGATGTGACTGGCCCCAGGCTCTGTGCCCTCCCTCCCCTCTCTCAAGATGGAGCCCCCGAGGGCTCAAGGTTTTCTGTGTGTAGGTTTTGATGCCATATGTCTAGCATATTAATTCTCGAAGCTCTGGTGACCAGTCCAGGACTGGGCCCGGAGCTGGTGCCTCAGAGTTGTGAGATGAATAATGCCAGGCGGTGTGGGTAGGAACTAGGAGTTCTGTGCTGTGTGGGGTGGGGGAGAGGAGTCCCTTTTAAATGTGTGGTGACTGATGGGTGCCCAGAGGGGGCGGCAGCTGAGTTGGGCTTTGAGGGATGGCTGGAATCTGAGAAGGGATGGTGTCCCGGATACGTGGGTGTGTTAGAGGTGTCAGGGTGTGCGTGTGTGTATGGGAGGTGTGTGAGTGTGTGTATGTGGAGGGAAAAGCAATATTCACTTATTTTTTTAAATTTTTTTTAAATTTATTTCTAGGCGAGAGAGAGACAGCGTGAGCAGGGGAGGGTCAGAGAGAGAGGGAGTCACAGACTGAAACAGGCTCCAGGCTCTGAGCTGGCAGTCAGCACAGAGCCTGACGCGGGGCTCGAACCCACGAACCGCGAGATCATGACCTAAGCGAAAGTCGGACGCTTAACTGACTAAGCCACCCAGGTGCTCCAATATTCACTTATATCCTCTACCCCTTGGAGGGCTTTGCTCACTTCCCACGAGGGCTGCATGGCCTGACCCCTGCCACCTCCTGCCTGCTTCTCCCTCTACTTTCCTCTCTTCTTGCTACAGCACGTACCTCAGGGCCTTTGCACTGGTCTGCCCTCTATCTAGAATTCTTCTTCCCTAGATTATCTGGCCTTATCCCTGGATTCTTTTTTTTTTGTCTGATATTACTTCCTCCCTGAGGCCTCGTATTTCAACCCATCACCCACTGAGTCTTTCTCCTTCATTGACTTGCTTTTGGCTTCATGGTTTGTCTCCTCCCCGACCCCAAAAGGAACATGGTGCAAGGGCATGGTTGGGTCTGGCGTGACCCCAATATCCCTACCGTCTAACTTGAGGAATGCCCCAGCCGGGCCACCAGGAATCGCTGGGGGAGACACACCAAGGGTCAGACAAACACCTTTGGACCCTTCTGCCAAGTCACCCCTGTCCCCTTCTCGAAGTCTCAGGGAGTGAGAGGGCCCTTTGCCTCCGTCCGGAGCTCCTCCAAAGAGTAGGGGCCCGCAGAAGTGACCTTGTGGAAGAGCTCTGACTCTCTCTATCTCTCTGAGCCTCAGTTTCCTTGTCTGTCCCCCCAGCTCTGTGAGTCGTCTGGGAAGCTGCCCCCTGTGCCCCATCCTCTGCCTTCCGCACTGACAGAGACCTGATGGAGGGTGGGTGGCTAGCTGGCGTCACGGCAAAAGGCAGGAGCACCCGTGTGTCTGGGTAGTGTGGTGTTGCCATGGCAACTGGTGGTCCCGCTTCCCTGGTGACGGCCTGAGTTCTGGGCCCAGAAGTGGTAATCTGCAGAGGAAGGCAGGGAGGTGTCCCTGGCAACGTTCACAAACGCTTGGAGGAAAGAATGGGGACTCGTGTCTTTCCCTTTGGGGCAGGGGTAGCGGTGCGAGTTCAGGCTAGGCCCCAGGTGGGGGCTGCCCAGGTGCCTTCTCAGGGCCAGGCGTGCACCCAGTGGAGGGGCTGAGGGGCCTTGAGGAGTCCTGTGTCACGTCACACTGCCCACTACCCCCTTCACACCTAGTCCTGCCAGGCTGCATGCAGCTCCTGGCACTCCGCCCCCTCGGGGTCCCCACATCCGTTGCTCCCTCTGCCTCAGTTTCTGCTCTCCTCCTGGCCGACTCTTCAGCTGAATATCGTCTCTGACCTCCTGGCTCAGCCTGGCCCCTCTAAGTCACTACGCCCCAAATCAAGCCTCTATCATGTTGACAATTAAGTTATTGCTTCTTTGCTTGTGTGATGATTGGTTTAATAAATGTTCCCCCTGCCAGATGCGACGCGCTAGCAGCCTCAGTCACAGCTGTGTCCCACACACCGAAGAGGCTGCTCTCAATACATCATTGTCGACACTCTCCCTTCTCACTCCAAGCCTTGCCCACATCACCCCAGACAATGTGGTCTCATCTCTGTCCCTCAGGCTCTTTCTGGCACCAGGCTTGGGCCCCAAACGTTACTTCCACCTGGAACGTCCTGAAACATCCTGGGCCATTCTACAATGCTCTGGAATGTTCCAGAACATCTTAGAAGAACATTTTGTCCCCTGCTCTTATTAAAGCTGGCGCATCACCTTCTCCAAGAGGCTCTCCCTAACCTACTGGCTGAACTAGTCCTCCTCACCTGGTCACCTTCAGCCCATTGCCCTTATGAGTTACTGTCATCGGGAAAGGCCTTGGTCGTTGATCCATTTTGTGTGTCTCAGGTGTGTCTTATGTATTACAGAGGGGCCTGGGTGGCTCAGTCAGTTGAGTGTCCGACTTCGGCTCAGGTCATGATCCCGTAGTTTGTGAGTTCAAGCCCTGTGCTCGGTTCTGTGCTCACAGTGCAGAGCCTGGAGGCTGCCTCAGATTCTGTGTCTCCCTCTCTCTCAGCTCCTCCCCCACTCACACTCTTTCTCTGTCTCTCTCAAAAATAAATAAACATTAAAAAAAAAGAATATACACTGCAGGATATTCTGGAGCATGAGCACAGGGATCTTGTCTGGCATGCTTACAGTTGAATTCCCAGCTCCTAGGAACATAGGAGGTGCATACTAAGTGTGTGTTGATTGAATGGAGGGGGTCAGGGATGATACCAGGGGTTGGTGCTGAGCTCCAGAGTAGGATAGCTCTGACACCGTCCTGCTGGGACCTTGGGAGAGTTACTTACCTCTCTGAGCCCCAGGGTCTTTCTGCCATTTATTTATTTTTTAATTTTAGAGAGAGAGTGTGTGTGAGCAGGAGAGAAGGGAGAGAATCCTAAGCAGGTTCCATGTTGAGCTTGGTTCCATCTCATGACCTGAGCCTGAATCAAGAGTCATACGCTCAAATGACTGAACCACCCAGGGTGCCCCTCTTTCTTTCTAATTGAAGTGTAGGTTACAAATGGCAAGGTGAGCCCATTTTTACTGTACAGCTCTGTGAATATTTACACTCTCCTGTGAAGCAAATACAAAACATCCCAGCTCCGGGGGGGACTCCCTCATGGTCCCTTCCAGTTGGTTTCCCCCTAGAGGTAGACTTAGATCTGACCTCTATCACCTTGGCTCCATCTGACCAATTTCCTTTTTGGCTTGTTTTTTAATAAGTCGGCTTTAATGAGGCATAATTGACATCCAGTAACACAACCATTCTTAAATACCCAGTTCGATGAGTTTTGACAAATGTAAACCTCCCTGTTGCTCCATCACCAAGATATTAGAACATCCCATTACCCTAAGTGCTGGGCGGCCAGGAAGGCTCCCTGGAGGAGGAGACCTGCATTGGGTGTGGAAATTGTGGATGGATGCATAGAGACCACTCTGACCTTCCCCTCTGTCATGCCTGAGTGCACGGTTTCTTGCGGCTGCCAATAACAGATGACCACAAACCGGTGGCTTAAAGGGATAGAAATTTATTCCCTCCCTGTCCTGAAGGCCAGAAGTCTGAAATCAAAATGTTGGCAGGCAGGCTACCTCTGAAGGCTCTAGGGGAGAATGCTTCTTTGCATCGTCCAGCTCTGGTTGCCGCAGGTGTTCCTTGGCTTGTGACATCACCTCAATTTCTGTCTCTGTCTTCACATGGGATTCTCTCTGTTTGAATTTCCCTTTTTTTTTTTTAGAACTATTTTATTTTTAAGTAATCTTTATGCCCAACACGGGGCTTGAACTTGGAACTCTGAGATCAAGAGGTCCACACTCCACTGACTGACCAGCCAGGCACCCTTGATTTTTCTTCCCCCAACTTTTTTTTTTAGTTTATTTATCTTTTTTTTCTTTTTGGCAGAGGGACTGAGTTTATTTATATAATGTTTATTTATTTTTGAGAGAGTGTGAGCAGGGGAGGGCAGAGAGAGGGAGACACAGATCCAAAGCAGGCTCCAGGCTCTGAGCTGCCAGTGTAGAGCCCGATGTGGAGCCCTAATCCACGAATTGTGAGATCATCACCCGAACTGGGATCATGACTCAGACGCTTAACTGACTGAACCATCCAGGCACCCCATGAGTTTTCCTCTTTTTACGGGGATACCAGTAGGTTAGGGCCCACTGACGCCAAGGTGAGCTCATCTTGAGATCCTCACTTTAATTGTATCTTCCAAGACTCTTATTCCAAAGAAAGGGCATTTTGAAGTTCCAGGTAGGTATGTCTTTTGCAGGGGGTGGGGGTGGGTGGGGTGCACCATTCAACCAGTATACTGAGAGTTTGTTCAGTGCTTTTTCAGTGAGACTGTTCACCCAGAGGCAGGGCTCTCTTAGTTTCGTCTGGTGCATGTGTCCGATGCCCCCCATGGCATCTGGTGCACAGGAGGCTGTCAGTGAGTACTTGCTGAATGCTTGAATAAAAGAAAGGAGAAAGGGAGTCAGCATGGGGCTCTGGAAAGGGCTTGAGCCTCAGAGTCAGAGAGTGGGTCCCATTTCTTGCTTCTGAGCCTTGGCAGGCTGCTTCCGCGGTCTGAACCTCAGTTTTCCTGTTTTGCAAGGTCATCATGAAGACAAGGGTAAAAGTCTGGGGGGTCACCAAGCACCCAGTAGGACCCTAAGAAGGTGGGGGTGGCAGGTAGCTATGGGGTGGGGGGAGGCAGGCAGGTAACGTTCTAGGCTGCATGTGAGTTAGAGAAGGTGGACCTCACTCACCTCTGACCTAAGGAGGTGCTGGATGTGCTGCCAGTTGGGGTGACAAAGAGCAAGATCAAGGACAACCGTGTTTATTCTTTACTGAGCCCCATGCACAATCCTGGGAGGAAGTGGTCTATATGCACCTCCTTTTTTTTTTTTTTTTTTCCACTGAGGCAAGATTCACGTCTTCACATAATGTAAAATTCATCATTTTAAAGTGAACAATTCAGGGGCGCCTGGGTGGCTTAGTCGGTTAAGCGTCTGACTTTCGCTTAGGTCATGATCTCACGGTTCGTGGGTTCGAGCCCTGCGTCGGCCTCTGTGCTGTCAGCTCAGAGCCTGGAGCCTATTTCAGAGTCTGTATCTCCCTCTCTCTCTGACCTTCCCCTGCTCACACTCTCTCTCTCTCTCCTAGAAATAAATAAAAATATTTAAAAAAAAAATTGCCCAAACTTTAAAAATAAATAAATAAATAAATAAAGTGAACAATTCAGGGGCACCTGAGTGGTTCAGTCGGATGAACGTCCAACTTCAGATCAGGCCATGAGCTTACGATTTGTGAGTTTCAGTCCTGCGTTAGGCTTGATGCTGTCAGCGCAGAGCCTGCTTTGGGTCCTCCGTGCCACCACCCCACCTCTGCCCCTCCCTTGCTTGCTCTCTCTCTCTCAAAGATAAATAAACATTAAAAAAATAAAGTGGACAATTCAGTGGCATTTAGTGCATTCACAATGTCATGCAACTACCATAGCTAGGAAGAGAAGAGAGTCCTCACCCTGGGAGTCGACATACCAAGGGGGAGGTTGGAAATATATGGAAATTCCTCAAAAAGTTCCTCATAGAGCTACCCTGTGATCCAGCAGTTTCACTCCTAGAGATGTTCCCGAGAGATGTGAAAACAGGACATTTGTGTACACACGGTCACAGTAGCGTTTGTCACAGTCACAAAAATGGAACAACTCAAATGTGCATCAATGGATGAATGAGTAAGTGAAAGGTATTCCATCTGTACTATAGACCAATTACTCAGTCACTAAAAGGAATGAAGCACTGATACATACTACAAAGTGGAGGAACTTTGAAACTGTTATACTAAGTAAAATAAGCCTGACCTAGAAGGACACATATCGTCTGATCCCATTTATGTGAAATGTCCCAAACAGGCAAATTCATAGAGGCAGAAAGCAGATGGGTGGCCAGGGGCTGGAAGAAGGGGATGGGGAGCGACTGCTCATGTGGATGGGAATAATGGGGTTTCCTTTTGGGACAATGAAAGTGTTTTGGAACTAGGGAAATGTCATGCTCATATGACATCGTGAGTGCACTAAATGCCATTGAATTGTATCGTATAAAATGGTGAATTTTATGGTATGGGAATTACATCTCAATTTTCTTCTTTTAATATATTTTAATTTATTTTTATTTTTAATATATATATTTTTAATGTTTTATTTATTTTTGAGAGAGAGAGAGAGACAGCGTGAGCAGGGGAGGGTCAGAGAGAGAGGGAGATACAGAATCTGAAGGCAGGCTCCAGGCTCTGAGCTAGCTGTCAGCACAGAGCCCAATGCAGGGCTCGAACCCACGAACCGTGAGATCATGACCTGAGCTGCCACGGGGACACTTTAAACATGGGAAAACTGAGGGATAAAGTGCTGGAGTGTCCTGCCCAAGGCCTTGAAGCTTGTAAAAAGTAGGTGCAGAACTAAGGGTAACAACAAAAGTAGTGAGTATTTATTCGATGTTGACTGTTTAGTTTATAGGGAAGCAAAAGGAGGCACTGGGAAAACCAGCAGCCTGTTTCTGAGGCCACTCTGTGGTGAAGGGCAGACAGGGTAGACGGTAGCCCCAGCCCGAGGCTGTACTAAAACGGGGCATCCCCAGGCTCCCAGATCTCCATTTCCTCCTCTGTAACACCTGGGGGTTACAAGGAGGCCTCTGAGTTCTGACCTGGGGCCGCAAGTCCCACAGCTGGTCTGGAGCAGGGGAGCAGGTGGTGAGGCCCCTGCCTCTGGGAGAGCAATGCCAGCTGTGGGCCAGATGGCGGCCAGGCCTGTGGACGCTGCCTGCTGTGTCCTGCCTCCGAGTTCTGCCAGACCACAGGTCAGCATTATTGGATGAGGGTGTGCAGTAACCTTCGTGGGCCATCCAGGTCCCCAACCTGCTAGGTCCTCCATCTGCCTGTGTCCCATCCCCGGTATGGCAGCCAATCAGACTCAGGTCAAGAACCCTGGGGGAGGTCGCTGGCCTCGCTCTGCCTCACTCTCGCATTCCATCTGCTGCCTCTTCTGTTAGCTCCACCTGCAAAGTACATCCCAGCTAGGACCATTTCTCACCTCTTCCCAAGTGATGAACCCCATCACTTGGACTAAAATACTTGCCCCCTAAGTAATGTCCCTAATTCAAGATATTGCCTCCGGCTGTTGGTGTTGGTTACATCCCCTCTGCTCACAAGCCCCCTCTCTCTCCTCATTTCATGCAGGGGAAATGCTTCCACAGTGGTCCACAAGGTCCTCTGTGACCTAAAGCACCACTCATTGCCTCCCACCCCATCTTCTCTTCCCCTCTCCCTCTCCTTCAATTTTCCTTTGCTAGGCAACACTCCAGGCATGCTCCTGCCTCAGGGGCTTTGCACTGGCTGTCCCGTGCCACATGATCTTGGAATACCTGGTATGTCCATTGCACCATGCCTCTGTAGTGTGCCACATGTGAGCACACAGCCAGGGGCCCAGTGAACCTCTTCTCGCTTATCTTCAGCCGTATGTCTGTGTGTCTGACATGTGGGTCGAATCTTGGTGTTTATGAAGTGTGAGTGCATATGGATGCCATTGACTACAGCCGTATGTGTGGCGGGCGTGTGAGCTGTAGGTCTCTGCCGAGCAGGGTTTGATGCCTGCATGTGGTTCATCTGGAACAAAGGCTCAAGTGGCAGGCTGACCTCGGGTGGGCAAGGGTGTGTGTGTGTGTGCAGAGCTTGCCAGAACTTGAGCTGGTCATGCATGCACACACTTAACATTTACTGAGCGCTTATTGTGTGCTGGAGAAGTCAGCAGGACCTCTCAGCACCTGATATCTGTCAACTTGCACAATGTCAACTCCTGAGCATTTAACACGAATGACTGAGTATCTACTGTGTACCACCCGATCCTCTGCTGCAGATGGATCCGAGTCTGGTTCTATCAGCGGGAGCCCGCTCATGCAGGCCCCCTGCTTCCTCCTTGCCACTTGCATTGTGTACCCACTTCTCCTGGTGCTGATTGCAGGGAAAGCTCTGAACTTCATTTGGACCCTTGGACCCGGCTGGAGGCTGCACAAGGGAGGGTTGGAGGGGTGGAGATTCTAGGCTTTCATGGGGTTGGGGTTTGGGGGGTGTCCTTGAAGGCTCTGGAAGCTTTACAAAGGCCTTGTTGGCCTTGGGCTCCATGGAGTCTAGAGCAGGGGTTGATGGAAGAAGGGAGGGGAGGAAAGGAAGGGAGGAGAACAAAGAGAAAAAGGAGGGACACAGACACACAGCTTTAAGTCTTGGTTGAAGATTGGGTACTTGTCGGGGGGGGGTATGGAATTTTAGGATCCAAGGGCATTGGGTCTGGTGGAATGGACTTTGGGGGTATAAGTGTGGGTTTGAAGGGTCTGTGTTGGCAAGGATGTGGGGGAGTGGGAGTTAGGATTGGAGTAGAGGACAGGGGTTTTGGGGTGTCAAAACCAGAATTGTGGGTGAAGCAGGTGATATGAGGGCAGATGACTGGAGTCTGAAGGTGGATGTTCTTGGGTTTCAGGGTGGAGGCTCTGGGAGGGTCAGAGGAGAGTTAGGACCCAAAGCCTGGTTGAAAGCCTGAGGCCTGGGCAGGGGACGAATACCCACGTTTGAGGGAGGTCTTAGGAAGCTTAGGAAGTGAGTGATCCTAGAAGGGGAGGGGAAGATCTCAGAGCTCTTGGACCAGTTTCTCCATGCTACTCCCCATCTCGGCCGCGCTCATTCCCCCTCCCCTCCTCCGGTCTTGGAACAGACCCCGCCCCAGACCAGCCGAACTTCACCTTCGGGCCAGCACCTACTTTCGGAGCTCTCTCCCTGGTCCCACCTATCCCTCGCTCCTTGCCTTAGTCCCGCCCCTTCCCAGACTAGGCCCCGCCGCCTAGACCGCGCCCCACCCCTTTACCACAGACTCCGCCCCCACACCCTGGCCCCGCCCCCCTGCCCTGCGCTGAACTGGCCTACGCCTTCACCGCCCCAGCGCTTCCGCAGACTCCACCCCTTTCCGCCCAAGACCCACCCCCTTTTTAGGCCGGGCTCCACCCCTCGCCCAGAGGCTCCTTCCCTGCAGGGCAGGCTGGGTGCCGTCCCCCCTCGCTCCCCCATCCCCCCCGCGTTTCTGTCTCCCGGGCCGGCGCGCGCCGCTCCCGTCACTTGAACGCGCGGCGGCGGCGGCGGCGGGAAGATGGCGGAGTCCGGTGGCGGTGGTGGCTCTGGTGGCGGCGGCTTCGGAGCGGGCCCGGGCTCCGAGCGCCCGAGCAGGTGAGACCCGCCCGCAAGGTGGGCCGGTACCTGCTGCGGTGCCAGAGTAACGTGTGGGGAGTCCGGAGGATCCTGAGGGGCTGAGGAGCCTCCTGGGCTGGCTCAAGAGTCTTTGCGGGGGACTACGGGCTTTAGGGGGTCATGGAGTACGGGGGGGGGGGGACCGAGGGCTGCTGAGGGGCAGGTGAGGGCAGGCTGGGGCCCCCAGGACCTCGACGCATCCTCATGCGGCCCTAGGGGTCTGAGGGGGAATCGAGGGAAGTCTGAAGGGAAATTCATGGACTCCAGACAGTGGTGGGGCCACGGGGGAACTGGGCATGCCAGGGGTCTGGGAGACCGGGAGGGCCTGAGCAGGGGACCATGGGCAGTCTTGAGCTCGTTGAGGCTGTCTTGGGGACTCTGAGGAGTGGACCGAGGGGAGCGAGAGGGGCTGAGGTCCAAGGCTTACTGCAGGGTGCTGTAGGACCCTGAGGCGTCTAAATGTGGTCTGCCCCCCCATTCTGTGGGGTCCTGGCAGGGATGAGGACTGTGGAAGGCTGGAGGTGGTGGCTCAAACGAACCTGAGGGCCTGAAAGAGGCCTAAAGGGCCTAGGAGAACCTGAGGGGGGAGACTGGGGTTGCCTCCCCAGGTCCCAGTGAGAGGGGTCTGAAGTTCCCCGGGGTCCTAAGGGGCTGGGGTGGTTCTTGGGGAGCCTCAGGTCTAACGAAAACACAAGGAGCATCCATCTTGGGTGCTCCTTCCTCCCATCCCTGTGGGGTTCAGATCCTCCCCCTGCCTAAAGGACTTGAAGCAAGGTCTTCCCCACAGACCAAGGGGGCAGAATTTACCCTCTTTGGTCAGAGGGAGGCCCCCTTTTCCTTTGGCCAAGTCCCGAGACTGGTTGCTTGAATCCCAGAATTGGTATAAAAATTGAAGGTGTTTACATGCATTGTTTTGGATTCTCCGAGGGAGAAAACACCTGCCTCAAGCAGCACAGCCTCTTCCCATTGCACAAGGCCTGTGTAGTCCAGACCCTCCCATCCTGGCCCCCTGGGAAAGCCTAGCACCGTTGGCTGTCCACGGAGGAAATCTGGGCTCTTCCTTGATGGGGAGCTTATGGGAGCAAATAATTTCAGTGTGATAAGTGACGAAGTTGTTCACTACTTGTGAGCTGTGGAGCCAGTGCTCGTTGGGGAGACTTGGGCTGGTGCTGACCTGAAAGACTTGATGGGTCGGCGCGTGAATTGGGCTTTAGGGGCCTGCAGTGGGGAGCGAGGAGAGCTCAGAAGATTTGTGAGACATTCAGGGGGTAGAGTCGTCAGGGCTTGTTGACCAGGCATGAGGCGACATGTAAGGAACAGATAAAATGGGACAGCTAACCCTAGATCTGGGATGCGATAACTTGGGGGCGAGAGCAAGGTATAGCTGATTACGTAGCATATAATTCACTCATTTTAGCTGAGCAGCTGATTGAGTTTTAATAAGTGTACAGAGTTATGCATGCTTGAATACAATCCAGTTTTTCAGAAGGCTTCCATCACCCCAAAGCGTTCGCTCAAGCTTGTCGCGGTCAACCAGACTCCTGCCCTCTGCCTCAAACATACCGTGAATTGCTTTTGCTCTCTAGTTTTGCCTTTTTAGAAACTGTCTGTGAATGGAATCCTACAATATGTGGGTTCTTACGTCTGGCTGCTTTTCCTTAACTGCATGTTTTTGGAAGTTCACCTATGGTGTCACAAGTTTTGGAAGCTTGTTCTTTTTCATTGCTGCAGAGTATTCCATTGTGTGGATGGACAGATTTGCTCACTCATTTACTGGTTAATGGACATTGGGGGTTCTGTTTTGACGATTTCAAATAAAGTCCCTGTGAGCACCCAGGAACACGTCTTCGTGTAGACATAGACTTTCATATCCTTGGGTAAATACCTAGGAGTGCAATGACTGCATCCAATGGTAGATGTAGGTTTAACTTTTTAAGAAACTGCCAAGCTGTTTTCCAGAGTGACTGTACCATTTGCATTCCTTCCAGCAAATATGCAAGAGTTCTAGCTGCACCCCATCCTTGTCTACACTTGATGTGGCCTGTCCTTAATTTCAGCCACTTTTGGTATATGCTGGTATTGTATTTTGTTTTCATTTATTTATTTTTAAATGTTTTATTATTTTTAAGAGAGAAGTGTGCATGCTCATGAGTAGGGGAGGGGCAGAGACAGAGGGAGAGAGAATCCTAAGCAGGCTCTGTACTGACAGCAGAGAGCCTGATGTGGGACTCAGACTCACAAACCATGAGATCATGACCTGAGCCAAAGTCAGATGCTTAGCCTACTGAGCCACCCAGGTGTCCCCTTATTTTGGTTTTAATTTGCATCTCCCTAGTAAGTAATGATGTTGGATACTTTTTCATGGTCTCATTGGCTATTCATATCTTTGGTAAAGTGTCTTTTTTCAAATTTTTTGCCCATTTTCTATTTGGGTTGTCTTCTTATTGTTGACTTTTAAGAATTCTTTATGTATTCTGGATACAAGTCCTTTACCAGATATATGATTGCAAACATTTTCTCCAGTCTGTGGGTCGTACTTTCTCTCTTTCCTTCTTTCCTTCCTCCCTCCCTTCCCTTCCTCCCTCCCTCCCTTCCTCCTTTCCTTCCTACCTTCCTTCCTTTCTCTCTCTCTTTTTTAAGTTTTTATCTATTTATTTTGAGAGAGAGTGTGTGTGTGCATGCACTAGTAGGGGAAGGGCAGAGAGAAGGAGAGAGAATCCCAAGCAGGCTCCATGCTGTCAGTGCAGAGCCCAATTTGGGCTCGATCCTATGAACTGTGAGATCATGACCTGAGCTGAAACCAAGAGTTGGATGCTTAGCTGATTGAGCCACCCAGGAGCCCCTCTTTCTTTTTTTCTTTTCCTTAATGATATCTTTCACAGGGCACAACTTTGTCATTTAAAAAAATGCTTATTTATTTTTGAGAGAGAGAGAGAGAGAATGTGCATGCACACATGCCCATATGAGCATGGGAGGGACAGAGAAAGAGGGAGACAGAGAATCCCAAGCAGGCTGTGTCTCACGAACTGTGATATCATGATCTGAGCTGAAGTTAAGAGTTGGGTCCTTAACTGACTGAGCCACCCAGACACCCTGAAAATTTTGTCATTTTGATGAAGTCCAGTTTGTCAGTTTTCTTCTCTTATAGATCACACTTTTAGTGTTATATCTAAGAAATCTTTTTTTTTTTTTTTTAGAGTTTATTTATTTATTTTGAGAGACAGGGAGAGAGAGCAAGCGGGGGAGGAGCAGAGAGAGAGAGAGGCAGAGAGAGAGAATCCCAAGCAGCCTTTGTATCGTCAGTGCAGAACCTGATGCGGAGCTTAAACCCACAAACCATGAGATCATGACCTGAGCCTAAGTCGAACACTTAACCTACCGAACCACACAGGCACCCCTAAGAAATCTTTTCTAAATGGAGGCACTTTTTAAAAAATTTTTTATATTTGTTTATTTTTGAGACAGAGAGACAGAGCAGGGGAGGGGCAGAGAGAGAGGAAGACACAGACTTGGAAGCAGGCTCCAGGGTCTGAACTGTCAGCACAGAGCCCAATGCAGGGCTCAAACTCACAAACCACGAGATCACGACCTGAGCTAAAGTCAGACACTTAACCAACTGACCCACCCAGGGACTCCTAAATGAAGGCACTTTTAAAAAAGATATCTCCCCCACCTCTGAGATGCCCAGTTTCCCCCTTCCATCCATCCCAGTGACAAATTGCTGTTGGATGATGGAAAGGGGAGAGGGGCAAGAATCCCTAATATGGTGAGATGGAATGTACAGAAAGGGGATCAGGTTTTGAGGGAGAGTGTGGCACACAATATTTTGCCAAGGCTCCCTTGAGGTATGGAGGCCTTCGTAGCATTGTTCATTTACACATTCCTTCATTTATTCCAAATGGGCCAGTGAGGACTAGTGTATGACATGCCCATGCCTCATTCTTCTTTATACTTCCACACTCCAAGGTCATGGCCTCTCAGAGCTATCTGCCTGACCATCCGAGCTCAGTTCACCCCAAGAACACTTTTTCTGGTCACTTAGTATTACTTGGTAAAGATTTTTTTTTTTTTTAATGTTTTATTTATTTCTAGGAGAGGGAGATAGCATGAGCAGGGGAGGGTCAGAGAGAGAGGGAGTGACAGACTCTGAAACAGGCTCCAGGCTCTGAGCTAGCAGTCAGCACAGAGCCCGACGCGGGGCTCGAACCTACAAACCGCGAGATCATGACCTGAGCGAAAGTCGGACGCTTAACCGACTAAGCCACCCGGGTGCCCCGTATTACTTGGTAAAGATTAAATAGCATAAAACTCATTCACTTAAAGTGAACAACTCAGTGGCATTTAGTAAATTCACGATGTTGAGGAACTATCACATCTGCCTGGTTCCAGAACATTTCCATCACTCTAGAAGAAAATTCTGTACCTATTGACGGTCACTCTCTGTTTCCTTCACCCCAGCCCCCCACCACTATTCATCTGATTTGTCTCTATGAATTTACCTGTTTTATACATGGAGCCATACCAACATGTGACCTTTTGTGTCTAGCTTCTTTCACTGCATGTTTTCAGGGTTCATCCACATTGGAGTGTGGATGAGTATTCCGTTCTTTATGACTGCATAGTATTTCACCATGTGGACATAGCACATTTTGTTTGTCCATTAACTAAGGGATGGACATTTAGGTTGCTTCCACCTTTCGGCTCTGTCGCATAGTGCTGCTATGGACGTGCACATTCATGTTCTTGTCAGAGCCCTTGTGTTCGGTTCTTTGGCGCACATCTTAGGAATGCAGTTGCCGGGTCTTGTGGCTGCCGTGTGTCCTTGATTGCGCTATCGCCACCTGCCACTACTAGGTTTGTTTGTTAGTGGGCATGCCTTGAGGCTGGAGAGCATGTCTGCCTTAAGCTCTCTTGTATGCCTGGAGCGAGGGCTACACAGAGGAAGTAAGTGTCTTAAGAAATATGGCCCGGAGCCGGGAGGGAGAGAGAGGAAGGGTTGGATCTGAAAGGGGCGTGGAAAAGCTCTCTAGAGCTTGCAGTCTGGCGGGAAGGAAGTCCCTTCTGTGGGCCTGGGTCAGTCCTTCGCCTTTTCGGAGAGACTTGTGGGGTTGCCGAGGGCTGGCGGAGGCCTGCCTTGTCTGGGAGGTTGGTTTTCCAGTCTGCATCTGCCTTTTTGTCCCATGAAGGGTTTTGTCATTTGGCCAGGGGTGGAGGTGGTTCCTGTCTTCCCCTTGGCCTTTCCAACGGTCCCACAACTCAAGAAACTGTCCTCAGGAGGGACTAAGCTCCCCCACCCCCCACCGCCCCCAGCATTATATAACTTGTTTGTTCCAACTTCACTTTTCTGCAACCAGGGGGGAAAAAGGGAAGAGAAAAGCTTATTCTCCTTCCTTCCCATCTCGAGGGATCAACAAAAAACTCGTTGCCTAGTAGAGACGGTCGTTAATAACCACGCTGAGCCCCCCGGGGCGGATGGAGCGTGGCTGTGTCAGCCGAGGGCTCACAGAGGGGAGGTGGGCTCCTCGCTGCAGACTCACCCACACAAAAGACACTTGTTGTCTGATGGGCCCCCTCCCAGCTCCACCTCAGGCCCTTCACGAGGGTCTGGGCTTCAGGAGGGAGAGGAGGGTTGCGGCCACTCGGGGTGTTGTGAGGGGGTGGAGGAACTCTCCCGGGGGCTGCACTTCCCGGCTGAAATTCCATGGCTGTGAGGTACCGGGCTGACTGACTTCTGGAGGGACCTTTTTGCTATGGAGGCTATTCAGATGTTGGGTCATTGGCATCCTCAGTCTTCGGCCCATCTTCCCTAACGGTGTCTGGATGGGGCCCAGTCTCGCTGACTCACGCCGCTCCTGGGGGCTGAAGCAGAGGGGATCAGGTCAGGGACGTGCCGGCCACAGGTGTTTTCACGGGAAGTTACGGCCCAGACACAGTGAGTGGGTTTGGCCCAGTTCCGCGAGGCATCTGCTTCTGGCCTGGTGACCTTCTTTGTTTAAACTTTCTTAACAGGCCCCCTCTGGCCGTGCCCCAGATTGTCACCACTCAGCCCTGAGGCCCTAGCAGAGTCCAGACCCCCGGCCCTTGTGTGAAAGACTGGGGGGCCTTTTGGCCTTTTGAGAAGGCTCTTATTCCTTTGGCTTTGTCTTTTTTTCAGCCAGGAGGGAGAGGGGGTTTGACTCTTCAGAGACAGGGTCTCAGCTCCTCCTCTTGAGAATTCTGAGAGATCTGGTGGTATCGGGTGCCGTGTCCGAGCCACTTGTGCCTGTGGTCCCTCCTTCTGGCAAGCAGGGCGGCCCCACATACTGTGCACCTTGGGCATGTCTGCAACCCTTTGTGCCTTACACTGCTCATCGGGGAAGTGGGACCCCAGGGTAGCTGGGACAAAGCGAGCTATGTGAGGGAATGCTCAGAGGGCACCCAGCACGTTGCCTGTGCATCTCAATGTTGATGCAGAGGTGATGAGGTCACCGTGCAGTCCCAATGCTGCCAATATTCTGTTCGCTGTGCCCACATGGGCCGCGAGGGGACTGTGGGGTTTGGGTGGGTCTTGCCTACGAGCCAGTGTGGCAGGTGGGGAAGAGAGACAGTTGGTGTGTTAGTCCATTGTGGTTGCTGAATATCATAGACTGGGCGGCTTATAAATAACAGAAACACATTTCTCGAAGTTCTGGAGGCTAGGAATTCCAAGATCAAGGCCCCAGCAGATTTGGTGTCTGGTGCAACCACTTCCTGGTTTAGAGATGGCTGTTTTCTTACTGTGTCTTCACATGATGGAAGGGGCAAGGGGGCTCTTTGGGGGGGGTCCCCTTTTTTTTAAAGGCTTTTTTTTTTAAGTTATCACTACACTCAGTGTGGGGCTCAAACTTACAACCCCAAGATCAAGAGTCTCATGCTCTATCGATGAGCCAGCCAGGCACCCTTGGGTTCCCTTTTATAAGGGCACTGATCCCATTCATGGCCCCACCCTCATGGCCCAGTCACCTCCCAAAGCACCCCCCTTGGCCATCTTAACACCATCGCATCAGGGGTTAGACTTTAACACGCGAACTTTAGGGGGACACAGAAATGCAGTTGGCCTGAGCAGCTGGGAGGGTGGTGGCACTTGTACTTGGCGGCCACGAAAGGGTCAGAGGCAGGGGCAGTAGGAGAATGGAATATACCAAGTCCAAGCTGCTCCTGCAACACAGAGAGGGCAGCTGGCCCCGGGCAAGCCTGGTCTCTGCAGAGGACCCGGTGAGGGAGGTGCTAGAGGGCAGGCCTGAGAAGCTTAGCTCCTCCCCAGGGAGTGCGATGCCCCCTTCCTCACCCCTCGCTGCTGGCAGGGTCCTGCAAGCTCACTGTGTGAAATTGCTCTGAAAACCTCTCCCTTCGCCCTGAATTGTGGAGCATTTGTCTCACAGCTGGACTGCTTCCACCTGGTAGCTGCGACCCCCCTGGGGGATGGCCTTCTTGTCGTCGGCCATAGGGGTGGAAAGGTTTTATTAGCCTCTGCTATCATAGTGCCATCTCCAGGGAGCCTGTGCGGTGTGTCATCCTGCTTTTCTCAACGCCAGTTATTTTTTATTGCCGATCCGCATGGGAGAGCTTAGCAAGACCAGGTTGGAGGTTTGTGCTCACACCCCCCCACCCCAGACACTTTAAAAGTGGGGCTTTCTCCGCATTGCTACCCTTTGGTCTTAGGGCGTGTTACAGACTTGGGGTGAAGGCCCTGGAGAAGGGAAGGGGAGAAAGGCCCAGAGAGAAACAGTTCCTCAACAGAGGTGGCTTCTGGCATCTCTGGCTCTGGCTCCCTCTCTTGTGGACGGGACTCACTTGACACCTTTCTCTTCTTCTCGTGACTGTCGCATGGTTCTTGTGTGTCTGCTGCTGTGCTTGACGCTAGGCATGGCCCCCAGGATAGACAGGCCTTACCCACATGGGACATGCTAGCAGGGTCATCAGGACAGTTGTGCAGTCATTTCTCTACACCTGCCATAAATGATCCCGAGGCCAAGTTGGAGGTTCCTGCCTTTTCTGGAAGGTTCTGAGGGCCTCATGAACGAGGTTGAGCTGAGTCTGGGGGTTAGTGTCATCAGCTCAGAGGTAGGGGGTCATGGGAGGCAGACTCTTTTCTGGGTATGGGCAAGTGGCACGTGTAAGTTCTGCAGGAGGAGAAGCCTGGCTTTTCGGGGGTCATGAGGGCAGAGAGAAGCTGTAGAGGGTGGGAGGGAGGAGGCCAGAAGACTCAGGGGGTGCAAAATTTGAGTTGGGGGGGAGGGCCTAGGTCAGATTTATGTTTTAGAAGGATCCTTCTTTCGAGAGACAAGGGGGCCTGGGCCTAGCTAGGAGCTGTAGTGAGTTGGGCATGAGTTTGGGGAAGATTTGAGATTGAACTTGTGCCATGTGCTGATCAACGGTGGCGCGGAGCCAGGCACGGAGTCACCGGCTCTCAGGTTTCTTCCAGAGACCGGGGAGTCAATATCGGTCATCAGGCAGGTGGGCAGGTGAGCTGACAAGAGGCAGGAGGAGGCCCTACCTGCCTGAGGCTGTGCTGCCTGTGAGCATCCAGTGGGGGTGGGGGTGGGGGGCAGACGTGGACAGTGGCCTGGCAGGCTTGAGGGCTTGTCTCTGTTCTGGAAAGCTGCACCTCACTTGAGGGCCTCAGGTCTTCCAGTGAGCAGTTGCCGGTCCCAGGAATGTCCCTTCTCCTGAGAAGGGGCTTTGGCCTCATCTTAGCCACCCAGGGAGGTCTCCCCAGTTTAGATTGACCCCCTGCTCTAAGCTTCGCCCTGAGAAGCACTCACCACACACACGCTTATTTGCTCTCTCTTCCCCTCATCTGTTGGCACATCATGTTGGTTCCACCTTTGAGCCACATCCCTGTCTGGCCACTTCTTCCGTCTCTTCCTCATCCCTACTCTGAGCCACCATCGGCTCTTGCCCTCTTAGCTGCTGCCCTACCCTCCAGCCACTGGGTCCTTCACAAGACAGGCATCAGACCATGTGGCTTTGCCTGCCTCCGGCCTGAGGGCTTCCTCGCTTTCAGAACAAACTTTACTTCTCCTTGTGACCCCAACCCCCACCCTACAGTGAGGCCCTGCCCACCCACTGTGTCCCCTGTGCTTCCACAGCCCGGCTGGTTTCCAACACACTCTGCTGCCACCCCTCCCGGGCCTTGGACCTGACTCTTCCTTGGCTGGAGTTTCCCGTCCCTGTGCTTTGCACAGCTCCCGTGCAGCCTTCTTGGGGCCTGGTGGCTGTGTCCGCTTGCCTTTCTGCATCCTCTGCCCTGTGATCACGGTACATTCCGTGTGCTTGAAGACCCATGTCCCCTAGAATGCATGCTCCCTAAGGGCAGAGCCTCCCCATGGTGGCTCTGCTTTGATCCAGCCAATACCCCACACAAAGCCTGTCATAGGTTTTCTAGGGGACCTGGCCTGACCTAGAGGCTTCTGAACAGCCTTCTGGACTCCTCTGGGTGAGGATCCTCCTTTCCCTCCCTTTATTTAACGGCACCGCCTGGGTAGAGAAGCAGAAGCGGGCGTGTAGTCAGTGAATCAACCGGTGAGAGAAGCCAGTGAGCAGTACCCTTCCGCGTGTGCTTCACTTAGTGAACGAACAGGATCTCCGCGCCGTGTGCCGAGGATGGGAAACGGCCAGCCGCCCTCCCTGTCCAGCTGCCTGCAATGGGAAGCGGGGCCGGGGCCGCGGTGTCCCCACTGCAGGCAGACCCGCCCCCCTCCTGTGGTAGCCGCTCCGCAGCTGTGCAGACGAGCTCTTAACACTTGTTAACCCCGGGTCTCCAGTCTCTTCCTCCTCCCCCGCCCCTTTCCCATGTCTCTCCGGAGAGGGCGGCTCAGGATTCGCAGAACTCCGTCCCCACGGCGACCAGAGCGCTCCCCTAGCGTTCCTCCTCAGCTGAGCGGGTTTTGGGGCGCAGCCAGTGTGGTTTCAGACCCCTCGCCGAGCAGCCGAGTGGCTGGTTTCTTCGCGCACACCGCCTCACCGCACACTGAAAATATTGTGATTCGGGAGGAAGTAACCGGCACCTTTGGGGAATCGCAGACCTTTCCTGTGAGGGAAGCGGCTTCCGGAATTGAACAGCTCAGCCTGGAGGAAATCTTGAGGGGTGGACCTTTGGGCTTTTAAAGGCCTCCAGGGGGGTCACCCGAGTCGAGGCCGAAGATGTTTTCTAACGCCACAACTGCAACATTCCACAGGGGTCAAAGACGGCTCCGGCGGGGAGTGGGGAGCGGGCTGGGCTGCATATCCGGAGAGCTCCCCTCTCAATGGGATGTTAGAATTTGAAGCAATGTTAGAATTTGAAGCAGCCTGGCCGAAGGAAGCAGAGCAGAGAGACATGATCTCCAGAATCTACCGAGACCGCAGCCCAGGGTAGGGCGCTCTCCCAAGGCGGGGTTTAGGGGATAGCACTGTGGCCTTGAGGCGACAGACACGTACAGGAGCCCCATTGAGGATCCCCGAGGCAGCGTCCACATGGAAAACTTACAGGATTGTGTTTAAAAGTTGTAACCATGCGCTTGCCTTGGTGAAGTCCGGTGGGTCCCATGAGGGCATCTCTTGCTCTCTTTTCTCCCCTTCTCTGTCAGGCAAGGGGTAGGGCAGAGCAGTGGGGAGCACACAAATGTTTATGTTCTACGTGAGTCACTTGCAGAAGCAATGGGCAGTGTTTTTCTTGCTGAGGCTGATGGCATGGCATAGTCCTGCAGCTCCAGCCTTGGGCTTACTTCCAGCATTTTAGCCTTTAGAGTTGCTGAACTTTTGCAGTGGGGGCCATGGGTGGCTTGCTGACCTTTTATGCGGAGCCAGCTGTCTTGTCACAGGCAGACAGGACTCAGGCTGAGTACGGCCAATACCCCCTCTTGCTGCTAATAGGGCCAATACCCCCTCTTGCTGCTAATTGCCCAGGTTGGACTTCCTCAATGCCTCAGGCTCCTTCCCTCCCCCTAGGGTAGGAAGCCTCTGTGCGGGCAGGGAGAGGCAGCAACTGGAGAAGTGTTAATTCCGTAGTGGTTTTCTTTGAGGCTTATCTGCAGTGTGGGAGACAGGAGCCCTGGATCAGAGATTTCTGACATTAAAAGCCCCCGTTGGTTATGAAGTCCAGAAACTCAACTCTCTGCCTTCAATTAGAAAATAAAAGGTCAGGGTCGCCTGGGTGGCTTAGTCGGTTAAGGGTCCAACTTTCGCTTACGTCATGATCTCCATGCGGTTCGTGGGTTCGAGCCCGGCGTCGGGCTCTGTGCTGACTGCCAGCTGAGAGCCTGGAGCCTGTTTCAGTCTGTGACTCCCTCTCTCTCTGACCCTCCCCTGCTCACACTGTCTCTCTCTCTCTCCTAGAAATAAATAAAAACATTAAAAAAAAAAAAAAGAAAATAAAAGGTCAGGGGAGCCTGGGTGGCTCAGTCAGTTGAGCATCCAACTCCTGATTTCAGCTCACGTCATGATCCTGGGGTTGTGGGATCGTGCTCTGCATCGGGCTCCGTGCTGAGCATGGGGCCTGCTTAGGATTCTCTGTCTCTCTGTTTCTCTCTCTCCTCTCCCCCTCTGCCCCTGTCTCCCCTGCTTGTGCGTACTCTTTCTCTTAAAAAAAAAATTTAAATAATAAAGTGTTCCATTAAAAAAAGAGAAGCTCATTGTTCACATAAAATAAAAGTTCAGGGACAGTTCTAGTTTTAGGTACCCTGAGATTTAGGGCTCAGATGATTCCCTTGGAACCTGTGACTCCTTTCTTTCAGCTCTGCCTTCCCTCTTGCTCCCTGCCATCCTAGCAACCACACAGGGAAGGCAATTGCATTCTGGTGGCTCCAGCAAAAGTCTGAGGTAGGCTCTGATTGGATCACATGGACCACAGCCCCACCCTGGGACCAATCAGTGTGGCCAGGGATCTGGGAGGCTCTAATTGGTCATGAGTCTCGCTTTTCAGTCCAAGGATAGGGTCTCCTGATTCCTACCACTGGGGAATAGAGACCCCCTGAGGAAAACAGGAAACCCTTATCAAAAGAGGGGGGCAGTGTTGGCACCCCCTAAAATGGAGGTATTCATGACAGGCCCCTTCTGATGCCTACATTTGTGCTGCTGTTGAAGGGCTTGGCCGAGTCTGCATCTGCCTGTGTCTGGCCTAGCACCACTGGTCATGACCATGTGCCATTTGGCAGAACTGTCCCTTTTAGGGCCTTAACACCTGCACTGTCAGGGGAGGTAGCCGGGTTAGGCACTGAGATGCTGGAGTTTGGCAGTGCTAGAATCTCACTGGGCTTTTGAGTGGTGCTTTGGGGCTATGTCACGGACCTACTTTCCTGATCTGCAGAGGGCTCCATTGTTAAGCCCAGTATGGTGGGGGTAATGTGGGGGAATGGGCTGACTGGGGTCAGCCTGTGTCAGTGGGTGGGAAGGAAATAGGCATAGCCTCAACCTGAGACGTGTCCACTAGTCTCCCCTGCTGCCCTCACCTGGAGCATCTGGCTGGGGTTTGAGGGCAAAGGAAGGCTGTGGAGAGCCGTGGCTGGGGCATGAGGGCAAGCATGGCCATGGGGGAGACCTTCTACTTTCAGAAGGCTTGGAGCGTAATGTGGCAGAGGTTCATGGAAGAGTTGGTGGACTTAGAAGTGTGGCATAAGGAGGAGGGTTGGGGGGGCAGGAGGAGTCAGCCCTTCAACACGGGGAACAGTATGAGAAAAGTGTGGAGGCCAACATTCCAGAGAAAATCCTGCTGAGGGCTTCTTGACTGAGCCCAGTTGAAGGATAACATACCCAGTCCCAGAACTTAGACCAAGAGGTTGCATGGATGGGATGAAGAGAGCAGGCATATGCAGTAGATATCCGCAGCAAGCAAAGATATGAGTGGGGCTCCAGCTGCTACTACCACCTGGTAGCCATCCACCTGCCACCTCACCAGTTCGTCTACGCACCTATCCACCCATCCACCCACCTATCCATCCATCCACCCACCCATCCACTCATCCACCCACTCAGCCATCCAGCCGTCTAATCAATGAGTATGACTGAGCTCTGAGCACATGCTGGGCACCATGCCATGTTCTGAACACAGCAGGAGACAGAGCCCGTCCTGCCCTGGTGAGGCTCCTGTTTTAGCTTCAGGGAGATAGGCTGGAAACAGATGGGTGGTGTACCAGATGGAGCAATGATTAGGGAAGACAAATAGAGCTGGGTTGGGGGTCAGAGAAGCCTAGGGGCCTGGGTGGGGCTCTCTGGCTCTCCCAGGAACTGGCAGAGTGGGATTACATCCCTCATAGTGGCTGGAGGAGTAGTGGGATAGTTCATACCTTTGCCCTGGCCAGGACTGAGGAGTCACATCTTACCCTTCCTGCTGTCCAGCTTTATGTTCACTCATGGTTCAGTGTCCCCAGAGAATGGTCTCAGCTCTCTCAGCCTTGGTCTCCCTGTCTGTAGCATGGAGCTTATATGGGGCTACCGACCTGGGGCTACGGAGAGGCTGACACCAGGCCTCTTGTGTGCTCTGTGGCCTTGGATGGGTGCCTGAACCTCTCTGTGCTTCAGAGTCCCCATCTGTAAGATGGTGAAAACAGTGGTATCCTCCTTTCCAAACTGCCTACTGAGAGGTGAGCCGGGAGCCAGGTTTTACCTACTCTAGCCCTGTATGGAGTGGGTGCTCACTCACCAGGACAGGGAGGTGCAAAGGTATTGTGAAGGCAGAGCTTGCTGCTGGTGAGGGAAGTAGGGTCTGGGTGTTCCCTTTTCTTTTTGTAGGCCTGAGAAGGGCCAGAATTGGGCAGGTCTGCCCCCAGGGTCCTGTGGTCCATCAGCGGTGACCAGGTCCCCATGTGTTCCGGGTCCAGTCAAAGGTGGGGGTGTGGCCTGGGGCCTGGACAGAAGGTCATAGCCCAGCTTGAGGGACACTGGGCTGACAGTGGCCTGTGAAGAATAAGGCTGTGGAGGGCCTTGGGGGGCTTAGGCAGGAAAACGATGGGGTTTGATGTTGCCTTACCCAGGTGGGAGGGCAGACAGTGTCTGCAGAGTTCCCCTCTGGGACCCAGGAAATAGTTGGAGAGGCTGGGATCCATGTGGTTTGTCCCTGTCATAGAAAGGCAAAATGGCCAGGCTGTCAGGGCCTGCCTTGAGTAGAGCCGGTACTTGAGCGAGGCCATCCCATGCCAGGCTCTGTGTACTTGGAATTTGGGGGGGTGCTTCCAGGTGGGGTTTCCGGGCTCTGATGGTCAGACTTGTGCCGTGTAGGGGCAGAACCCAGCCTCCACGCCAAGCCCTGAGGTGCTGGGCCCTTGGGAGGATCCTGGATGGTTCTTTCAAGGTGGATGTGGGTTCTAGAGCCTCTGCCTGCTTGCCCGCGCCCTCCCCCCGCCCCCAGCCTCCCTGACTGTCACATGGCCGTCTCAGGAGTTGTCAGCCCCAGATGCCTCCAGGCTACATGGTCACTTCCTGCTGGGAGCTCCCTGACACCCCCTCTCTTCTGTCTCCCTGTTACTGCCTGGCAAGCCCAGATGGGCAGGAGGTAAGGATATACATGTAAGGAGATGGCGGTGATGGTGATGCCATGGAGAAGGTGAGGTAGGCAGCTGTGGCCTGGGGCTCCTCTGCAGGGCTCGGGTGTGGGGGTGGGGTGGGGTGGGGGTGGGGCATCTCTACAGACAACGTGCTTCCAGGATGAGCTCACAGAGGGCCCTGGTCGTGCCCACGCCTCTGGCTCTTGGAGGCAGGTTGGGGAGGGGGGACCGGGTGAGACCCCATTGGTGCAGTGCACCTGCCCCCCCCAGGACGCACAGATCTGCTCACAGGGTGCACAGATAGTAGGCCTTGGCTCAGGGCATCCTGTTTTAAATAATTGGAGAAGACACGGGAGAAAAACCAGCGTGATGAGTAGGAGCGAGAAACAAACAACCACTTGTGGCCTGGAGAGGGCCCAGCCTCGATGGGAAACATGGAGTCTGGGGACCCTGGCTGGATTTCTTCTCTCCCTCTCTGGGTCTCTGTCTCCTTCCCTCTGGCTGGCTGTCCTCCTCTGTCTGGGTCTCTGTTCCCTCTCCCTCTGAGTCTTTGTCCCTCCTGGGTCTCTGTTAGTGGTTTGGGGACCTGGCCTGTTGGGACACTGCAGTGAAGGACCTTCATCTACCGCTGGGCTCCATGCTTGTCCACCCAGAAGCTCTGGTCTTTTGTCTGCTCCCCTGGGATCCCAGGGGTCAAGCCTCGTGGGACAACTGCAGGCAGCTCCTTGGGAGCTTATCAGGAGGGACAGCCCCAGGAATGGGCCCATTGCCACCCGAGGGGTGAGGAGGGCGGGCTGGCCTCAGGCGAGCGGTCCCAGGAGAAAGCTCACTGACGTGAGCACCGAGGCTGCTGGCCAGCCTCAGCATTTGAGGGCCCGTGCAAGGAGCCAAAACATGGTGACTCTATCCTTTGGGCTGGGAGCACAGTACCCAGAGCTGTGAAATATTGTGGGAACCATGGCAACAGTATCTGGGGGTGTCTGCCTTTGTTGGGCATGTGGGACTCTGGCTCAGATGCACTTTTTACCCACGGAGATGCATGGCCATGGCCATGGCCATGGCCATGGGAGTCAGCAGGCTGCAGTATAGCAAGAAGCAGGAGACAGTGCTAGAGCTGCCTGCAACTACATTTATGTCCAGGACTGTGCTGGACCTCAGTTTCCCTGTCTTGAAGGGAGATCCATGAAGTTGCATGTGAAGCATCGTGCCTGGCATGTGCTCAGTCAGTGGGCCAGCCTTGTAAAAAGTCAGAGGTGGATGGGAGAGAGAAGACAGAGAAGTTTCCAGTGTGGCTGGAGGACTGGGGGTAGGGGGAGGGTGTTGTGTGAAACAGGGCAGAGAGGTGGACCAGCTGGCCGCCAGAGCTACTCCAACATCCCCTCCTACCCCCTGCCCCGGGTTCTGTCTCCCTCTCTCGGTCTCTATTCCACCCCGCCCCTCAAGTCTCCTTCTCCCCTTCATTCTGGCTCTTTGTCCCCCTCTCTTCTGTGAAATGCAGCATCTTCCCTGCTGACGCACCCGGGACCCTCGGGCGGAGTGGCCTGGAGCTCCCTGGTACGCTGTCGGCCGGGGTGTGAGCCAACCAGCTGTGCTGCGCTGCTGTGCTCTATTGAGCCACATGGACAATAAAACCAAAATTGGCTTTGAAAGTGGAAGTGCTCTCTGTTTTGAGGGGAAGTGAGGGAATTTGCATGTCAGAACAGTATGTTAAAGGGGCAATACCGTCAGACTCTGTTCTGGCCCGAGCTTGGGCTCCATGTGGGGGTGGGAAAGGATTTTACAAAACCCCAAAGAAATGTTTCCATGAAATTCTTTCTTGTTCTTGCCTTGCCTTGCCTTTTTTTTTTGGACATTCCAATGAAAAGAACTGTTCCGGGGCTTCAGATCTCTCCTGTAGGGTTGGGAAACTGACCATGGGGACCAGGGCCAGCAGCCAGATGAGGGCAGGAGTTGGGGAGCACCCACCCCACCAGGTGTCGCTTCCAGGGCAGCCCTCACCTCCACGGTGGGGTCCTGTCACTGGGACATGGGGACTGTGGTTGGTGTGGTCCTGCACTTCTTGGGGCCTTTCCCACTTGGCCATCCTATCTTGGGTTTGGTCCCCCTGAAGCAGACTCTCAAACAAGGATTCCAGCTCATGATGTATTTTGGGGGTGACCCCGCGAAGGACTGTGTGTGTGGGGAGGGAGACCCCATGGGGGTATGTCAGCAAGGAGCTGGAGACAAGGTGGGCAAAGGGCCTGACTGGCTGCAGACCCCTGGGGGACCGTGGAGATCTTGCCACAGGCGGCCCACCTGGGGGTGTTCACCCTGCCCCGTCCCACTTTACATTAGCCCTGGTGTAGGGGAAACTCCAGGGGATGCAGTGGCTGGGTCCCCGTGTCCAGTACAGGCCTGGGCCCGTCCAGAGCTGCCCAACGACAGTGCTGGGGGATGCATTGCAGGAGTGGGGGGGTCAGGACGGCCCTGAGCTCAGGCCAGGCCTTAGGGGGGCATGTGTAGCCCCTCAGAGGCCAGATCCAGGCCAAGGGTGCAGCTGGGGCGGCAGTAAGCGGCCTCCAAGAGACATCCTGACCCGGCTGCTGACGCACTGGCTCCGATGACTCAGTGCGGGTGACCGTGGCTCGGGTGGCCGTCTGGAGACTCGGACAGGCTCAGGGCTGCCGCCGCCGCCGCCGCCTTCCTGGGGGCCCGTGGCCCCGCCGTGCCGGCCGCCCCCTGTCTGGGCTGCCCTGAGTAATGGGTCCTACCCTTAGTCATCGGTCCCGGGCCTCAGCCCTCCCTCCGCCTCCTGCCCACCTCCGCCCAGCCGAGCCTGTCTGTCCTGGGGACTCCAGCTCCCGCTGGCTTTCTCCCTCCTTCCCTGAACTCCCCAGAGGCTGTGAGGTGTGTGTGGTGGCTATCGATGGGGCTCCAGAGACCATTGTGCCATCTATGAGGAGGAGGAAAACAGCCTCGTAGGGTGCTGTGAGCCTGCCAGGGGCTCGAGGACAAGGGCCTGGAGGAGGACGAGGTCGAGGTGTGTGCAGAAGGGGGCTGTTTCCTCCCCACTCAGTGCAGCTCATGTCTCATACCCTGTAAGCAGCTGTGCAGTGGGTCTGGTTGGGTCCATTTTAATGCTTGGAGTGCACATGGCCTCTGTGCTCAGCTGAGGACAGCCCTTTGTCAGAAGGTACAATAAGTCTTTATATACCCCTTTGGAGGTGCTTAGCTGGCTTCTTATCTGTAGCCCCCAGAGACAGTATTTGGTGACTATCCTGTAGCTCTCATCTTGTACGTGTAAGTGTATCTCAGATAAATCCCAGAAGTAGAGTTGCTGGGTCAAGGATGTGAGCCTTTAGAATTTTGCTGGGTCTGTTGAACTGCCTTCCTGGGTATTGTTTCACTTCACATTCCCACTGGCAACTGATGCGAATGTCTGCTACCAGACAGCCAATGCTTCTGCTCACATGAAGGGTGAAGCCAGGCCCTTGCTGAATGCACTTGTTT